>ML741785.1:0-451267 GCA_009193525.1 Aspergillus sergii
TGCCTAGAGTTAATTAATTGAAACCCACGCGATTCCACTTATCAACGAAAGAGAGAAAAAAAAAAAAAATCTTAACGTAAATTGGAAGCTCCGGAAATGAATTATTGACAGTACGAAACTACAAATGCTGGTAATTACATGAACCGGCCCATTTTCTCCGACTAATATTAATAGTCAATATTAAGTACTTATATTTAGTTTGACGATCGGACATAGTCTAGTCTCGCTATCTATCGGGAGTGGATAAGGACGACTCAATTCTTGGCGGAAAGCGATGACGACACATGCAGCAATCAAAGGGAACATGTGTATGAAATCTGAGACAGCTAAGCCTCAGTCAATCAATTGGTAGATCAATCACAAGTTACAGTTGCGGTGTAGCTCTTATAAACTGTCTATCCCAATAGTAAGGGTATACTGTACGGAGTATGTACAGAAAAATTAGTCAATGCTGCAGTTGGGTACCAATCGTGTACTACAGATACAGAGATAACACACGCGCGCTAGTGAGTCCTTTCCTGATTTTACCTCTTTGGGTAGACTCCCTCATGGCGCCCCACTTCCGTCGGGAACCGAACCCCAAGTGGCCTGGGTGCCTCAGGCTGTGGCAAAGTGGGGTTGGAAACTCTTCTCCAACAAATCCACACTGTCAAGTGTAATGTGTATAGTCATTGCACTCATACCATCACGGTCCCTGGAAGTGTTCTTCCAGATTATTCACGGCCATTACTGTCGAACCTACAGCATATCAGCTGTGTTCATCACCTTGTCTTATAATCACCTGACTACTCAATAAAGAACCATGGCAGACGCAGAACTGGAAGA
The DNA here is from genome assembly GCA_009193525.1 of Aspergillus sergii. Taxonomy (NCBI): domain Eukaryota; kingdom Fungi; phylum Ascomycota; class Eurotiomycetes; order Eurotiales; family Aspergillaceae; genus Aspergillus; species Aspergillus sergii. Next base: position 826 of record ML741785.1, read on the forward strand.
GGTGCGTGTCTAAAATTTGTAACGCTGCTATCTTGATCCTGCACCATGTTAGACTGTGACTAACTTTGCGAGCCATCTGCTGACTCCAAAGTTAGATCAGGAGAGCCCGTCTGGCTCAGCTTCAGCAGCAGCAGGGAGGCGGACCACGAGGTGGTGCCGCTCCAGACGGCCAGGATGATCAGAGGAAGTAAGTTTTTCTCGTCTTGATTTTTTCTTGCTATTCGAAAGAAGGGATTTTCTCTTTGATTTTGCATGGCGCAAAAGATTGAATAGCACTAATTGTTTACTTTACAGACAAGCAGAAGGTATGCTATCTCCTACGCACCCCCCACGACCCCGCAAAAATGAGAGAGGGGCATGAAAATAGCGTGGTAGCGTTCGCTTTGACCCAATAGTTATATCTAACAAAGTACCTATCAGCCGAACGTCGCTCTGCGATTCTGAACCAAATCCTCGAACCCGAAGCTGCCGACCGCCTGGGCCGCATTCGCCTCGTGAAAGAGTCGCGCGCTGTCGATATTGAGAACCGACTGATCATGTTGGCACAGACAGGCCAACTGCGGCAAAAGGTCTCGGAGGATCAACTCAAGCAGCTCTTGAATGCTGTGGCTGAGAATCAGCGCAAGGATGAGGAAGAGCATAAGGTTGTATTCAGTCGGCGTAAAGGAGGCTGGGATGATGACGATGACTTGTTGGATCTATGAAAAGTTGAATTGCAAAACAGCGAATGTCGTTCAATCCTGTAAGGAACTTCTTACAGGTCTCGTCTTGATACCTTCGTCCCTTATAATCATGAGCTATGAAACAGAAACAAACTGGCCCTAGGCGTTTGCGGTCGGTACATGGTGCAATCCTTCGACAGCACTCGATTCCATTAATATTCAACCACGTCTTAACACCGGATGCTGAACTAACACAATGATCAGTTTCTTTCCAGCATTTGTGATACCAAACAACCCGCTTGCAACAATAGTCTAACGTCCGTTAAGATGAAGGGAAGAGTTCATGACTTTATCGAATACACGGCTACCGGAGGCCATCTAATAAATAATATACACATTAACAACCCCACAAGGCCAAAACTATGCGCTCTGCTGCAACCTCTCCTTCTCCCGCTTTTTCTGCTCCCTAATCATCCGCCTGATCTCCCTCATGTCCGGGGGCTTCTCAATACCCAATTCACTCCGTAACTCATCCACATCCTTCTCCAGAATCTTCTCCCAATAAACATTAATCAACTCCTTACTCGCAAGCCCACTCCTGACCGCCCACGGTAACCACAACGCAAAGAACCGCTCCCGCTCCGCAGGCTTCAACCTCACCGCAGCAAACATACTCAACCCTGTCATGGGAATAAGCGTATTTAGAAATTCAAACGCCTTTAGCGCTATCTCCCCCTCAACGAAGGTCGGCAGACCCGTCACTGCGTGGTAGAAGTCATGACACTCCCGGTAGCGCTGCATAACGTATGCGCATTCCTCATCGTCGATGTATTGGACGTTATCGCGGGTATCGGGGGAGACACCTTCGCGGTCAAGCCAGGCGGCATAGGTCCGACCGACGGAGTTCTCGGGGAGAGAGCGGAGGTATGGTAGGGGGAGAGTTTCGGAGGTGATGCGCGGACGTTCGCGGAGGATCTGGCAGCCGGTTGGGTCCGAGAGCATGGCGTCACGGAGACGGTAAATGAAGTAGGGGGTTGCGGTTGCTTCACCACAGGCTGCGATGAGATCTATATAATTCCGGGGCATTGGTGTTAGTGAATGGTTCTCTTGTAGTTTATCCAGTTTGATGATGTAGGTTCGATGCAAATTGGTTGCCCCAGATAATTCAAAGTGTTAAATTTTTTTTCTTTTCTTTTTTTTTTTTTTTAAAAAAAAATGAAGAAGGCTTCCTACCTGCTCTCCGAGGGTTCAACAAAGCTCCCACAGCAGACCCCACCGCCAGAGCACCACGCTCGACGAAGTTTAGCGGGACATGGCCGGGATACTTTGGCGGCGGGCGATTATTCACGGAGAAAGACCGCGCGCGACAGCTTACTACCGTAACAGGTGTTGACAAGCTCAATTCGCGGATACTCAGGGCTCCGCGCCTCCCAAGGACCGACATGTTGAACCCAGAAGGTGACATGCCTTTATGGACATGACCCTTTGAAAGAATGCGACAATGAAGGTTGTAAGTGGTACGATGCCCGGGGAAGATCTCCGGTTGGCGTTGTTGGTGCCTGTGCGACGCCGTACTACTGATAAAGATCGATAAGCATTTTATCGCCCAGCCCTATAATGTTGTTGCTTTTTGCGGCCTTATTCGACCACTAAATGAATATGAGCCCCCGACCTTGTGTTTCAGTGAACTAGCACCAGGAGGGATATTTCAATAGCTATTTTTGGATGAGAGACTGACGTATCGACTCTATCTACTTAAAAACAAATTACTTTCTCTTTTCTCTACGCCTTTTTTTTTTTCTTACCTTTTTCTTCCCCTACTAGTTATACTTCCCCAATAAGGACCCAATATCCCGCAATAATGAAACCAGACTGGCGGCCTGGAAAGGAACACGAGCAGTTTACAGAATGGGCTATTTCACAAGGAATCATTGCGAATGGAGTCGGGCCTGCGCGGTTTCCAGGTCGCGGTTTGGGAATGATAGCCACGCGAAATATAGAAGTATGCGATTGCTCTTCAACCATTAGTGTCACTATCATCCGCATCAATGTAATCTAACCCTGACCTAGGAAGATGAAGCCATTGTGACTGTACCATTGAAGGCAATGCTAACCTCTGAGCGTATCCCGTCTTATTTCACCAGCAAATTCCCAGACGGGACACCCACTCATGCGCTATACGCTGCGTTTCTCACGAATGGCAATGCAGAAGACCTGGAAGAGTTCAACGCGTGGAGAAAGACCTGGCCTAGTCGCCAAGACTTCGAGGACAGTATGCCCATTTTGTGGTCAGAGTCTCTGCAGAACTACCTGCCACCGTCAATCTCGAGCCATTGGCATAGTATACAAAGCCGAGACAAGCTCCAGTACGAGACAACCCATCAGAATCTTCTTGCTCAGCAGGAACAAAGATTGCGCACGGCTTGGGATATCGTTGTGTCTGTTTTCCCGGATACCGATTGGGAGGCATTCTCATACCATTGGCTTGTGGTGAACACGAGAAGCTTTTTCTATTTGATGCCCGGCCAGGAGCCACCCGAAGATCGAAATGACGCTATGGCCCTGCTGCCATTTGCGGATTATTTTAATCATTCTGATGTTGCGGTACGTGAATACGATTCTATAAAGTGCTATCTTTAACGCTGGCTTACTGTATTCGGGGTCATAGTGCAATGTAAAATTCGATGGTGAAAATTATGTTTTCCGAGCTACTAAACACTATGGTATGTACTGCAGTTGATCTGCTTCCTCGGACTTTCTGACCATGTACCACAGACGAAGGAGAAGAGATATATATGAGTTATGGACCTCATCCTAATGATTTCTTGTTTACTGAATGTTAGTCACGAACATGTTCTTCTGTTTTCGGGCAGCGGGTTAACCACAAACAGATGGCTTTTATCTTGATGAGAATGAGTCGGAAACATTATACCTCGATGATATAATATTAAAGGACCTTGGCCCATCGCTACAAGAGGAACTAGAGTTCCAGCAGTACTATGGGTATGTTTACAAACTCCGGATGTCTTTCTAATTGGTCACTTTTGCCACAGACTACTTCGTCGATGTCTAACTTATACGCTCAGTAACTACCAGTTAACGGCTACTGGCGTGTGCTACCGTACCGAGATTGCCGCGTGTATAAACTATATGCCACTGGAAAAGTGGCAGAACTATGTACTGGGTTATTCTGCCGCAGGTGCCGACGAGAAGAAGTTGGAGGTTATTCTTCAAGGGTGGATAAGAGCGTATTCAAACGAAGCAGACACGGTAATCACCACCCTTGAGAAAATCGAATCTAGCCAAGCGGACAAGAAAGATCATCAAAGGGCAAAGATGCTGAGGAAGCGATGGACACAGATTAGGGACCTCTGTGCTAAGGCCTCCGAAGCCGTATCCTGTTAAAATAATAGGATTCATGAGGTGGAATTGCGCATGGTATCACAAAAGTCGAATTCATTATATTGTACAGGTGTGAGAGCATGTTCAAATTTGGGGCTCTCGGAGCAGATCAATCGGAATGGCCCCCGACTCTACCTGCTTCGTTTGGAGGCCTTTCGCGAGAACCAGGTGCTTTATCATATAATTCACGACACACTTGATACCAAGCTCCTCGCCCCTACGTACGATGTAACCATTCAAGTATTCGATTTCCGTAGGTTTTCTGGCCAGCACATCCTGTAACATCGAACTATGATTCTTGGCTGTCTTGTTAGCCAGCTGCACAACCATCATCCGCAGTCGCTCGGGAGAAAATCGGCTTTCAATCCCAGGAACGCCTTGCAGTTCGGGCAAAGCGCAGATGACGCTTGAGATCTCAATGAGGAGCAAGCGCATGATACGCGTGAAGCTATAGTTGTAAAGGAGTTCTCCGTTCTTGCAGTTCATGATCGCTGTCAATGGGTTGATTACACAGTTCAATGCGAGCTTCTCAAGCTGGTATAGCATCAGGGAGGATGGGGTTTCCGCAACAGCAACAAGCGGTGGTGTGAGCGTCAGTGTGCGCAACAGGTATTTGGTACTCGGGGCCCAGTCGACATCCCCTTTATTTGCTGGGGACACGGCATCTGCCGGTGGGACAGAACCCAAGATAGTTGTGCCAACGCCTGTGTGGCTGACTTGGAATGGCTCTTTCCTTCGCGCTAGACCGTGGGAGATAACACCACACATGTAGTGTGGACGTCGTCGGGGGTCCCGGAAAACTTTCTCATTGAGCTCTTCGATGATGCCCATTCCGTTTTGGAGGAACAGAATCGTTGAATCAGGCGTCAGGCGGCGCTTGACAGAGTCCATCGCCGCCACGGTCACTGGTCCTTTGACAGCAACGATTAGACACTCAATACGCTCGTCGGCAGGCTGCGCTAAGAGTTCCTCATTACCGACACCTTCGGTATGTTGGTCAATGCTGTCATTTCCATTCTCTGCTGTACCATCCTTATTCCAGTACGGTACTGAGTACCATGTCTTGTCATTCAGTACATTGACATCAAATCCCGTTTTTACATCATCCAGGCCATTAGTATTGATCGCTAAGCACTTCTTCCTCTCTAACCAGGACCTATAAAGATTGGGATTGTGCATCAAAAGCGTAATAGGAGGTGGAGATGGCCGGCTGGCAAGAGAGTGAGCGACGAACGTTCCAACGTTCCCAATGCCCAGGACATGTATGCGGCCCGAGAGCCGGCGGTTGCCGCTATTTCTCGACGCTTCCTCGGCGTCCTGGTGCCATGTTGCCAGAGAACGAACGGTGCAACCGCACTGAGCATCACCTGCTGCAGAAAGGCAGAATTGGGAAATGCCAGTCCGCAAAAGCGGACGGCGTCGTAGTATGGACAACACTTTGGAGGTATGGCGTGATATACAGATCAGATTGGTCTTCGGGATGCTCAAAGCCTAAGCAACTGTCACAGAATTGACTAGCTGTGCATTACAAGACAACACTTCTTCTATGAGCGACACAAAAAACAATTTTTAAAAAATTTAGTATAAGTGGCTGCGAGGCTACAGGACCAAGTCGACAACCGCCGGGCTGCACGATAAGATTAAGAACCTAGCTACTGACCGCCCTCATCACCGCCTGGAGATAAAAAATTGATATTATCCGAGAAATAACTCTCAGAATGCCGACAATCATCATCCAGAAGATGGACGCAACTGATTTATTGCCGCTGCTTGAGCAGCTGGACGATCATGTCGATGATTTGGAAGAAGCTCTGGGACCAGTCCTGAATAGTGCCATTACTGACACGTCAAAGAAGCTTCCTGTGTTGGACAAGGCAAAGTTTCACGTTCTGATTACTTACGCCTTGGAATCTCTCATATTCTGTACGATAATCTCGACCCTGACACTTACTCGCTGACATGCTAACGCGGTTGCAGCTTATTTACGCCTCCACGGCGTCAATGCTAAAGAGCATCCTGTGTTCCGAGAACTAACCAGAGTGAAGCAATACTTTGAGAAAATTAAGGCGCTAGAAGCAGAGCCAGAGCAGCGGACATTGACACTTGACAAGCAGGCTGCAAGTCGCTTCATCAAGCATGGACTTGTATGTGCTTTTTACTCTTTGATCGTGTGGACCCTAGTACTAACGCCATCAGGCCGGGAATGACAAATTCGATATGGAGCGCAAAGAACAACAAGCGAAGGAGAAGGCGCGTGCCCAGTTGAAGGCATCTTTATTAGCCAAGAAGGCGGTAGCAGCAGCACCTGAGAGCTCATCGAAGAAATCTGCGGACGATTCCGCATCTGGCTCAGACAGTGAGTCCGATAGTGGTGAAACAGCGAAGGCAACAACACAGTCCGGAGATTCGGCGAAGAAGAGCCAAGAGAAGAAAGTAGACAAGGCCGCCAAGCGTGAATCTGCCAAGAACAAGAAGAAGCGCAGCAAGGATGATCGCAAAGAGGAGAAAAAGGAACGGAGAAAGAAAAAGCAAGAATCTCGGAAAGCAAGGAAGGCACAGTGAACAACTTCAAACACTGCACTATCTAGTCTGACAGTACCGAAGAGGAAATTGTTGTGTTGAGGTATGATCGGCTGGTTCCGATCTTTGAGTTTGCATTGGAGTCTCGATGAGCCTTCACTGTCGCAAAACGCGTACGTCCCAGTACGCTTGTGCTTCTCTCCAGGTATATGGTAGAGGCGCTTCTATTGAACTCAACAATGGCTGCCTCATCCCATTATACCACTAGGGGTAATCTGTTGCGATATACGTATCTACATGTACGAACTACGTGGATACCCCAGACACCGCGCACACGAGTCACAGGATGAACCCTGGCTCGTATAGCGAATGATCTAAGAATGGTCGATTGGTGATATGCCTGGACTGGCTTTTTTCATGAGATCAATCTCTTGAAAGTTACTTAGTTGGGTAAATAGATTAAGCGGCAAGTTGCATTTATCAATAATCATGAGCTACTTTCCCTGCCGTAAGCTTGAATCATAGGAGCGACTCAGCCTCCAATTTGTAGGTCAGGATGAGAGAAACCAATATGAGTCATAAATGACTATACCGAAGTCATAACTACATGCTACAAGTGTGAATATTCCAGTATGTTCCCTATATATGAAGAGTCATCCAATGCAAAAATAGGTTCCTAAAGTCCGGCGGACTTAGGCAATGAGAGCAGCAGCTGGTATTGCGAGTACATTAAATACTCAACAAACATGGCTCTAACCGCATTACTGCTCGTAATACTAATACCGCACATGGCTTTTGCCCTTCCGGAGACCCCTGCGGATCGTCGGGCCAATCGGGAGCGAGGAAATAGATATCGGACTTTTCGACTTCTTCTCCGCCGACTTTCGAGTGTCTTCTTTTATATAACCCATCCGTTCGCCATCAAACAGCTCTCTATCCCCACCCATCAACATCTTTTCATTTTTTCAACTTCTAAAGCCACATCTACACTAATCAACATGCCTCGTCAACGTCGTGGTGCCGCCCCTACCCCTGCGCGCAGCGCTCCCACCAGACCTACCGCCGCTCCCGCCAGACCTGCCGCTGCTCCCTCGGCCCAGCACTCCCAGCCTCACTCGACCGCTGCTCACCCCCAGTCGACTCCCCAGCAGGCCTATCCTCACCCTCCTCCTCAGGCTGCCCCCGTCCAGCAGAGCGCCGGACCTGGCCTGTTCGGCCAGATGGCCTCGACCGCAGCGTAAGTTACCCCTCGGACTTTCTATCCAAAAACGCGTTTGGCGGAAGAAAGTGAAAAAGACAATACCGCTGCCTAGTCCACAAGACTACATTCTTCCGCATAAAGAAGATGAAGAGAAAACAGAAACAAGACTAACATCAACCAGTGGTGTCGCAGTCGGCTCCTCCATCGGCCACGCCATCGGTGGTTTCTTCAGCGGCGGTTCCAGCGCCCCCGCCGAGGCCCAACAGGCAGCTCCCGCCGAGGCCCAGCCCATGGACACCGGACTGTGGCAGAGCAACACTGCCAACAGCTCCTATGGCAACCCTGCCTGCGAGACGGACGTTCGTAACTTCCGCCAGTGCATGGACGAGAACCAGGGCAACCTCAGCATTTGCGGATGGTACCTAGATCAGCTAGTATGTCTTCCCTTTAGAATGCCGATATATGGTGGTTGTTACGGTTGCTAACTGGTATTACAGAAAGCTTGCCAGGCCGCCGCTAAGCCCTACTAAAGCTAATGTATTATGTTTCGCGCTGGGGGATATACTAAGGACGGGAATTCTGGGTTGAAACCGGTTCAGTTTACGGACTTGATCGGGACGGTGCGATGATTGGATTGGGTATGGACTGTGTTTGCATAGCGGCGTAATATTCCTCTACTGTATACCACTTCCGTCGGGGTTGACCTGATGACTTTTCTTTGTTTTACCTTACATTTATTCACTTCCATCTGCTCAGAGGATAGAGACAGATGAATATCTAAAGACAACTATTCCACTCTTCCATGGTTCGGCTGTCCTGAATTTATTGAGTAGGCCTAATATTGTGCAGAAAGCGAGCATAAATATAGTCCGGTTTGCATCTGAAAGCGAAGGGTGACGCGTCACATACTAATATAATTCAAGGAATACGTATCAAAGCGATAGATGGAACCGGCTACAGCATTAATAAGCAAGAACCGTAAACACCCCAGGCTTGATTTACATCAACTAGCTATTACCACTCTGGTCACCTGCCGGTGTCTTGTCGAGGCTCGAAGTTAAGCTACACAAGTCAGTGGATCCACCTATGTTATGGCTTTAGACCACGTGCGATGTTTAGATTACGTACCTGATTTCCATTGTAGAATTGGTTATCATTCTGTTCATTGCGTTGGTCTCTCAGGGTCCGGATGATTGGACCTCTCGATGCAGATGGCCGTGGCCTGGATGCGCCATCACCAGACGGAGATGGGGAAGATGTGCTGGCCTGGGGGGTCGCAGACGGAGTCTGAGTTGGTTGACCATAGCTGAAGAAGGAGCCTACAAGACCCGTGGCGGTGCCAACCGCAGAGGAAACAAGTCCATATGCAGACGATACAGCCCGGGCCGGTAAGCTAGATCCAGTGGCCGAATAGGCCTCCGTATACGTATTAATCGGGACCATGACAAGATTTGCCGTGGAGCCTAGTCCGAGCTCTGCGAGCGTCTCCTCTTCCTCGGCGATAGTAAGCGTCCGATTCGGCAGGGGAGTCAGGATGTGTTTGAGATTATATGGGCGCTTTTCATCCCCAGGCTGACTGTCAATCCAAGGACGGACATCTCCGCGGATGGTTTGCGAAGGTGAAAAGCTGGATCGGATGGAACTTCCATCGAACAGACGGACTTGAAGTCGATATTGTTTGGGCGGTGTTGGGGTTTGTGGTTTGCGCTCCTCTGCGGGCGTGTTGGTCCTTTCGACGGATGCACTGCGTTTCGTAGCTTTCATTTCTGGCTCCTTCTGCTCTTCCGTCATATCTTTGGGCTTGCCTATTCCTTGTGGTTTCGGCGTTTCTTGCTTCTTTGGCTGGGATTTTTGTGCCTGGCTAGGTGTTTCTACTCTGTACGTCCTCCCACCGGCACGTAGACTGTTATATTCCTGTTGATCTGGTCGCCTTTGCGATCCAGTTACTGGCGGCTCAGTTGAAGCTGGCGCTCGCGCCGGGACAGCGGCGGGAGGAGCTGGTGAAGGTTCAGACTGGGATGCAGTCGCAGACGCTGTGTGTGAACTGGTGGATGGGCTCGCAGTACGGCTCTGGGCACCCTGAGCCGGTGAGTTCAGACTGGGCTGCGTGGTCGGTTTACTGTCCTCTACAACAGCCTTCAGCCGACTATGAAAGTCATCCTTCGAGATATCCGGCACAAGATATTCCCGCAGCATACCATTCCTACACAACAGTCAATCAGAAGCCCAACAACCCTAATGCGTGAGAAGGTCTTCACACATACTTGATCACCACAACAGCAGGAAATTTCGTTACGGGACAAAAGGACGTCAAGAATGTAGCTTCTTGGGAATCCTTAGTGAGTCGCAACAGGACAGATCTCGATTCGAGTAATTGCGCGAACTATGTCCCACCGGCGATTAGCGGACACACGAAGGACAACTAGAAGTAGAGCTGAGGCAAATCCATACATCATTGTCAGTGAAATAATCCTCTTCCCAGAGGTTACTTGTTTGGTCATTATCTGTTGAAAATACATCCAGCTGGTTAGCAAGCGGATAACGGTGGAGCTCATCTGATGTATGTCTCGATGTATGCGCTCGTAGAAATCACAGCAGACACACCTCGAACAAAGCATATTACCGCTTTAGCTTGCGAGACCGCTAAAGCAATACCTTCCTGCAGAGTTCCAGAAAAGAACATTGTAACCTAGCTCTGACAAAAGCGATGTATGAAGTATGGATCGTAAGTAAAGCGATAGCTTTAACTCCGTCGGGGAAAAGAAGGCCGTTGCCGATCACGAGCCCCTCGGGACTCAATTCGACTTCAGTTCGAACATTTGAATTGTTCTTTTTCGCACACACTTTCCGCCGCCCAGACTAAAACGGCGATTGGCTCTGCGATCAGGGCAAGTGAAACCACTCGTCCCAATTGACCATGCGGTCGATCTTTTCGGTCCTGCAACGGACCGCAGCAACCTCATGGCAGCCGCCTATCGCCGCGTCGATTCGGGGTCCCCGGATGGCGTTCAAGCTGGACTCGATTTGCGCCAGATGTCGTCGTCAACAGATTCGGTTTTATAGCAAGCAGTTAGCGGATGATCCACGATGGTTGTCGGTTGTGGATCATCCTGCACAAATTGTTCGTACTGGTCGTAAACATGGACCAGGTTTGATTATCTTAGGTATGGTAGAACCATTGATCATACTTACAAACAAGTAGCTGCTGGTAAATGCTGGCGGGACACTAATGAAATGTATTCTCATCGTAGCTCTAATCCCTATCATCTCATTCGCGCTCGGCACCTGGCAAATTCAGCGTCTCGACTGGAAGACCAAGCTGATCGCAAAATATGAAGACCGACTCGTCAAACCTCCTCTTCCGCTACCTCCACAGATCGACCCGGATGCCATTTCCGAATTTGATTATCGACGGGTTTACACTACGGGACGTTTCCGACATGACCAAGAGATGCTCGTTGGTCCTCGCATGCGCGAGGGTGAGGATGGTTTCATCGTTGTAACGCCGCTGGAGAGAGGGGAGGGAGAGAGCACTGTCCTGGTGAACAGAGGCTGGATCTCAAAGAAGATGAAGGATCAGAAAGACAGAACCGAGGGCCTCTCCCAGGGAGAGGTCACGGTCGAAGGCTTGCTACGGGAACCTTGGAAGAAAAACATGTTTACACCGGAGAATAAGCCCGAGGACGGAAAATTTTACTTCCCTGACGTTGAACAGATGGCCGAGCTTACTGGTAGTCAGCCGGTATGGATTGAAGAGACTATGAGTGAGCCTGCCTCTAGCACGAAGATTGAGATGACCGAAATTAACTTCTTTAGTTGCGGACATGGTCGAATACTATAACCGAAGTGGCAAGGGTATTCCTATCGCTCGCGCTGCCGAAGTGAACTTGCGAAACAACCACAGCCAGTACATCTTCACATGGTAGGTTTCCTATGAATGACCCAATATCCGGCTAGTGGAACTCTGGCTTACCCTAAGCAGGTACGGGCTGTGCTTCGCAACTTCAATCATGTTGTGGATGATCGTACGTAAAAGGCCCAATGAGGCGACTCGCCGTGTTCGTCAAAATGTGAATTGGTGATATCCGTTGACATCTTTTGTGTTTGCGACTATCGGTGGCGTTCAGTTTGTTTGTTAGAGAATCTGTACCATGTATATCATTCACGGAGGCATTGACAATCTCATGTCTTGCAGCAGTTCCTTCGGTAAATGCTTCGATGCCAGAGAGAAAACAGTCGTAGAATTGTTAATATGGCGTTGTCTAGAAAGTTGACGAGTCAGCATAGCTAGGGGGAAGGGTTTATCCCAGCTCACCGTCTCATCAAAGTAATAACGTCACTCTCGTCAATCGTCTTCCGTCCCGCATGTTTAGAATATGCCGCCAGATCTTCAGCGACCTGCTCAAAATACCACGATGACGCTTGTTCAATAGCAGCTAAGGTGGCCTTGCTGATCTTAGCTTTAGAGCCAGCCCTCGCTGGCGCAAATCGAGTAGCCAGCTTTCGAATTACCCCTGACGGCATGTTGGGGACAGGGATGCCGTGTCGGGAGATCTTCTTTTGCCTTCCTTGCACTATAACAGTGTCTTCGTCACGTAATCCTCCTCCGACGATACCGGGGCTTTCGCTTAAAGAGACGCGAGACGGCATGTGGAGATCCAAACCAAATTCACCAGCTGTGACAGCGGCATCGTCACTATCGTCAGACATGGGGGCTGTGTCTTGTGCCAGATCAACAGGCGGAAGCTCAAATCCTTCATCGTTGAGAGGTCCGTCAATGTCGTCGGCCGGAGGTGGAGGCGGGGATGGAAAGTTGAAATCAAAATTGAACCTCCCAAGGTCTTCCGTCTCTCCTCTGTACCTATATTAGCCAGAAAAATCCAAATCCGTTGGGAAAATACCACGCACCCTCTATCAAAAGCGCCTTGACTCATGACAGTTTCGTCTTGATTCTCTCCGTCTTCACCATGCTCGATACCGGTGTCATCACCATCTTCTGAGTCGCTTTCCAAACGGGTCGCATCACCAAAGTTCTCACTCAGCCTAGGGTTACCGAAACTCATCATGGATAATCGTACTTTATCGTGTTCGCTCGTAGCCCGTCGGGGGTATTCGACCGTGATATCCTCTTCTTCAAAGGCCAAAGAGAGCCTGGGAGGACGTGGCTCGGGACTCGCTTCCTCTTGCTCCTCCACCTCTTCTAAAGGCAAGGACAGTCGGGGACGTTCAATCTCCGGTTCATTATCAAGCTCTTCGATCTCATCCTTCTCCAGTTCCGGCTCCGGTTCAGGTTTTTCTTCTTGTGGTGATGAACGAATAGGTTGTGACACGGGCGCAAGAGCTGATAACCGAATTTAGTATGCATCTGATGTACTCATACACGCAAATCGCACGCATATGATATAAGCTCATCTGTGACACATACCTCTACCGAGATTCCGTAGAATATCAAATGTCGTCTCCCTCTGCATCCGTCCACTTTTCCTACGGTCACGCGCGGGTGTATTTGCCGCTCGGCGCTGCATTGCTCGTAATCCATGTGGTGTTGATGGTGCCGCTGCAGCTCTGTTGCGTGGCGTTCGTCGCGACGGTGTTCCTGACGCTGCTAGCCGGCCGGGGGTGAGAGGGTATCTGGTATGAATAGGAATACGCTGAAGCTGCAACCATCCACGGATTAGTATATACAGCTTTAATTATTGTGGGACGTAGTGTACTAACCCCCGTAAGTGTGGTATCTCCTACAGGAGTGAATGTTTCGGAGATGTCGGACTCTCGCGGTGACCGGCGGCCACGCGGCTTAGGGGTCGTTGACATTTGTACTGATAGGGGGTCTTATAGGACAATTGCTTCCTGAGTCGTGTTGATAAGTGATCGCATAGAATTGGACATGTTACTGAGAAAACCTGAGGATGATTAGGCTGCAGCGCATGTCCCAATTTCGCAAGAGGGGTTGTTGTTCTTCGATGGAAAGCGCGTGTTAATGACATGGGAGAGTTGGAGTGTAATTGGCCGTGGCTTATCGATAAGCCGGCTGACTCAGCATAAAAAAGTTGCTGCGGGTCAAGTCTTATTGATAAATGAATTCTAACCATTGAATGTTTCTTTTTCTTTCTCTTAGAGGATCTATAGAGATACTAAGGCACAATGTCTACGGAAGCTGCCAAGTCATCCGGTCTCTCGGCCAAGATTGATAACAAGCGCAAGAGGCAAGCTGAGGAATCCTCGAAACAGGCTGGGGCAACTACTGGCAACGCAGAGGGTCCGAGTAACAAGAAAAGAAAGAACGGCAAATCCAAGCCAAAGAAGGGTGGAAAGGACAAGAAGGATAAGCCCCAGCAAGATGCATCAGAGAAGGAGCAGAGGGACACCAAGCAAACCGAGACCAAAGGCGGCATTGATGAAGCTATTGGCAAGATGGACGGCCGCCTGTTGGCGGATCACTTCATGCAGAAGGCTAAGCGCCACAATAAGGAGCTGACTGCGGTCGAATTGAGTGATCTTAGTGTTCCAGGTATGTTCTTGTCAAACTCAGGGATATGTGTCAGGACTAACGATCTAAGAATCCTCATTCCTCGACACATCATCGTTTGACTTGCCCAGACAATTGGAGAAGCTACCAGCGTTTTTGAAGGCTTTCAGCCCTAAAGGATCTGACCTTTCGAAGCCATCAGAGGAGAAAGGTACACCGCACACCCTGGTGGTCTGCGCTTCCGGGCTTCGAGCTGCCGATGCAGTGAGGTGAGTTAAAGCCGATTAACGCTATACACCCTGGGTATTAACCACTCCGCTGTAGAGCCCTCCGTACGTTCCAAACCAAAGAATCCCCAATTGGCAAGCTGTTTGCAAAGCATATCAAGCTGGAAGAAGCCAAGCAATTCCTGGAGCGATCACGGTATGTTTTGCACCCGTTTAGGCTCCTTGCAATCAAACTGACTTTCCTTAAGCATTGCCATTGGAGGCGGAACACCTGCTCGTATTTCCGATTTGATCGATACTGGTATGCTTTTCTCACATTCAAGTGCGCACAGCAGGCGAAACATGAGCTGACTTCTACAGGTTCCCTCAAACTTGGCGAACTACAGCGTATCGTGATCGATGGATCCTATGTTGATCAAAAGCAGCGTGGTATTTTTGACATGAAGGAAACCCATCTTCCACTTCTGAAATTGCTCACGCGGTCCGAGTTTCGTGAACGGTATGGGGCGGAGGAGAAGCGGATCCAGATCCTCATCTTTTAGCTTCTTACAGCGATGTATAATGTGGTTGGCGTTAATCAAGGCTGGGTGTTAGATCTTTTTGTCTGTTTTCGTTCTGGGTAGTGATACCCTACATGCATATATTTGCATCGTATGCTTGTTTTCTATTTTACTTTGATAAATACCGATTTTCGTAGTTTGGATCATTTTTGTTCATCTTGAGCTGTCGTTAAACCTAGGGTCAATATCATAAACTGCAAACTATGGGCAGGTCTCTCTATCTCAGTATATCAAAATACGCGTTCGGAATGAAATTAGCTCTTGCTCTCCACCAACTCCAGATTCGTTAGTCATTGTGACCCTTGTATTCATAAGATGATGCTATTGTTCAGACTATATGCTAAATATGCGAACCCATATGCTATGAACCACCCATCCAATATACGCCAGACCTTCTCTATATACAAATCCCATGGTACAAAATGAGGGCTTGTAACAAGCGGACGTTGCTGCCAGATGCACCGCTATAAAGCATAGTCACTACGCAGTGATCGCAATGCATGGAATAAATAAAAAAAGAAAAAGAAAAGAAATACCACACATGCAAATGGACCATGGTCGCCAAACATAGCAGAACTGGATCCCTGCGTGAGTCAAAGGTACGATCGTGTTGTAAGGTCAGAGGTAAAGCTATATGCAGATGGAGATGGTATCAAGCGGTGAACAGAATAACAACCCAGGAACCGTAAGAAAGGAAATTATGTATGTAGATATAAGAGGATGGTTGTAGGCCAGAGACGTAAGCCGCAGAGAAAATCTAAGCCCGAACTCGTCTGGCATCGAAAAATTTGAGGTTCACAGCGGTATCGTTCACCCCTACGATTGGTGCGGCATCTTCGAGGAGCTCCCAAGGGCGTACTGGGTAGGGACCCATAACACGTCCCCGGTATTGGAGGCGAAGATGGCTGGCAACGCAATTAATGCCTTCTGAAAGACTAGCTGAGGTAACTGCAGGGGTCATAGCAGTTGGTTGTGGGTTAGATGGAGCACCCGCCAGGGCGCTGGACGGTGTTGGAGTTGGCGTAGAACCACCTGCGGCAGGTGATGGAAGAGAAGCAGCCTGCAAGCTATTCAATGCTGCTGCATCGCTCATGGGACCGAGAAGGTAAATAAATCTAGAGTCATTTTGATACTGAAGAAAGGGCGGACATTTTTCTTTGAGGAAACGGGCGCAATGCTGCCGCGCCTCATCTGGGAACGTGTCAATCAGGGAGGCTGCGACGTCTAATGCATGAGTCTGAAGCAGAATTCCGGGACAGGGACGGTAGCCCTCAGACGGTATTGGGTGAGGGAAATAGTCAGCCGCCGGGAAAAGGCGTATAACGCTGTCTGGAAGGCGTGCAAGGGATATGCATAGAATTGAGATTAGCAAACGAGACTGTTCTTGCAGGCCGTTGGGTCTAGACGCTGGGGATGGCATAGTGAACGCAGAACGGTGAATCACAATCATCCTTAGAAAAGCAGAGAACCAGAAAGCCAGAGACCTCTCGAAGTTTGAGCGAGACTGAAGAATTTGAGTCGTAGCGGCACCGTGTCTATTCATGGTAACGTTATTGAAATTGGTTTGCATGATAACAAGCCTGTGGAGAAGTAGATCCATTTTCTCAACGAGAATGGGAGCCACAGACTGTACACCAGCCTCGGGCACACTGTAAGCAAGTTTCTCAATTATCGTCAGGTACAGCTTTGCTGTCTCTAGGGACTTGGCTGTGCCCGGGTGCCCATGAGCTTCAAGATGTTCTTCGAATAATGGGATAGAAAAGAGAGCTCTTTCAGCTCGCTCCCGAATCTAAAAGAAGGGAGAAAAAGAGTCAGCTTAGGAGGAAGGTCTTGTAGTGATAGTGGTGTTTCCATACTTGTCTTATTACGTCTTGACTCATGAGGGCTACGAAACCAACCCAATTTGATCCTTTTGACCGTGTATCTTCCACAGCGGCCTTGAACATCACGTCAACAATACCGTTGCCCACATTACGGCCAGATTCTGCATTAAAAAGCATTTGGAGCTTCAACTGGCAAAATGGAAGGGAGAAGTCATCAGTCATGCGGACGACCTTTTCTGCCTCGGACATTGTAGGTGGACCTTGGCGGTATGTTAGCAATATAAGCAACCATCGGGATTCGCTTTACTCACCAGCGAGTGAATCAAAACCCAACAGGTTATCTAGAGCCCTTTCCAGGACGGTTGTTGACGTTGAATGTTTTCCAATAAAGCCTTGCAGACAGTATTGGACCGTAACTTCAGGATTCTGTGTAAGAAGGATATCGAGCAACTCTGTCGCACAACCTGCGATATCGGGCTGTCCTGGATTGGATCCAGTCTCTGAATTAACCAACGCAACTGCATCGCATATTATATCGAGGGTCTCCTGAGGGTGCTTCATGAAAAACTCTTGTTGTGCAACATGGAAACGGTATGTGACCTGGGAAAACAAGTTTAATGTTGCGTTCTAGATAGATATGATAGTTGACGTACCAAATCAGCGTATTTACTTTTTCCTGATACTAGAGGAACAAGAAGCTGAAGCAAATCCACCCGCAATCCGGCCAGATTGGGAATTACAGCAGCCACCTTTTCCGACTGCAATAGCTTTTTCACCAAAAACACAAAAGCATGTATGGTGACGCAGCCAACTCCGATGAGAGGAGGGAGAATTCGGGACATCGACGGGGTAGAGGACTTCAGAAGTCCACATATCCAACGAATCAGCATTGTATCGAAATGCTTCGGTTGGAACGGCCGCAAATAAGCCAGATACCTGGCAGTTTCATTTGCTGACAGTTTTGCGGGACTGCCGCTACTTTCTAGTATATGCATAAGCGAATAGAAGACCGTATCCATCGTGGATTCGTCCATGCCACCCCCAGACGAGAGAAGTTGGTTTAACTTTTCTTGGAATGAAGGGTCGACATCACTGAGTGCTAAGGGAATACTATCCGAAAGCGGGGACGGCGCTGCCAAAGCTGACTTGTTTTCTAAGCGAGTGAGGTCCTGACGTAAGAGAGCAACGGTGTTGAATTCACTGGGTATTCGGAGTCCTAACTCGATGAGTGAAAACAACAAGTCCAAACTTGCATTGCCCAGTCTCTTAAGACGAGCATACGACTCAACGAGGCCCCTGAAGAGGTCAGCCGTAGCGCCAATTACACAGAAACAGTCAAAATGGCAATTGACCGTATCGGCAACAGAAGCCAGGACCACGTCATCATCACAACGAGTAGCTTGTTTCAGTATGTCTGCCAGCATCGAGAGATCACCGAAAGTCTCTAAAATCTCCCTGACACTGTAGAACTCGTCGGGAGTAAGAGCGGATGCACCTGGGTCCACCGCCACGGAGACCCCGGAGAGTTTCCTGTAGTTGTTAGCCGGAGCAGTACTCCTAGAGAGCAGATAAACATACCTAGGTGAATCGCGGCAATGCCCAGCAACTCCGTGGCGAATCCACTGTCCAATTTCGGATTTCACAGCCCAAGTGGGGTTGGGCTGTGATGATTCGGTGGGCATTGCACTGTCCATCTCAGCGCCGAAGATATTGGGCAGTCGCTGAGCAATTGATATTTTCAGCTCTGCAATGGCAGAGTCCTCCTCCATCACCGGAATTCCAGCCCTGTAAAGGAGCGTACTGCGGAGGTTTCGCACATGCTCTGGGAGGCGATTGGCCGGCAGTTGCTTTAGGAGACAGAGGTCACTCGATACGGGCTGAGGGGTGTTTGTGATACCTTTCGCCATCAGCCATTGCAGGTACCTACCTACAGAGAATGTCTGAGATCTGACTAGCTCTGAAATAATATGGTAGATGTTTTCCATGTTTAGTGCGCTAGTCACTCGAACATCAGCGAGGAAAGAAAGAATATATGAGTCAACATCGATCCCAGACATCTTCCACTTGCGCAAAAGACGCACGCCAGTATATACACGGCAAAGACCATAACGGAACGGTGTAGCCGTCCACTCGAGGAGTTTGGAAATGAGAATAGCTTTATCCTCTATCGTTTTCAGGCATGCAGTGGAGGCGGAAGAGATGTCATGCGCGGAGCGGATGGAGTCGAAAAGCTGAATGACACGCTGTTGCGGTGACCGTTCAGCTGTGTCTTGGTGGTTCTTGGGTAGCTGCAATCGCGAATTGCGTTCAGAGAGATTCTGGTAAATTGTTTTATGGACATTGTCCGTTAAGTTCAAGCAGGAAGATATAAGCTCCTTGTGATTTTCCCATGAACCTGGCAGAACCACAGATGAGGTATGCTCGAGAACAAGTCTCCTGACATAAAGAGATAATCTATCTACGAGGGGCTGTAGCGGGCTGCCTTTTTCCGGCTGGGTGACCTGTTGTCTGATTAATAGGGTATTGACCGTCAATATCAGCGCACGTACCTGACGCAACTTCACAAGTAGCAATTCGGCTAACCGCCGCCCACGCTTCCGATATCGCATAATATTGTCCCAATAGATACCAAGCATCAGCAGCCAAACGGGAACTGTATTGACCGGCGCGGCTTCTAACGAAGACAAGAACCATCCAAGATACTGGTCGTGGTCAAGCAGACGTTCGAAGAACAAGCGAGCTGTTAAGCTCACCCTAGGAGCTGTGTTAGCACTCGAATTATACGAACACCATGTTAGTTACATACGCATATGTCATCTTCATTTTCCATTGCGCAGAGCCGCAGGCTCCTAGTACTCCTTCTAAGAACTGCTGAACACTTGCTGTCCAGTCACGGACCCATTTTGCTTCTAAGCCCAGCGCTAATGTGCCACTCGTTCCTTTCCTCTTGAACGCACGGATCTCATTGGCACCGACACATTTTGCAAGCCACACGGCTCGGCTAACTGGGATACCTTTGTTTAAGCATTGATCCAGGAGTGCCTTTCCCCGGATACCATGAGGAATCGTTCGGCTCAACTTGCGCAGAGGAACAGACGGGTTAGCTAGGTCACGGAGCCAGGCCTCGCGTTTATTATCCGTTAGAGTTACTCGCGGAGGTGGCTTAAAGGTCGACGGTGCAGTCACCAGGCTATGGTTTTGTCTCTTTTCAAGAGCTGCTGCAAAAACGGAAGAGAGCATATGCAGACCGGAGCGGTGCTTCAATTGTGCATATAACGAGGGTCGCGCGGTGTTCGATTCATTCTGAGATACCTGAGTACGGTCGTAGTGTCCCTGCTTTGCTGTCTGTTCGTTTAGAACATCTTCCGGGTGGTTCCCAGTCCATGGGGAGAAATCCGCAACTTCTAACGTTTCGGTTACCGGTCAAATGTGTCCCTTGGGTTTTTATAGCCGTCTGGTGAGGATAACTTACTTTCTCCTTTAAGCACGGGCGCAACAGAAGGAGTCTCAATGCGATAGGGGATCGTCTGCACCTCCTTCACGGGTGAACTAGCTCGTGACGTTGTGGGATTACTTCCCAACGACTCCGGAACATACTTCCAAGGCAAAACCGGCAAAGAAGGTGGCGATGCGGGTTTCCCACCTTGCGCGAAAGCTGTCGCATCTTCCTCATTCATCACATTGCTCCCCGGCACCTCGGATAGCATAGCCTGGAAGGACCATACCGGCCGATTGCGCCAAGAAAGTGAGGGAGGCTTTGAGCCACCCGTTCCTGGAGTGCTTCTCAGCTCTCCACCGCTCCCCGGCGCAGGACTCACATCTCGGGCGGAGGGTGCTGCAGGTAAGTCCAGCCGAAGTCTTTTTGGCGGAGGTTCTAGCTCTTGCGCATCACCACCACTCGTAGTAAGGTCGATGACTGCCGGCTGTCTGGGTTGCGGCTGCGGTACAGGTGTTGGTAGCTTCTCGAACTGAGGGTCAGACGGTCCCACGGCTTGAGAAGCATCAACATGTCCAGAGCCGCTGTTGACGGCGCGCAGGGGATGACCCCACGATTGGACGCCGGCAGAAGAATGAGGTATCATCTCAGCTTCATGGTGTATCACCGCGCCGGAGGTTGGTCATTTGAACAGCAGAATGAGGCCGATCAACCGGACTAACACGCGCGAACGGTCGTTGGCGACTCTCTAAAAGGACCGAGATGTCCCAGCTCTGTTTATATGCCTCCTACCAATCTGTCACCGGACGGACGTCGGGAAATGCAAGGTGAGTGGATAGAGTGGTTAAAGGTCGGGAAATAATCGGTGCGAATCAAGTAGGGGCGGGAAAGTCTGCAGTGAAGGCCGCGAGGCACGCGAACGAAGGGTCGAGACGGAAAAAAGGATTGAAAAAGGACGAAGTAGAAAAGAACAGAAGAACACAAAGAAGAAGGGCGAGGGAATTGGGAAAAAGCCGAGTACGGCGAACGATAGGGAAGATCTCCAGATAACGTAAGGAAGGACCAACTGGCAGTCCGTCTTTTTTGGGTATCATCCGTACGTACATAGTACATACAATGGGACAGTCCGGAGTTATGGGACCGTCTGGTACTACTACTACTACTACGGTAGGGGGAGGGGCGAACTGAAGTGTACCGGATGACGGGTAATTAACGCGGGATTGACACAGTGTGGGCGCGATAAACATGGATCCATTACTGGCGTAATACCGGATGCCGAATGCGTCTTAAGCTTGAAAGCTGATTGTCCGTACTTTTTAACCTTATTAGGAGTCTAAAAGGAGATTCATGCAAATCGAATTGTGATCGCTTAAGGGTCTCTCTTGATATTCGCTGTTCTTTGTCTGTTTCTAATTTCATTCTCCGACGGGAGATATGGTATTGAATAGTCTGGAATCCAATTCCTTAAGGAATAATGAAGAGGCCAAGTGTACCCCTAAATTATCTCCTCGATGGTGTATGTATTCCTTTCCATACCGGCGACATCCCCATGGAGCTGCATCAGATTTTACCCGCATAACTGCTAATATTATATATCCATTATCCACCCGGGGTCCATACCTACTATTTCTTAAAGGGGAGAAGAAAAATTACACCCACACAGGTAATACAGAGTAGGGTATCAGAAGGGTATACATGAACAACGGCACTAATGAATAACTGGGGACGATAATATTACCCAACTAAAAGGGTCATCCTCGGATTCTCCGGCAAATCGATGGGTCTCTTGGCAATCAGATGATGGGCCCCATATTGCCCCATTCTCGAAAATCGGAGATATCTTATGGAACAATATTGAGTAACTAATTCCGAGAATGATGGCATTGACAAAACCTTCTTTGCCTTTTGGGAATTTACTGAAGTCTGGGACATACCGACATTGGGTGGTATCTGGAGATTCGTACATAATATTTTCCCAGTTCGTCATGTGCTGTCGTACATACTGTACATACATACATACATATACTCCGTACTATCAGTGCCTGTACGGTACGCCCGTATAGCCTACAGTGATACCAAATGATTTGCATCCCCGTTCGGGATATCGACTGGCCTATGGACAGTTGGTCAGACAGCCTGCGCATCAAACCAATGACATCCCATGGATTCCATCTCCCCAATACTACTCCTACTAGAAACCCAATTCCCCTCTCTCAGGTTCACTTTTTGGTGGTGAGAAGTAGCCGCCGATCCATTCCTACTAACCAGATTCCGCCACTCGCTCTGGATGAGCCATCAGATACTAATTCCTCCTCCGCATGACAATCCCCCAATGTGGCATGATATGGTTGTCTGATTCACCTTCCTGTTCCCCGCATTTCCACTATGATATCTCAAAGTTGGCTTATTGTGCGTATTGTATTTTATCCTATTCTTTCTCTTTATATCTTTGTAATGGTCACTTTTTTTTCTTCCTTGGTTATACTAATATCAGAGTCCTGTCCGGTAAAGCTTAAAGGACGTACTCGATCAATGCTCTCTCTCCGTTGCTGATGCCTGAATGCCATAGGACACCCACACTGCCCATGCCAATATTACACAACATCCCTGTCTGCAGTGCTATTTGGATCGTCGCACGAATACATACTAGGTACTCCTAGTCGACAAAAACTTACACGCTGTAGCTGCATAGACCTAGAATTTTAGCACGAAAAGCAAGTATTCTGCAACCACGCCGGGCTACCATGGATCCGTGCCTCACTGATGTGCGATTGGATGTATACGCAAGCACACCGGTAATGGATCCAATTGGCATGGAACATGGCTAGCTGAGACCAAGGAGTGCTCTCTATGGATGGACTACCAACCCTGTCGAAAGATGTTTGCTTTTCCGCGTAGGTTGTTTCAGCTGTTCCCTACACTTGATACAGCCCATGGTTGGTCTTTCGGGGTTTATTCATTGAGCAAGGAGGACTACCTTTTGGACTTTGTAGATCATGATTTTCCTTCTTTCTCTCTCTTGTTTTTGTTTTCTTTTATTTTGATTTATTTTTTCTTTATTATGCCCTAATAGTCTGGACTCTGGGGTGAGAGATAAGGCAGCTTTACGAGCCCAGGAACATGAAGATTAAGCCCCTATCAATCGCTTTTTTTTCCTTCTTTATTTTTCTTTCTTTCTATTTTCTTCTTTTTTCCTGTCGGTGTACATTATCTAGGTACATACATACTACATATAGTTTTGTGATGGTTCATTTTGACGGGAGATAAAAGCAAAAGATAAAGCCGAATGGCCAATAGATGGACTGCCGCTTTAGTCTTGGCGCCAACGACCACTTGGCTGGCGAGTTCGTCTTCCTCCCCAGCATCGTAACAACAAGCTGTACATTAGCACCAGTTATTTCCTGTGTGAAGATGGCTTCGAAAAAAGACATGCGGAGGTTGGACCTCGGTACGTTAATTTCACAATCCCCTCCCAACCCGTGTCATTTGTGATGGTAAAAACGCAGTTACTAATTGCTGTTCTCCAACTCCAGCCATCCCCTATGTCGACCCGCCTGCCAACAAGGATGATGCCGATATGTCTGGTATGCTTCAATCTGCTACATGGATCAATTGGGGAGGAATGCTTTATTAACGGTCTGGTCCAGGCGCAATGACCAGCACCATGCCCATGGCCGCGGTAGGTTGACATCCGGATTTCTCATGGTTGCGCGGTCCGAGGATGCTGACAGTTTTGATAGATGTTCACCCGTAACAGGTGAGATAGTCTATACCTGCTCACACTACTAGGGTCATATGTCTGACAAACCTTTGATATCCAGGATGATCGGATGGTGAATTGCTTTCTTACTATCAGCCTTGGAGGTGTCTAACTAGTATCCAGGGTTTCATTCGTCTTTTCACTTCAAAATTGGCTCGGTGAAACACCGGAGCAGAAAAGGACGGCGTCTACTCCTGCGTATATGTCTGTCTTCATGTCCTGTTCGTCTTCCTTTTCCCCCTAATAAAGGTCAAGATAGATATTAACTTTTGATGTGCATATAGTGATGGCACTGGTTGTTGTACGTCTCAAGTTCCCTCCCTATCCGCCCTGCCTAGTGATCGGGTCTGGTACTTATTCACATGGTACAGACGTATTTCCCAATATTCATGCCTCCGCCGGCGGTTCCAGCTGGTGCTGCCACTGCTACCCCTTCTCCATAAACAATGCCAACTGTGTGGCCTGTTTGAGGAAATTGAATTGTGATCCTATACCACCTCGTATATCTATTACTTAAGAAGGGGGTAGGAGACTCCTGAAGTTAGGATGATACCCAAACGTCCACGTCCATGCGGTCATCGATTTGCCACTTAGTGCATGGTGATCACGTGGGATTGTATGAATAGTTAGTCTAATACAAGTCTTGATCTTTTTCTTCTGTATCTTTTCATGGCGTTTTCTTCACACACACTGTGGGATCCAATGTGAATGAAGTCATGTTTTCATACAGAGGAAACATCACACTAAGGTACAGGTAATAGTAGATCATCTAGACGATCAGCTGGATGAAGACACGCAGATGAGCGACCAGGGGCTTAGTCACAGTTTCACCGCCTTCCCCCACAGAGGCGCTAAATCGGGTCGCGCCCCTCAAAAGGCTCTTTCTTCTTCCTCACTTGTCTTCTCCCCAACAACAACTTCACACTCACCCTCAGCTCTTCTACGAACGCTCGCGATCGCTACAAATTACAGAGTTTTAACTCTTACCCCTCGCTTTCCTACTACAACCGCTTTTAAGGGCCCGTTTCGAGAAAAGGCCGAGTTTATGTCCATCGAAAACCTCAAGACCTTCGGTAAGGCCATTTTGCCACCTCCCCTATGCCAGCTATGACTCCCCCTAAAGATGGTGGTCGCCGTAAGCGGGCAAAGGCGTCGCTACAGCAAGTCTATCCGATGCTTTGTGTCACGGATCTGGCCTTGATTGTTTGCAGATCGTCTTTGTCTACAGTTCGGTGTCGCATGACATTTTTTGGCGGGGTAATCCTGCTTAGGAGCCTGAGGCTGACACATGCTTTACACAGACCCCTTCGCCGAAGCTGACGAAGACACCGGCGAGACCAAGCAGTCTCAAAATTATATCCATATACGGATTCAGCGTATGTCCTCCTTGCCATCGTCTCCATTCACTGGATTTTCTATTTTCTTTTATGTGTTGAATCGCCGTACTTGTTCTTGGAATTTGTTACTAATATCACTCCTTTACAGAGCGCAATGGTCGAAAAACCTTGACTACCGTTCAGGGTCTTCCTAAGAAGTTTGATCAGAAGAAGATCTTAAAGGTGATCAAGAAGAAGTTCGGTAAGTTGCTACGTCATCGCTTCCATATAACCACAAGGAATGCCCCCTAACGGCTGTACAGCCTGCAATGGCACCATCGTCGCCGATAGTGAGATGGGCGAGGTGATTCAGCTGCAAGGTGATCAGCGTAAAGATGTTCAGGAGTTCTTGACCGACAAGAAGGAGGGTCTCGAGCTGGATGCCAAGACCATCAAGGTCCACGGTTTCTAAAGGAGACGCCGCGCCCCGTTCCGATCCCTTCTTCCCAGTTTACTGCCCTCGGAGTGGTTGGATGGAAGGCATGTATCGCCTATCGTTCGTCTTAACACTGCATTGCACTCTACGCGATTGCAGCATCTAGGTGGTTCGGTTAAGCTTCTTGTCTTTTACATCCAACCTCTGTGGCCGGCGTACTGGACGTGGGACCTCTGTCGTTATTATGCACTGTCTAATTTGATCCCAAACAATTGCGACACGCGATTGATGGGAGTGGGTCCTTTGTTGGCTCGACTGCTATACTCGGAATGGGATTATGACGGAACGAGGCGTTGGTAGATACCCAAATATATGCATAGATGTTCTTCTGTTTCTTGCCTCATCCCTGTCGTTACTCGGCTTGGAGGAAATGCATGTCGGGAGGTCTGTCGTCAGACGGATGTTATGAAGGGTTGCCTGGTGTGCGAAGGTCAATCTCTCTTTTGCACTTGCGTTCTACGTCTTCCACATGTTGTTTCTGAACTTGTCCTCACAACAGTCTTTCTCAGAATATAGGATGTATGCAATGCGATATGCAATTTACTGTGGATCTTCAGAGTACCAATAGGAATACATGTAATATTTTTCGCCAGTAATAGATCAGAAAACTAGGCCAAAAGCTTTTCATTGCTTGCGCAGTATTCACATAGTGACCCGTTTCTCAGGAAATCAATTACAATTCACGCGCCCCAGCTCGATCCGCCACCCGCATGCGAAGAAATATCGCAACAGCCCAGTCCCATAATTTCCGCGTAATAACAAAGACGGGTACCTCTGGTTCGTTTTCTCGAGTCAGATGTAACTGAAGCAGAAGTGAGGACATGCTCACGAAACTCGCAATGGAAACAACTAGCAGAGCAGCCGCCGTTTCGCGCTTGATCATGGCGTGGTTTTGAGTGGCATGGTAAAGGAACGTGAGTGTCTCCATGGGAGAAGCGAGATGTCAGTCATTTTCTTATTCCAGGCGTGGTCCTGGGGTGGTAGACTTACAGTTGTGATGGATATCCAGGCCGGAAGGAGAAGGCGCGGATCTGAAGATGCACCCGAAAGGTAGAGTACCCATGAAGAGATATAAGCAATCAATCCGTTGGTGGTAAGGAGACGAATAACAACAGCCGGCGGGGTATAATTCAAAAGCCTGTAGAATGGATATAAGTCTCAGACTGGGACATAGATATACAGGGGCTGAGACACAAACTCACCATCGAGACATCATACAATCAGCAAAGAAATACGAAAGGTAAGCAGATGCACAGCACTGGAGTAGGTATTTGTTAGCTCACTGTTTCGTGAAGATGGTCTTGTGCGTGGACGTTGGTTGCATGGGATCTCTATTCCCATGCACCTCTCGCCAAAAACGCTCATACATACCCACATAATCGCCAGAGCCACCTCCGTCACCCGGAATCTTCTTTCAACATCCCACTCTTGATTGATGCCATCGACAATCGCCGCCGTCCACCCCTCATGCCCCATTCCCGCCTGAATGTGGAGCAATTCCGCCAGGAAGGTGAAGGCACACCGGAGCCCCCACCATGCTGCCGGCACCGTGCTCAGTGCCCGACAAATCAGGAGAGGGAGGTACCATTTCCGGTCTACTCCCAAGATGACAGCCACTCGCGGATGCAGGGCGGAGGGAACCGTTGCGTGACCGGAATCATTGCTGTTGGGGGTCTGGGGCGTAGAGGGGTCAGAGGACGGCGGGGCGATAGCAGAAGCGGGGGCTGGGGAAGCCACGTCTTTTTTGAAGGCGTCCGCCGGGAAGTTGGAAATTGAGGCCAAAAGTTGCGAGTGCAAGTCCGGATCGAGAGTACTCAAATGAGCAGCTTCAGGGGGATGTCGGGCGTGGGGAGAGAAGGGCGGGGGAGCATCACGAGGAGGAGCCAGCCTTATGATACGGCATATGCGGCCGTTGCGCAAAAGAATTGAGAAACTAGTGAGAGAGCAAAGACTGGATGCGACAGGAGTCAATCCTATCGATGATTATTCCGTAAACAATGTCGGTGTCTGTCCGCGAAGATGACGGGACTGTTGACAACAAGTCGAATTCCGAGCAGTACAGCACAGCGCACAGTCAAAGACAAGACGGCTGCATGTGCCAGCGATAGATCCGTCCTTCAGGAAGCTGCCGATAGACTCGACGCCATGACCTAGCGTGCAAATCGGAGAAGCACAGCTGGCCGAACGGACTGAGAAACGGCGGGCGGAGTTGATATCACGTGAGTCATCAGTCGGGATTTCTTTTGCGGTCTTGATCATTGGTTCTCTCCAACTCGACGCTCAATTCATTCTGCTCGAGGTTTTCGCAGCCTTGCTTCATA
This sequence comes from Aspergillus sergii, assembly GCA_009193525.1. Lineage (NCBI taxonomy): Eukaryota > Fungi > Ascomycota > Eurotiomycetes > Eurotiales > Aspergillaceae > Aspergillus > Aspergillus sergii. Next base: position 29,019 of record ML741785.1, read on the forward strand.
ATGGCCACCTCGCTGTCAAAGGGGCCCGTCTTTACGGCCGTCCGCTCCAATAACGCCCTTTTCCAACTCTACTCATGCCAATGCCGGTTCTTTTCGCAGTCGTCCCAACGCAGTGCCATGCGGGGAATACCCGAAAACATTGCCATCAAACAACCAGCTCAACCAAGTATGGCGACGAGGGGGATGGGTCTATCAAGGTCTGAATTGCCTCAGGATATTGGGTTGCTGCCAGGCACATACGTTCGCCCTCTCTGGAGGGATATGCCTTCGATCTTTCAACAACCGCAGGAGCGTCTGCAATTGGAGTGGCTTTGGTTGAAGTCGGGATTCCAGAATTTCTTGGGGTATGATGTTTCCTTTTACTGTTCGTTGTATTCACGTCTTTTATGACGGTCAAACGCGCGGGGACCGCGATGCGAGAAGTGATCCACCGGGATGGTGCAAGAAACTAACTAGTGGACAGTCTTGTTGCCTACTGCAAATGGTTCAATTCAGGTTTACCACTCCGCCTGAAGGAGCGTCGGCAGGCTGCTCGTGAGCTCCATCAGCGCATGTACTCTGCGTTCGCCAAGTAAGTTCTACCCAATCTATATTGCGTGGACTGGTGGAATGCTGATTATACCGTCCGTCACACAGGGGAGACATCAGCACACTGCGCAAGGTTTGCTGCACCGGCCTCGCCAACAACCTTTCCTCCCGTATCGCCAACCGCCCCAGAGATGAGAAGGTCAGCTGGTCTCTTGACAAATACAACCGCACCCCAGCAACTCTTCTCACTGGAATTCGTGTCTTGTCGGACCGTGCTACCCAAATCCCCGAGATCCCCGACTCTGGAGTGCGACAGGTCGTGGTGCGTATCACAAGCAGACAGTCCACTGGGAAGTCCAAAGTGGTCAAGACGGGCAAGTCCGAGGTTGCCGTTGAGTCTACCGCTCCGCCTAAGCAGCAAGACTGCACTGAATACATCGTTCTCCAGAAGCTTCGGTGGTATGGTGAGGATGAGGACTGGCGCATTTGGGGCCACGCTACGCCTACCACCGTGGAAGATCTCGCTAACCCCATGTTCGTCTCCGGACTGACGTTTGCGGAGCGTATGGCGGCCATGAAGGAACAGTTTGAAGGAAAGAAATAAATTCCGTTTTACGCAGAAAATACGCCAATAGCCCTATAATTACCCCCCAATTGCCGAGTGGTAGGGCCCAGACTCCTGGCGCTCATCTCCAGAACTCGGCGAGAGGCATATCATTGCCTCATCACAACGTACAAAAATTGCCTTGGCTCTTCGTTGAGAATCTCATCTCACCTCATCTTCCCCTTACAGGATCATGCTGTGCCTAGGACAGCCAACCTCGATTCTACCCGTGTCTTAAAACTACCCATGTTCCGGGTTTTTGTATTCTTACCATGTATTCAGCGGGCTCTCTAAGGACTTCACATTGCCACACTTCATCATTTGTACTATATCCGATTATTACTGTGATTTCCAGCTTGTAATTATCCAACAGGTTTCATCAATTCAATCATAGAAAGAACGTGTCATGATCAAACTGAACTGAAGAGGAATTGATTGCGCTAAACCCACTAGGATTACATTATAGGCAAGTAATGATATCTCGTCAGGATACTTCACCGGTCCAAATATCACTATATACATACGTTAGAGAAAAAGAAAATGGTCTGCGATGCAAGGCAAAATGTGATCATGGCCTCGTCTTCTCGAGGCGTAATTAATCATCGTCGAAGATCTGGAAAGTGTTCAAAATAACCGTCTCTATAACACGGACTTGCCAACCAGCGTCGGCGACGTTGCCGCCGGAACTGGCGCCCATAAGAGTAGGCCTAATAGCAAAATATATGGTTAGCTTTCATATGGTATCCGACAGTGTGAATACGTCGACTTACCCGAAACAGATGGCAATGTTTCCTGCGTTCATACGGTTTTGGGTGTAATGTTCTTGCACCTTATTGAGATGCTAAAATCAAGTATATCAGGTTTTGGACTCTAAAGAGCGTAGGGCTAAGAACAACATACCAGGACCAAGGCTCTCAATGTGGCGTAGTGCGCATCTGGAAGATTATTTACAAGCGCATGAAGCGAGTCTCGACGCTGAACATCATCGTCAATGCCTGAAGCACACGTCAGTACCATAAAAAACGTCCTCAACCCGTGGGTTTATAGCCTTACGGGCAGCATTGATGAAGTCGGTATAAGACTGCGACGTGAACAGAGGGTCAGGCAAATCTCTGAAGAACTGCTTGAGTAATCCAGCAACACTGTTCACGTCATGATAGAAGTTTTCGGGATTTGTGAAGTCCACCTGCGACGAATCTGACAACGAAAAGTTAGAGTGACATCTCTGCAGCTGCGTGACAAGGGCTAACGCACCATTGTCGAAAATTTGTTTCATCTGGTTGATATGATTCGCACTTCCAGAAAGTCGGTAAATTCCCTCCATATCTAAGCCAAAAAGTTCAATGGCTTGGAAGCATTGGTAGACAATCATAGGAACGGCAGTTCCATCTCTCAAATACAAATCCTCCAAGGAAACTCCGAAAACAGGTTTCAATGGGGGTAGATGCTGCTGGAAGTTTCCTGCAGCTCCTCCAGCTGGTGGTAACGGGCTTGGTGCCGCTGCCATGGATGGCGGATTCAAGGGTTGCTTTTCCGGAACAGCTGGGCTGTCGCTTACCGGATAAGGCGGTTGGAATGTTGAAGATGAGTATGAGTCTGGATTGTGCGGGTAAGATGACTGCTGAGTGCTTGGGGCGGGAGCTGCAGTTGGTGCTGGTGCAGGTGCGGGGGATTGTTGAGAAGACTGAGCCGGAAGATGTTGCTGGGAAAATGACTGAAGCAACATTGACGAATTGCGTTTGTTTTGTGTACTGGTTTGAGAGGCTGGAACAACAGGCCCGGTAGTACCTCCAAGCGTCTAACGGTAAGGGTTAATAGATACAGACAAAAGCCGGGGCTATGGAACCTACCGGATGGCGTTCATACTTGATCTGTTCCGAAGTTACCGCACCAGGATTATTCTGATGGCTCAGCACATAATCACGGTAGTCTTTCTCATTATCAACCTGTTGGATAACCTCATAGAGACTCTTTGGTGCGGTAGCAGCATTCCCCGCACTGTCTTTCAGAGGGCTGATAGACAATCCCTGGCCCAGCAAGAGCTTCTCATTAAATGTTGCTAAGCACAGTCAGTAAGGTAACCGTGGAGTCATGGATAAAGAGAATGTATAAGCGTACCGAACTTCTGCATCTGCAATGTAAGGCCAGAGTCGCATTCCGAAATTAATTGCTGGATGTTATGCACAGCTTGAGGTCGGTGAGTGGAAACCAACTCCTGCCGTGCCGCTTGGGCAGCTTGTACCTTGGACGCATAATCCGAGTCTGCATTTTGAACTTTGCGCAACAGCTCTTCCTCATGCTGAGCGGCCGACTTTGGACCCTTCAGGCCGAACTTTCCACTCTGCTTATCCCCTGTCTTCACCCGATCGTATTGCTCCGCAAGCGATTCGTATTTAGCCTTCGCTTTCTCCGCTGCTGCCTCCGCCTCCATCACTCTCTTTTCCGCATTCAGGCCGGTTTGTTTCCACTGCTTGCGACCTCGCTCGATGTTAGACGCCAATTCGTGAAGATTATCAGCCATCTGTTGCAGGGACACCGCGAACTGTAGTCCATGATCCGCCATGCGGTCATGGAATCGACTCAAGTCATTATGGCTCTGGCTATAGGTGCCTTGACGGTTATCGGTGCGAACGGATGCATCGAGGAGAGAGCGGGATAGTTTTCGCAAGCCTTGAGCATGCTCCTCTTCTAGAGAAGATCGCTTCTTAAGGAATGTTGAGAAATCCTGGATTATCTGTGGTCAGCACAATGGCCACATTAAGGGGTGGCTGATCCATGGACGAACCCTAGCCGAGGCGACGCTTTGTTTCAACCGGGTCAGGAGGGTGGTAATACCGATCTATATGATACAAATTCGAATCAGTAATCTAGCATTTCAACGGTTGAACCTGATAGATGATCATTTACATCTGAATAAACGACTTTGTCCATACGAGCCTTGAGCTCGTCCGAAATCGCCGGCGTCGCGGAGTGGCCGGCGGAATCAGCACTTGCTGGTGGCGCATCGGCATCTCGCGGGGATGGCGCAGATGGCGCAGGGCCATCGTGGAGACTGACGTCTGCCATAGAGAATAATAATAATACGAGTAACGAATGATAGAGACAGTGAACAGTGCACTGGATGCAGAAAGAAAGAAATCAAGTTGGTTTTGTAGATCGCGGAAGCCTAATGAGTATCAACGGATAATGTAAGTTAGTGTTGGTTAAAGCAGTTTGGAAGCATAATGGTCGGGCGGTGGGGGTGGAGGCAGACTGTACCTAATTTAGCTATAGGGCGGTTCAGGTACCAATTCCAGACACCTTACGCTTCTCGGATTAGTGTTTTCGCAAGTGTGGCAGTGTCACCGACGTCATCAGGCTTCGGTGTTTCTTGTCTTCCCCGTGACTTGTAGATACTACGTATGTATGTAGTACTCGTAGTGATGCACTCAATTCTTGGCTGAGAGTAAATTTAATCCCCTATATAGATCCATATTCATACATGTAGACGAACGTTAGTTCTCTTGAGAGGTGTTTGCTGACGTGGCGTATAGATTTGATGCCCGTTTCGGCATGATTCATTGTACTATAGCATAGATGGACGATGGTAATGAGCATTGTATTATACACAGTGTATATCTCCATATTAATGCCTCAGGCCATTAATTAGTCAGCCGGCCAGCAACCGCCGAGTTTCGCGAGACTTCAACACCTAAACTTTTCTTCCGATTTCCGGCACATAACCTTTGGTTCCTTGACCGTTTCCCTCTTCGTTTTGCATGTGTTAATGGGCCCCGCGGTTCCATACCGGCGGGCGACGTTTGATTTATACTGATGGACCTGGAGTTCCGGGGTGTCATGGCACCGCATGGGCTGGCTACACATGCGAGTCTCTTAACGCCTTCGGGCACCCCCAGCGACCTTCGGAACAACCCCAGAATGCCCCGGCCCGTCACAGGTTTCGATCTATCAGCCAGGAATTCCGAACCTTGCGAAATGGAGAAGATTCCCCCAATCACGGGGAAGCGCCGGGGTGGTAGTAGAAAGGCTTGTAACGAGTGTAAGCAGCAAAAGGTAAGCCTGCATCCGCCACTTCGCTCCTCTAGCCGATCTCCCTCCAGATAATTTAAGTGTATCACACCTCCTAATTCTGGCGTCTTGGCCTCCACTGTCGTTTCTTACTATTTCCCCATCACGAACCACTGGCTAAACATGGGAATTCGAACACCGTAGTTGCGGTGTGATATCGTACAGACGCCCGCCGCAGCATGCTCACGCTGTCGGCGCCTTCAAATAGAATGCAAGGTTGAACCTAGCTTCAAGCGCATTTCGAAAAGAAGGTAAAACTTGACCATATAATCCAAAGCCAAGCGAATCCTGCCATGGCTAACTATGCCTCGAACAGGCGTAATGCAGAGATGGAAAAGGAGATCGCAGAGCTCCGTCGACGACTGGCTACTTCTGCTGATCATCCTCATGGCGTGGAAGCAACAGTTAGCGATGAGCTATCCCCATGCTCAGAAGAGGTGTTCTGTGGCCCTGATTCGGCCGTTTCGAACAGAACACGAACCCTATCTGCTCCGCTGGAAGCGCAGCCTCTGGCGACCCCCTTAACCATCCAGAGGGATGCCTCCATTATGTCCCAGGAGGACAATATGTGGAGATTAGAAGATGTCTCGCTGTCCCGACCAAGAGTCGCACGGTTATTTGAACAGTAATTTTGTACCCTTTTTGGATTAAGGCCCCTGTCAGTCCTAACAAAAGGCCAGGTACTTCAAATATTATCATCCCTTCCTGCCGCTTTTGAACCCCCAAAAGCCTCCTGAAGAGTATTATCGTCGTTGCCCCCTACAGGCATGGACGATTATCTGCGTCGCAAGTCGACGGGCTCCGTCAGAGCCTGGTCTTCTCACTGCACTCTCTGGCCCCTTTAGTCGGTTCCTGTGGTCGACCATTACCGGAGTTCCGCAGGATTATCGTGTGGTGAAAGCTCTTTGTCTTCTCTGCACATGGCCGCTCCCCACGACAAGTCAAAGAACTGATGCGACCTTTATGCTTAGCGGACTGATGATGCAGATTTCTATGCAACTGGGATTGCATCGGCCGGTGCAACCGGAGGAATTCACAACCTTCCGGATGGAAGTCCAAGGGGAGGCTGTAAAAGACCGAATACAAACATGGGCTATATGTAATATTGTAGCTCAGAAGTAAGTAATCCTGTCCTACGTTGATCGTCTGTAGCGCTATTGCTCACTGTTCCTAGTGTTGCTACTGGTTACGGGCAGCCGCCTGGCACTATCTACGACTGGGCGCTCGAACCAGCGTCCCTCCAAGACGCGGATTATCACCCTTCCCATGACCTCCAAACTCGATTGCGTATCGAGAAGTTCTGTGATCGTGTGACGAAGTCATTGTACAGTAGTAAACCTGAACCCGCGGAGTTCATTAGCTCTGAGAAATTGTTGATTGTGCAGCTGTTGGAAAATGAGCTGAGAGACATGGAGGTCGATCTTGGCCGAGATATCTCCAGTACGTCACGTTTACACCCCTTGGTTTTCGAATCAGATCTAATATGGTCTCCGTTAGACATCAACATGATCCATCTACGAGCAGCTGAGCTGCATTTGCGATACTTTGTATTTTTAGGTTCTAACCCACGAAGCGATGATTTAACGAAACTCTTCATTGCCACCACGTCATTCCTTGGGCGAGTATTAGATCTCGAAACATCTCCGGGGGAGCTAATTGGCCATGCGACTAATTATATTCTTCAAATGATCGTGTCTGCTGCGTTTGCCCTGATGAAGCTGTTGAAAAGTGACTTTAGCCGCCACATCGACTTCGATCATGGGAAGCTTCTGTTCAACGGGGCCATTTCAGCCATTCGGCGAATTAGCGTCATGGATCATGACCGTCCGGTGCGCCTGGCCGATATTTTGGCTCAGATGTGGAATGCGGGGGGCTCCGATCCCAGCGGAGAGGAGGCTCTACTGTTAAAGGTGCGTTGCCGGATGAGTATGAGCCACGTCTATGATACCGTATGGCGTTGGCGGCAACGATTTCGGCCGATCAAGAGCGTTGAAGATGCTCAAGGTATGTCTCCTCGTTTTCTCGTCTTTCCTTATTCCTCGTCCTTGTAGCTTATTGGCGCAGCTTCTTTAGCCAATCCGAACCTGTCGGCGACGGCTGGACCTGTTTCTCGACAGGACGACTCACTGGAAGATCCCGGGTTGATGTATGCACCCAACTTCGACCAAGGAGGAGCATTTATCAGCGAGGTCGGGTTTTCCGAAGTGTTCGATTCGCTCAACTGGGTGTTTGACGGAATTCCGGACTCGTTTGTTGCTCCTCCCGTTATGTAGACGTACTCGTGTACCACCATCTGGGCGGGGTTCCTTCGATCCCGATAACGTTTCAGCGTAGGAGGGAAATTCAAAAGAAAAGTTCATTGTGGATACCAGATTTCATTGTATATACTTTTTTTAGCTAGACATGCAATGCGATAGCAGTTGGGCATCCAACCGCATTCATAAGCCACATACCAAGCTGGTTAGTCATCGCGCAGGGATGAATATAACTCCTCCCCCGCATATCCTGTCGGTCAACCATGACATCCCTTTGGTTCCTGCATGATCTGGATCATCTCTCTTACATATTCTCGATCACACTAGCAGCTCTAGTAACCGACCATCGAAAAATGGCTTCTGAAGAGGTGAATGTGGTGGCCATCATGTACCCTAAGTCCGGCAAGCATGACGAAGTAAGTTAAGTCTCCTCCACCTCTACGGCTTAAGATTTTGGTATGCATTGCTTTATATGATGCATCGGACTTACTCCTTTGTGAAATTCACAACTGACAAGGAATAATGTCACTAGCTCTCACGTCATATCTCAGAACTCACCCGCCAAGTACATGCCACCGAACCCGATACGTTAGTTTACTATGCCTTCTCGATAAAAGATGGAAATGAGATAATGGTCGTGGAGAGGTATGTTTGAACCGCGTGGGCTAGTCTGAGGTCCATGGCTCATGGACCAACAGGTATAGAGACCAGGATGCGCTTCACATGCATCTGCTCAGTCCACATTTCCAGGAGTTCGGTAGCAAAGCGGCTGGGCTGATGGAGCGGCCGTACGATGTAAAGGTTGGGCATGGGATTCTTCCTTCCTCGGTTGGCGTTACTCGTGTTCAATCATAATCTTTCATAATTTTTCTTCTTCTTCTTTTTTGTTGCCCCCCATTCTATGTTTCTTTCTTGGTTTCCTCAACGGTGTTGTGATTTTGTCTTTTGGTTAGCAGTAGCATAGTGATGGTGGGTTCGCCAGTGGATAGGCAGTTATATAATGGAAGATGATATAGTAGTACTATTTTTCACGGATGCGATAGACCCGAGGGATCATCCAGTTCCAAATCCGATTGAGCGCCACCTGTAGGGCCATGCATACTTGGCGTGCATGATATCACACCGGGATGGAGGCATAAATGCGGAGACTCCAACCAGTCACAAACAATGGATGGGATCTAAAAATACCGGTTGGGAAAGAGGTGTCGTTTTTTTGGTGGCGGTCAATGCAGCCCACTGCCAATGGTGGTGGCTATCATCTGTTTGGCTTCTTTTTTCTTTAAGGAATACTCTTGATTTGAGTCTTTGGATGCGTTACGTCCCGTTGGGTTGTAAACTGGCCGCTCTGTGTATGGACCTTAACGGCGAGTCTTGTTTTCTGTTCTGATAGCAAGGGAGGCTGAAGGAATTAGGGTACGGTACGGTAAGGCTTCAATGTTGGATGTATGGATGTACATAGTACATACATACATACCGTATGTATCTAATTTGTTTACTACGATAAGAGCAATAGGTATAGTTCAATATTACTATGGTAAGTGTTATGTAAGTCCGTCATGAACGACTTTTTTGGTACCGCCCCTGAACCAAACTTCCTCAGCGACTGTACCTTGGATGCCGGCGAGTAAGTGCAGGAATTGGATATAATAATAGTAAACGCCACAGAACACACAACCAGAATGAGGTGTGATTCGAGAAAAAGGCAGATGGAGAGGTAGAGAACGATTGCCAGTCAGGATACAGGAAGACACCGTCCAAGTACCATCCTGTAACCAAGCTAACAAACTAAAAGTTGGTTTAGTGCTTCCCAAACCCCCAGCCGACTCGACCTTAAGCAGAACCGTGCAGTCACGTCGGATTTTTCCCTTATCATTGGCGCTTAACCACCAGCCATTCAGTGTTCATTTTCCCTGCCTTGTGGTATTTCTTGGGCTTAGTCTAGAGTAGGAAGCTACCGATTTTAGGGATGATTTGGGGCTCTCGCTGTCACGCAAATCAGCCGAGGAAGGAAAATCTGATATTCGCGTCATAATATCAGAGAAAGCAATATAGTTGGCTGGATGGGATTGTATTGATGGAGTTGATAGATTAATTAATTAATTAATTATGGGATTTATTTTTATTTGATTTTTTTGATTTTTTTTATTTTCCTTCTTCTCTTGAATACCTTAAAATTCAGGTGAGCTGTCGACTCAGGCAAAGCTCTCCCTTTACGTTGCCCCGAAGTTGTCCCCCCTCCTCTTCTCGTCTTTCTATTGCCCCCTCTCGCTCTTCTTCCCTTCTTCCTCTTCTTCTCCTCGAACTCTCTCCGCACTCCCATTCGCTGTCTACCGCATTTGGTGGTCGTTCTGGTTCAACTTCACCTTCTTCACCTGCTCTTCTTCATAGCTTTTCTATTTTTCATATTCTTTGATTATCTTTATCCCCATCTATCGATCCCATAGCGTCCTGTGATTCGCCGTGTTGAATATCGATCTATCTTCCCTCTGCGTTTTGTCGGATTTGCAGATACCCGTCTACGTTGCTTTTCCCACCGCCAACAACAACCCACCTCCTCATAACGCCCTAACCGTTCTCCATTCGACTGTTCGCCCGCCGCGCATCTCTTGTCGCTGCAATTGCCCCTTTTACTCCCATATATCGCAGATTCTGAAAGAATGGCGACCGGTCCCGCTACCCAATCTTTGAAGGTCAGCACTCGCCAGCTCTCCCGTGGCTTATCTGTCGATCGACCACACCGCGGCTAATAGACGACCAATGTACAGTGTGTAGTCACTGGTGACGGTGCTGTTGGAAAAGTAAGTCAAACTCTTTCTATGGCGATTTCCGGTCCATTCGTCAACTCCATCAGCTAATTATGGACCCAAATAGACATGTCTCTTGATCTCCTACACAACCAACGCTTTCCCTGGGGAGTATATACCGACCGTGTCCGTGGCCCTCTATTCCCCGTATCCGTCTGAAACGAACCCGTGATTGACCTGGGCCCCAGATTTGACAACTACACGGCTAGTGTGATGGTAGATGGCCGACCGATTAGTCTAGGACTCTGGGATACTGCTGGACAGGAAGATTATGACCGACTTCGCCCGCTGTCCTATCCGCAAACCGATGTCTTTCTCATCTGCTTCTCCATCGTCAGCCCTCCGTCGTTCGATAACGTCAAAGCTAAGGTGCTTACTCCTCCCAAGCGACCCTCATGGAAAATTCGCCCCCGATGTCGATTGCGTCCAGCCTAACTAACCCTTATATAGTGGTTCCCGGAGATTGAACACCACGCCCCCAATGTCCCCATTATCCTGGTCGGGACGAAGCTCGATTTGAGAGACGATCCAGCGACGACAGACGCCCTTCGGCAACGCAAAATGGAACCTGTTTCCTACGAACAAGCACTTGCCGTGGCTAAGGAAATCCGTGCACACAAGTATCTCGAATGTTCGGCTCTGACACAGCGTAATCTGAAGAGTGTCTTCGACGAAGCTATCCGGTAGGTGGCCCCCACGGTAACGCAAGATTCGCGGTTCTGAGGTTAACGTTCCTGGATCCAGTGCTGTTCTCAATCCACGACCCGCCACGAAGCCGAAGAAGAGCAAATGTTTGATTCTGTAGATCGATTCTTATAATTTTCTCCCGACTATAATATAAAGAACTAATACGGCGTCTGGGCTGCTGGGGAATCCATTCCCTATGATGACAATATTCTTCAATTCTCTTGTTCCTTATTCTCTGGCTGCAGTTTTCCATCCTTGGCTCGATGCTACGATTTTGATGTTGTTTTGGGAGCCCAGATGCTCTGACCCCTCATCTCTTTACCTCTCCTTTAATACAGTATAAAGATGTAACACGCCATACAATTTCATGCAATGAATGTCGCTTGATGGGGTCGTGACTTGCTTTTTCTCTCCTGTTGTTTCGGTACTTGTCTCTAGTGGTTGGGCCTCATAGAGGGATGTAGCGACAACCGCAATGCATGCTGCGGGTGTGATTGCGATGGATGCATCTCAGCGAACGCTAGTCATTTGAAAATGGGCGATTATGCATCCGCAGTTTTTCTTGCTTTTTCTCTCTTTTTTTTTTCATTCCTGTCTTACACATGTAACCTAGTATCCGCAGGAAAAAAGAGAACGGAAAGGATATCTCTAAACTGAACACAAGAACAAACACTTTTGACAGATCAACATGAGCCTACATGAAATGGAGGGTGGGAGTCACGGGGAAAGAAGAAACTATGCCATGCGACTGAGTCGGCTGGGATGCACACCCGCATATTCATCAACACCAGTTTCTTCAACCTTGGTTTTTCTTTCCTTCTCCTGATGGATAGACTTGGCGTTGCGCTGCCTCTCCTCGAAAAGCTTCTTGTTCTTCGCTTCGATCTTAGCTTTGCGGTTCTCGTTGTTACCGCCACCACCAGCACTAGAGAGAGGGTCAGCAAGACGTACAGTAGACTGGAATTGGTCCAGGACAGATACTCACGTCAATTCAACATTGATCCTCCGGGGAGGGTACTTCTTATCATCGAACATCGAGTGGTGATACAACTTGAGGCAGGTCTTCATGCGGTCATAATTATCGAACTCAATGAAGCCGAACCCACGGCACTTGGTTGGCTTCTCCTTCTGTGTAGCAACACGTACTGAGACCGGGGCAATCTTCTCAAAGTGGGCGGACAAGGACTCATGGTTGGCAGAGTAGGGTAGATTTCCTAGCCAAGCACATTAGGAATGATGGGATACTCATGGGAAGGAACTGGCCGAACGTACCGACAAAGCAAATGAACCGAGAACCTTTCTGCTTCGGGGCATCCTCCTCAGCAGGTTCGGCCTGAGATTGCTGCCCGTTAGACTCTGACTGCTGCTCTTGAGCCTCGGCCTTCTTCTTTTCCTTTTTGGCCTTCTTTTCCTGTTTCGTTTTCTCTTTCCGCTCTTTCTTCTCCTGGGCCTTCTTATCTGCTTTGTCCTCACTCTCCTCGGTTGGCTTCTCATCCACATCCATTGCATCAGCGGTTTCCTGCTTCTCTTCCTCGGCACCGTTCATCTCCGGCGCATCCTCCTCGCTCTCATCCTTCTTTTCTTTCTTTTCTTTCTTCTCCTTCTTTTCCTTCTTTTCCTTCTTTTCCTTTTTCTCCTTCTTGTCCTTCTTGTCCTTCTTGTCCTTCTTGTCCTTCTTCTCTTTCTTGTCTGATTTGGTCTGCTCCTCAGCACCGATATCCCCCACCTTCACATCCTCCACAACGTCTTTCGACTTGCGCTTTTTATCCTTCTTCTGCTTCTTCTCCTCGCGCTTTACCTTCTTTCCCTCGGGCTCAATGGCCTCCTCGGGGTTGTTTTCGACGATCTTGCGCTTCTTGTCGCTCATGTTGTTTAGAGTGGTCCCGCAAATTAGAATGAAAGTGAAAAGGCGAAAAATATAAGATTCAAGTATATAGCCCCGATATACCAACAATGTAAGTCTCAGAGAAGAGAGCGAAAGAGTGTAAAGATAATAATGACGAGAGAGAGAAAAGTCGCATCAAAAGTTGGGCAAAATTGGAAATTTGCTTTTTTTGCCGGGCGGAGATTGTTGGGCGGTGTGAGATGTATTGTTTCAACATATGTTCCTGATTTGCTGCCTTAGGCAGGCAGGAAAGTATACCAGAAGTATAAAGACGGAGACAGCCCCATAAGGACTCACAGTGTGATCATTGGATCAAAAATGCAACCATATCTTTCTTGCTTCTCTGAATAGTCATTCCAATGCTACACCAGATATAGCGTCAGCAAAGCATTGGTGGTAAATTACGGAAGTTTGCCTTATCAGCATCTTCCGTTAGAATAAACACCTTGTTCGTACTGGTTATATAGATGCACCAGTGTTTTATATGCTATCTTTCTCAGAGATGCCTTTCGTCATGAAAGGAGGAACCGTTATCCAAAGCGGTACATGGCTCGATCTCAACAAGACAACGGCCCGATATCCTTCACATTCCTGACAACCAACCGCTGATCCTTTCCAGAATCACAGGATATCCAAACCCTAACAGCCTCTCTCGGGGTACCTAAAGTTCGAGTGATATTATGTAGAAGCAAGATTAACAACAAACATCTAGTCAAACCAGAGCATACAGTAGTATATCTAGTAATGAAGTACAAGGCGAGACTATATTGCATTCATAGTTTCTTTATATAGATGTTCAGAATCCTTGATTTATTTCTGTTTCTGTCTACTTCACTACATCACTTGCATAGGATGTGGTAAAGAAAGATGTTAAATAGGACTTATGCACCTGAACTATTGGTGGTTTAATTATGTAGCCTTAGTCTAGGGCGAAATAAGAGGTACGTTGGGATACATACTACTGGACGTCTGTTCCCATTTTTCCGATCTATCAACCAACATCATCTAGCTACATCAAGAGGACATGACACCCAGATAGTTCTAGTCAACAGATTCATAGGAGGTAGAATTCAGGTTGATTGTCATATTATGTCAGAACCGCCTCTGATATCACATCTGCCACCCACTCCAATGAGATCTCGAACTAGTCGACGGCCACATTAGTGTAGTTCTAAAATAACCATAGTTAAAAAGACAATGACACATCAGGCAATATTCTCAAGAGCAGAACAAACTAGATGATACAGATACAAACAGCTTAGATCCGTTCCCTTTCTTGATACGCATTTTAATTAACAAAAGAGCGACATAAGTGGCCTCAATCTACCAAAATGGGGTATATGAACCAGCCAAAATTCATGGAACTCTACGCCTATGCCCTAGAGAGTGAGTTCCAGAGTCCAGACGGCGAATCAGCGGCATGGGCTCCAGGACACCCTTTTCACTGGGGTCAAGAACTTGATAAAACAATACTCAGGGGAGTAGGGTTGTCTCTGTCCTTGAGTCCCGATGATCGGTTTCTTGCGGTCGGAGTAGGAAAGAATATCCACGTCTATTCTACGTTCACACAGGAGGACGTTGTGACCCTGACGGGTCATGTAGATGAGGTGTCACGGGTGTTTTTCGCTCCAAGAATGATCGGATGCGGACTGTACACACTTGTCTCTTCTGTAGAGGGCCCGATCGTGGTCTGGGAGCTTGATAGGGATGGGAAGAATGTGTCTGCAGAGAAGAACAAAGTAGATATCGATACTCTTTCAGCCAAGGCAGCGGACACCGCTATATCCAAGCTTGTGGCTGATCACAGTTGGATACTAGAGGCAGACGGGGCCGAGGCGATCGCGGAGGGCTTCAAGACAACTATAACTAAAACTGTGGACATCCATGCCTTGGAGAAACAAACCACCTTTGACGGCAAATTTGCCTCGTATAACGCGCCCTTCAGTCCTGACGGACAGAAAATGATATATTTTACCCAGAATAACACTACTTAGAACGGGATGCGCGACGCAGAAACTCTACCTTGCGTTCACATCTGGGATGTCGAGACCAAAGAAAATCGGTATCGCCTTTTCGGGCATGCCGATACTATCATGTGGGTAGCCACAAGCCCAGATTCAACGCTCGTTGCATCCATATCTTGGGATGGCACTGCTCGCATCTGGGATGCGGATGACGGCACCTGCTTGCAGGTCCCGGGTCCATTTGGAGGACAAATGTGGTCTGGTGCTTTCTCCCTTGACTCCAAGTACATCGCCATTAGCCAAGGTAGTCCGAAGACTGTTGTTTATGTCTACGATATAGAGAAGGCCGAGGATATTTCACATCTCGAGGGGTGTGAGCACTGGGCTCGCTCGCTAGACTGGAGCCCAGACGGCAAGCTGCTGGCGGTAGGGGCCAGCGACAGCAGCGTCCGTGTCTTGGACCCATATACGGGGGAAGAGAAGTTAGATTAGAGGGTGAAATTCGACAACCGACTGATGAGGAGATCTGCGGAAAGTCATGGAGTCAAGTTCATCGGCGCAGGGACAAAGTTGATGTTTCGCTCTACTGAGGGATTTATCGAAGTATATGACTTTACAACCAACACGAAACAACGGTTTGCGAGGGGGCCTGAATGTCAGCTGGAGAGGGGGGAGTACTTCCAAGCCCATTTGCACTGCAGACTCTTCTCTCCTGGTGGTGTCGGATGCCGATGGAGCCGTGAGGTTCTGGAGACTTTGCGAGTGAGTATATATATTTAGCCCTAGATGTATAACGAGACGGGTAACATGCAGAAGGGTGATGTATAATTACCCGTGGAATTAAACCTATAGTTTCCGAGATACCGACCCGTATTTATGAATAGATTACTATAATTCCCACGTGAAACCCGGCGCTTTGGTGTGAAGCCGAGAGAGATTGAATGAGCTGATTCAAATCAATTGAAGGATGCGGGGAAAAGTGTCGATCATCCCCATAAAATGGGTCGAGATCCATTTCTTTCCTCCCAAATTTCAGCAACGCTCGCACTCCTGAACATTCACTTCTGCAACGTGCTAGTGAATTGTGAATACTCCAATAGAATCGCAATGCGCCTCTTCGTAGGCCACTTCGTGCTTTCGTTTCTACTCTTATCTCTTAACATTGGTTGCGCCTCGGCCGGGATCAACACATCATGCTTGAAAGTCGTCACTGCGCTGGCCGCCCGCCCTGGGGATCTCTTTGCTAAATTCCAAGAGCACATCTGCGACCAAGGGTGTCGACCGACAGTTCCACATTGGGACCTCTGGACGAGAAACAACTCCTTCCTCCCCGCCGTGCGCAGCGTCACGAAACGCTTAGAGGCGCCGCGACATGAAGAGGCGATGATTAAACTGGGAGACGACGCGGCGGACATTATCAAACGTCGTTGTGGTCCGCTACTGCGTGGTGGCGATCTTTGTTCGGACTCGGAGACGTTGGCGGGCTTCGGAAATTGTTTCAAGACGAATTTCGTCCGGGCGGCGATAATGAATTTGCCGACATTGTTGCCTATGGTTAGTGAGGAGGTCTGCCGGGAGCAGTATGAATATCTTAAGACCGACAGGTTGTGGGAAGAGATTATCCCCAACAACATGAAGGAATATGCCAGCGTGTGCCAGACTTTGGGAGATGGAGTGCCGGAGCTCGACCATGGGAGATTGCATGAGGAATTATAGGCTACAAATGTATATATATACTCTATGTACTATAGTATATACTGGACATGCTGCAAACGATGTTTGATATCACGGGATTAGGGATCGGAGATTCCGCGGACATAATGAAATCATTTCCTTTAGGGTCTGGACTTGTCAGAATCAACTATACTCTTCCTTCTTTTTCTCCCTCAACACATCCCCGTTTCTTACTTTTACTTATACATGAACCTCTTATAATTCTCTATCTTTTTGCTAATACTTACATGAGTGCATCATGATAACCCGGACCTGATCAACATCTCTCCTCGACACCTCCGAATGGCGCCAATGACGTCGTTCGCCCGCGCACTGCGGTCCACTCCAACTGCGCACACGACCGCCTGCTCTATCCTCCGATCGCATTTACGTCCTCGCTCTCTTCCTCACTCCGTTTGCCCTCGGTCCGCTCGGTTTGTACACCCCGGTGCTTACCAGCCGTTCGTCCCGCCGTCCCCGAGCGAGCTAGGGAAACCCGCCCCCGCAAAGACCTATGAACGGTCCCGCAAATGGCTCCGACGCCTTGTCTACCTGTCGCTAGCCACCGGGGTGGTCTATGCAGTTGATACCCAGTTCTACGCATCATCCCTGACGAGAACAGCCCGAACTTTCACCTTAGGTCTAATTGTGGCTCTGGACTACAAGATCAACTTCCGACCCAATCCTCTCCTAGCCAGCTCCATCAACCATTTACACACTCGCAACGCCGAGAGACTGTCGGATTTGCTGCGACATAATGGCGGCCTCTACCTCAAGATCGGCCAGGCAGTCGCCATGCAGTCCGCCATTCTGCCGCCCGAGTTCCAGAAAATGTTCTCGCGTATGTTCGACGATGCCCCGCAGAACGACTGGAAGGATGTGGAGAAGGTCATCCGCGAGGATTTTGGCAAGTCGCCGGAGGAAGTCTTTGGCGTGTCGTTCACAGGCGATCCCACCAAAGGTGTCATGGAGCGCAAGGCCAGAGCCAGTGCCAGTGTAGCGCAGGTTCATTGGGCTCGCTTGGCCGACGGAAGAGAGGTTGCGGTGAAGGTCCAGAAGCGGGAAATTGCGCAGCAGATCCAATGGGATTTATGGGCGTTCAAGTAACCTTGCCCTGCCTTCTGAGCTGTCTTTGGCTACCTACTGACAAATGATAGGGTCGTGACCTGGGTCTACAGCCGTGTGTTCGATATCCCGTTTTACTCTTTGGTCCCCTATGTCAGCGAGCGCTTATTCCTGGAGACGGACTTTGAGAATGAAGCCGATAACTCGGAGCACATGGCCAGACTCGTTGCAGGCGAGTCACGCCTCCGAAATCGTGTCTACATCCCCAAGGTCTATCGTGAACTGAGCTCTAAGCGGGTCATGACCGCGGAATGGATCGAAGGCGTCCGCCTCTGGGATAAAGATGCTATCACACGCTCCTGGCGCGGTGGTTGGCGTCAGGGTAGCCCAGGATGCCACGGGACTCCAATGGACCCCCCACGATCCGACAGCACATCCACCAAGGTCTCTCGCAACCCGAACGCAACCCAGCTCAAACCGGAGCGGGATCACTGGCGTGGATGGAACGGCCGCGGCGGACTCGGCCTCTCCCTGAAAGAGGTGATGACCACAATGATCGACCTGTTCTCAGCCCAGATGTTCCTCTGGGGTATCCTCCACTGTGACCCGCACCCGGGCAATATCTTCGTCCGTCGCAAACCCTCGGGTCAACCAGAACTCGTCCTAATCGACCACGGCCTCTACATTCACATGGACACAGATTTCCGACACCAATACGCCCGCTTCTGGAAGTCACTTCTCACCTTCGACAACGCTGCCATCCGCGACATCGTCAAACAATGGGGCGTCACGAACCCAGACATCTTCGCCTCGGTCACCCTCATGCGCCCCTACCAAGGCGGCGACCTCTCCACCCAGCAACACTTCGAAGGCCTCTCCAAGAAGGACCGCGCCCAGCGCCACTACGAAGCCCAACAAGCCGCCCGCAAAGGCATCCGCCAGATCCTCGGCGACGAAAGCAAATGGCCTAAGGAGCTCATCTTCATCGGCCGGAACCTGCGCATCGTCCAAGCCAACAACCAATTCCTCGGCTCCCCCGTCAACCGCATCAAGATCACAGGCACCTGGGCGTCCCGCGCCCTCGTCGAGTCTCCCGATCTCCCCCTCAACGAGAAGATCCAGAACTACGGCCGCCACATCCTCTTCCGGCTCGTGCTCTTCACCAGCGACATTTACTTCTATTTCACGAAGATTAGACAGTTCCTGAGACTCGGGGGCGGAATGGAGGATTCGCTGGAGGCGCAGATGCAGAGTATGGCTAAGGATATGGGGGTTGATTTGCAGCAGAATGTGTTTGAGGGATAGAAACGCTTTACCTTCACTCGATGTATTATATTCCTACGTATAGAGTCCTCACTCCCATTCTTACCAAAACGTATATATACGATGAATTCTGCATGTATGGGTTTCGTATACATCAACAATACCAACCTGACACATCACATTCCATCATGTCAAAACACATATCTCATTCCTCATCGGTAGAAATCATCAATGATATCCAAGAAAAGCTCAAGCTCGCTATGCTCCAATCACACGAATCAAATATGAATACAGCATCTCTTTAAAACTAAAAATTCAACCCGCAAAATATTATACGCAAGAAAAGAAGATCAAAGGGTATCTACCACGCCAACTAACAAACTAGCGAAATTAAAGCGATTATCCCCTACTACTCCCACCCGGAGAACCCAACAGGTCTCCACTCCTGGCCCGGATACGCCGTGCTCGACATCAGGATCTCTTCGCTGGAATCGTCGTCCGTCTGGACGGGTAACTCGACTGGGGCGTCGTTGTTGAGGACACGGCCTTCGCCTCGCGTGGGGTGGATGTTGCCCGTGGATTGGGAGAGAGGGGGCATCGAGGGACGAGTAGGAGCGGGGGTGTCGCTCAGAGGGGGTTTTTCGTCGCGGGGATTTTCCTGGGGTGGGTCGTTGGTATCCTCTTCGTAGGTGGGTAAACGGTCGTGGCCGCACTGGAGGACGCCCTTGGTGGTCTGCTGGCGCCAGGCGAGAGCGTTGTCCCGGGTTTTGTCCTCTTCGGATTCGCCGGGAATGGTCAGTTTCCAGGGTCGTTCTTGGTCGCCGATGCGGCTGGTGCGAGGGTTTTGGCGGAAGATACCCAGGTGGTAGGCTGGGTCGGTGGTGTCGGTGCTGGGAATGTGTCTTTCTTCCGGGCGCGGGGCGAAGGTTTTCGGGCTGCGGGAGCGGATGTTTAGGTCTTGGGCGTATGTTCTTTCCTCGGAACGGCCGCGGGAGGGTGGGGATTGTGGGGCGGGAACGACGGGGGAGGCGATGGGCGATGCTCGCAGTGGGGATGTGAGACCGGGGGATGCGATCGGTGGTTGTTGATATTGGGGGGTTTGGGGATTCGTGGGTGGTCGGAAGAGCGGTGATTGGGGAGTGAGTCGACCATTTCCGCTTCCACTGCCACTGTGTCGATGCCGGAAATAATCGGTCGGCGACGGAATGCGATTACTCGTGATGGTATTGCTGGCCACGTCTTCGACGGTGATCTGCTGCGTCAAGGGGGTACCGGGTTCTGGGGGGTCATTAAGCCGGGAGAAGGACTCCGGCGCGAAGTATCCTTCCGTGGGAGGGGGTTGGCCCTGGAAGGAGTGGTTCTCGATATTTGATCGGGGCCGATCATACTCAGCGGAGGGAAGATGAGAGTGATCCGAGGTGGACGTGCGCCGTGATGAGACGGGATAAAGTCGGTCCATTGAATGGGCCTGACGCTGGATTTGCACGACCGGTGGAACGTGGGTTTCGGTAGCTCTTGATTTGGGCCGGGCATGTTCCGCTCGACGGTTGAAGAAGCCCTAAGTGGAATATTAATATCACTGAATAGTGAGCTTTAACAAGCGGCTTAGGGGGTGTGTCTGGGGGAGTGTGTGTGACACATACACTTATTTTGTCTAACGCCTTCCTGTGTGGCTGACCCGTCTTTACACCGTGGGATTCAGAGCCCCGAGAAGGACGACGAATTTTGTTGCCGACCACCTTCAGCTTCTCCATTGTCGATAAGGCTGTCTGCGTTGGCGCTTGCTTCGAGGCAGGCTGGGCGGGCGGGTTGGAGGGAGCATGATCAGTGGATTGGGAAGCATCGCGGGGTCTACTGCCTGACAGAAGAGGTCGAAAGACACCGCTAAGTCGGCGCGAGGCATGTTCAGCCTCATCGCCTGGCCAGGGGCTCTTCGGCCTGCGCCCTGGATGATCGGGCCTAAGTATGCCGCCAAGACTTTGGTGCTGACCATCGCCCCCATCATGATCCGACAAGAATGACACTCGCGACGAGTTCGCCTGGCCTGGCGCAGTGGATTTGGAACGTTAATTACTTGTCAAATTGTTGATCAGCGTTTATACTCACCGAGTACTTGGCGCAATGGCCGTTGCGGATCTCGATCCGCCTCGAGGGTGCCCAAGGATGACACTGAGGGCACGGGCTGGAGTCGCACTTGCACGCTGGAGCCCCGCCGATGGTGACTCGGATCCAGCAGCGTTGTCGTCTTAATTTCGCCGTTACTACGGTGGATATCCCGATTCTTGGTTTCCATGACCGAGGAGTAGAACCGTTTCCCCATAGATGACGGTGCCTGAGTGGTCGTTTCGCGTTCGGGAGACGGCTCATCGGACGCAGGCTGTGGCTGAACGTTATTTGGCTGGTCCATTGGTTCGTCCATACTGTTGGCCTGCTCCGTCCATGACAGGATTTTGTTGCCAATGTCCCGCTGGTCGCTTTTGTACTCGGGGATCAACAAAGGCGCGTTATTGATTGCCACCTGAATCGGGGTCATCGGGGGAGATTCTTTCTCCCTCGACAAAGGCTTTCGGGGAGGACAATCCCTGCCAGGTTGCACGGGCGCTAATCGATGCGCCGAGGATGCACTATCGCCAGGCAACTCCCAATGGTCCTGGGACTCTGTCGGCGCAAGGACTGCAGGGTCAGATGCCGCCAATTCCGCCAGATCTCCAGCCGTGCTTCGATAGGATACTGCATGGCCCGATTGACCTGATCGCGAATCTGCATCACTAAAGCCCAGTGCAGCAACTACTTCCTTGTCCAGGTCCTGTGTAAGACCGGAACGGTGCTTATGGACAGAGGATGGCTCAGGATCCGTGTGATATCCAGGGTCTGCTACCGCGCCCTCCACCGGCCTACGCGCCGAGACCGACGGAACTTGTTTGCGCTTGATGTCCAAGCTCAACCGATTCACTTGGCTGTCTCGCACGCCATTCATCACTGGAAGACTTCCAAAGTGGACCGTCCGTCGCTTGTCGTGGTCCTCTTCCGCTAGGTCTAGAGCAAGTTCTGAGAAAGAGAATTTTCTGCGATAACCCCGACTCGATTCAAACCCCTACAATCACCATAACATTAGACGAGTTTAACCAGACGAGGGTATTAAGACCAAGAAAATTTCCCAACCCGATGTACAGACATTAATCATGTCACATTCTGAGTGCGGAGATATGTTCAATTACAGACATGGTATCAATAGAAACATAAGCAAAACATCAAACATCAGAAACATGCTGGCACAGCGATGGATGATCCGGAGGTTCCCACTCGCTCCCTGCACCGATGAACATGACATACCACCCATAATAAGAAAATTAAGGCTCTACCTTGTCTGACCCTCCACCTTTAAATTTACTCCTGCCCTTGGCAAACAGGCCCTTTGCGGCTTCGCCAGCTTTGCCGCCGAACACACCAGCGGTGTGGAGGAAATCCTTCCCTCGTTGTTCCACATGTTGTTTATTCATCATGGAACCAAGATGAGTCGAAGAACGTCTAACATGGCCCGACCCAGACGACCCTTCCTGGTGAGACGACACGAGGTTCCCAAGAGACGACAGTTTAGGGAATTTGGCCCGGGGCACAGGGTACTTGGACTCATCCGTGGTCTGTTTCAAACTTTGCTGCACAACATCTGCGTACTCAGGGTGGGCATGGATCGTAACCCGGAGCCAATTATTGAGACCGGTATCGATCGTTACAAACTGGTCTCGGGTTTTGTTGAACGCTTGTACTCGTTCGTCGGAGGTCTTCAACTCGAGGATATCACGGAAGCCAAGCAAGCTTGCTTCAATAGATGGTGACTGCGTTGGTGCAAGGGCAGGCGTGGGTGTTACGGTGTCCTGGTTTGCAACAGCTGAGGAATAGGCATCTCCAACGGTTTGGGCATTGACGACTTCTGGAAGATATCGACCCGAAACGATGCTACTGTTGTCTGTGGCAGACGGGGGTATAATGGTCAGCTTGGGCTTCTCAGGCACATGATCGCGTTCAGCCTCAGCATGTGTCTCAACTGGTGGGGCCACAGTGTCGGGCTCAAGTTCAACCTCGGGCTCGGGGTCGGGCTGAAGACTGTTCTCATCAACCACAGGAAATTGCCCGGGGATCGGCCCTACTGGAGGGGACTGGACATTTGTCGCGGGCACAGGCTGTTCCTCGGAGGAGGCAGACTCCCAAGAGAATCGCCGCTTCAACTTAGGGGTTATGTCTTGTTGCGGAGCTGGATTTGGTGTAGGCGTAGATGTTTGCAGTGGACTACTGGAGTATAAATCCTGGGACTTGTTCTGCGCGGGGTTGTATCCAAGGACGGGTTTGAACTCCTCCTGAGGGCTGGCACTGGCTGTTTCGTTCCAGTATCGTTCGTATTCGCTCGGAATGAGACTATCCTGCCGACTCGTTTGAGGCCTGGACCTGTCTTGCGGGTCCGGTTCCTCAGAAGGGGTGTTTTCTCGGCTCAAAGAACGAATGATCTCCTTCCTCAATCTGTCACTCTCGGTGTCTTGCGGTGAATTTTCCGTACTCAGGGAGGGAGCAATGGCGGGAATAGAGTTTTCAGGCGGAGACATGTTACCACTGATTTTGAGCGGTGCAGGTCGATCTTCAGCAGCTGTGGTAGTTGGTTGCACGGTAGCTTGTTGATATGTTGGCGTGGACTGGTCCTGAGGCGAGTCAGATGGAAGGTCCGACGACATCTCCGCTAATGATTCGGGAACGATGGTGTCGTTATTGGTAACTATTGGCCTTCTTAAAGGACTGTTATCTGGACTAGGAACACTCAAATCACGGCGATGACCTGGTTTAAAGCCTCTCGGTGGAGATGTACTCTCCGGCTCTTCCTCAATTGTTGGCGTCTTCTCGTTTGTGCCACGAGGAGGGATAATCGGGCTTATTACCGACGTGCTATTGCTATCCGACCGTGTAATGCTATCGATGGTAGTGCTCGGTGTCTCCGGAACGTCGAAAGCTTGATTAACCACAGATCGGAATCCGACGGAGGGGTTATGGTGTAACTGAGGTTCTTGCTGGTGTGGTTCTGCAGGTTGGTCTTTCTGAGCGTCAGACGAAGGTGCAGCCGTGAGATCTGCGCCGAATCCTGACAGACGCCTGACATCTGGGAGCCCAAGAATAGGAACGTCATTCTGAGCTCTTGAAGGAACACTTTGGTTCTCGGATTGCTTTCCTTTTGCTTCCTGTCCTGCCGGGCTAGCTGTAGGTACTGGATCTGTGGAGGCCCGACTCAAGCTTGGAGGGCTCCCTGGCCCCGCTGTCTGCTCGCGTAACCGGCTATAGATGTCGGCTGAGCGTAATGGGAGGTTGTGGTCCTGTTCTTCTGCGTTGCGGTCGGCTGAGCGACTACGGCTATCCGGCGCAGGGCCGGTCCCTAGCGTCGTTACCTGGTCCATTGACCGAGAGCGATCCATTCCAAGAGCCCAAGGCTTAGGTATGTTTCTGGCCGCTAAGCCTGGGAGGTCCCCGGTGCTTTGATTCAAAGGTTCTTGTTGTTGCGGTGGAGGAGGAACTGGATTCTCGTCGTATTCATCGTACTCGTCGTCACCCCAGTCATTGCCATCGTAAGAAATCTTCTTCGCTTCAACCCAGCGCTTTGTCTTCGCGCGATTCACGTTCGTTTTAAACGATATGGGTGTGCCGCCACGTGGTTGGGGCGATAAAGGGTTATCGGCGCCGGGAGAATCCCTAAATATGCAGAGAAGCCTGATCAGCACAATTCCAAGGCTCCGAGAAAGCATCCGTCTGCATGTACTTACACCGGCTCGTACGGGTTCTGAAATGGGCGAGCCATTATCTAGGAGGGTCAGGTCGCCTGAACCAGATGAACCGCATCAACGCAAATGCCGCGTTCACTCGATCTGATATGGCTTGCGATATAATATTTGGTACCAGTGGAGTGGTCAAGCTGCGAAGATGGAGCGGGAAAGAAGAAGCAAGTAACAAGATGAGTGGTACAAGCGATGACGTGTGTGCGCCGGCGCGGCTGCGGGCAGGAGATTGGGGGCGTCTGACGTGTTCGAAATATATTCTTAGACCAATCCAGGATAGAACAATTGTCGTATCGTGTGCGTTCGTGACCCAAATGAGTGAGCTGCTGCGGTCGTGCCCCTGAAGGTACTAATAGGCTCAAGTATTCGCCTGCCTAAAACGAATAGATAGCGATGACTGTGGCTGGTAAGGCACCGATTGTGGCGGGTCCATCACGTGGCACTAGCCGCCCGCGCTTTGCCCATTTTCGGATGGGCGACGAATTCCCCGGGATTGCGAAGTACGTCTTCGGCCATTCTCTCTGCGACATCTCACCGAACCCCGTTCGCTCGGAGACTAACGATCTCTGCAAGTGCAATGATATGACACTCACATAACGCTCTTACACCGCTTGTATCACCTCCGTTTCTCTCATTACTCTTTTTCTTCACTGTTGCCTTTGTGGTTTCGCCCAACGGAACACGTCTACAAGTTGCCTCCTTATCGATTAGGTTAACCCCGTATAATCGCAAAACCCATTCCTTTAGATCCCGGGGTTTCGCTTACCTCCCCCCTCAAACTATCATCCGCACTCCACCTCACTATACGCTGCTAGCGAAATGACCGGCCCATCGATTCAGGATCGCACTGGCGAGTTCCACGCCATCCTGGGACAAGCCCAGAAACGGGTGGCCACCAATAAAGTTGGATCCCAGCGGCAGGCGCTTCTATCGGATTCACAAAGGAGACAAGCCAATGGGTCCGCGAACGGAGGCGCGCAACCCGGCAGGAGGTCTGAGTTTGCCAGGAGGGCTGTTGAGATTGGACGGGGTATCACTGCGACGACGGCCAAGTTGCAGAGGCTGGCTGAACGTAAGTAGGAGCTACAAGGTGGACAAGCAGGATGTCTAACTGAGACCGCTAGTGGCCAAACGAAAGACCCTTTTCGATGACAAGCCGGTGGAGATCTCGGAATTGACATATGTCATCAAGCAAGATCTCGCTTCCTTAAACCAACAGATCGCCTCCTTACAAGCACTTACACTCTCCCAACATCCGAAATCGAACCGGTCGAAGGCGGACCAGGAAGGAGAGCATAATGATAATGTATGTATACGGCATAGACGGAATCCAACGCGAGTGGGTGATGCTAAGAATACTAGGTCGTGGTTATGCTGCAAGGTAAATTGGCGGATGTCGGAGCAAACTTTAAAGAAGTCCTCGAGGTTCGAACGAAGAACATCCAAGCGTCGCGCTCTAGGACAGAGAACTTTGTTTCGTCGGTATCCTCGAAGTCGCAGGCGGCCTTAGACACGCAACGGTCGGACTCTCCGCTGTACACCTCCGGCAGGAGGACTCCTCAACCGGGAGGCTCTTCCGACCTGTTGACTCTGGAACCCTCGAATCCCTCGCCCCTCGGACGGCCGTCTATGCATTCCGACCAACAATTGCTGGTGATGGAAGAGGCACAAACGAGTAACTCTTATATCCAAGCACGCGGTGAAGCAATTGACGCGATCGAACGTACAATCAATGAACTGGGCGGTATCTTCGGCCAACTGGCGCAGATGGTCAGCGAGCAGTCCGAGATGATCCAACGGATAGATGCCAACACTGAGGACGTCGTGGATAACGTCCAAGGTGCACAACGCGAACTAATGAAATACTGGACCCGAGTATCTGGGAACCGATGGCTGATTGCGAAGATGTTCGGAGTCTTAATGGTGCGTGGCTCTCTCATTCTCTTCAACTTTGCTCCAATGCTAACTTGTAGTAGATTTTCTTCCTTCTCTGGGTATTGATATCAGGATAGAAATGCCCCTTCTTTCTTACTAATGTATTGTATTAATACGGATACTTTCCTTCTTGCTGTGCATGAACGAGTTATGCATGTCCCATTGGAACGTCATCGGCCTTTTTTCTTTTTCAGGCGTGGCTAGATCTCATGTTCTCTTTATTTCTTTCTTTTCTTATTTTCGCCTCGGTTGCTACAGGTAAATATTGTTGAATTTATTCATAGACCCATGCTGGCCTCTGATGTCTAGGCGTCGTTGATATGGACCAATTACATACTTTCTTGCCCCAGGCAGTCTTTTTCTATGATATAGACCACAATATCAAGTCCAAGATCATCCATATATACAATGGCCTATAGTATAGAACAAAAAGTAGAAGAAACAAGATCACTCCTCACAAAACTCACACCGCAAAGCAACCCCGGCCCCGTGCAAAACAGGCACCACCTCCTCACACTCATGGGGAATAGCCCCCCGCCGACAAATCTCCCTCTGCGCCGCCTCAAACCACACCTCGCTTAGCTTTGGCGGCGTGAGCACCCCCGAGGCAACGAACTCCCCCCAATCCCGACGCATCTGCCACATGAACTCCATCCGATTCGTCCACGTCGGCGAGTGACCGTTCGCATCGGCAGCAGCTACCTTGACAGACTCGTCTTTCGCAGCCGCGACAAAGAACTCCATGATCCGCTCCAGGGTGGAGGTCGTAAGGAGAAGACCGAGCCAGGCCTCGGTAGAGGCAGAGGCGATGTTAGGGGCCATGAGATGGCGGACGGATGAGCAGAGGAGGTGCATTGCGTGATGGGTGGAGAGGAGGGTTTGGGTGTTATTGAAGGGGGGCTGTTGGAGGATGGATTGCTGAGATTTGAGGGACTGATGCTGTGAGTTAGTAGATCTGGTTGAGGACTGGGGGTGGGAGGCGTGAGTTTCGAGGAAGAAAATGATGTATGCCCTGTTTTCATCATCAACTGGGGAATAGCTTTCAGGAGTATTGGTTACGACTTACACGGGAGACAAGAGACGAGATTGGAGGAGTCCGACGCCTTTACTGTACACGACCTCTTTTTCGGTCTTCGAGGACCACAAAGAGTCTTTCTGGAGGTGCTGGTGGACCACGTACTCGGCCAGGTAGTACGATAGCTTGATGCATGTCTTCCAGCAGCGGGTTAGATCGGCTAGATACCCGAATGAGTATTCGGGGAGGTCATCCCCGGCCCCGGTTGAGGTGTACTGGGGTGGCGGCGGAGGGAATAGACTGGAGATGAAGGTTAAGTCATCCCCGACTGAGGGGACGAGTTCATGGCCCGTCTCTGTGATATACTGATATGGCCGGGTCCGGTGATGGAGATAGGCCTGGGAGATTGTATATTCGAGGTGAGAGACTCTGCGGCGCAGTACGCGACAGGAGAGCAGAAGGGAATAGATGTCCTGTAGCTCGCATTGTGCGAGGACCTTCACCAGAACGCTGTCTGGGAGTTGTCTCCAGATTGATTGCTTCTGGGTGCTGGAACTACTGGGGATTTGGTTAGTCACTAGTCTGAGTTTATAGCTGTTGTGCCCACTTACATGGTTGACCTTCTTCGTAGCTTTGCGGAGTTTTTGGCCCTGTGTATGATGCTTCGGACTCGTTCAATGACTGCTGGGCTCATGATTTAGTCCCCCATGGAGGCATTGTGATTGAAATCTTGTTATGTTGACTTGTTTCAGGTTTAATAAGGTTATTGGCCCAATGGTGATTATTCAGCTAAGGTACCAACCATTGGGGAAATTACCCTACCTTTTCTCACTCTTCTTTTATTTTCTTTTCCCGTCCCTGTTGAGATTCCGTAATGGAAAAAAGGATCAGGTAAATCATTCCCGGTTTAGTATTGCCTAAATCGTCATAGTGACGGGTCTAGATACATCTCAGACGAACCCTTTTGGCAGATTACGGCATTAATTTACACGGCTTTGCTGTGACTAGTTATAGCCTAAGCTTCATAGGTGTTTTGTTAGGAGTTCCTGCGTGAGCTGAGACCCTCACGGTGAGTAAAACAGAAACGATAGTCCTGTTGAGACGTCTTAGCCTCCCTAGATATTCGGGATATGTGGTATCGTTGAAACCGCGGACGTGTGTGATCGGTAGTAGTTTGGGGGAGAATAGACGGAGAAGGGCATAATGGGCTACGTGCATTTTGGGCCTTGCGAAAACCATTATGAGGATGTCAATTCAAAGAGCATCCGTCGAGAATAATTCACTATTTGTGAATTCTAGCTGGAAATTCTCCAGCAGATCATCCCACTGGCTCCAATCTAAGGGGCTGAGGTCAAAATTATTAAGGGGATCAAGCGTCCCAACGTTACCGGGTGTGATATCCTGCGTAGTGCGTCCTTGTGGGGTCCCTGATCCTGACACACTGGGTTCAGACCTCGGCTGATGAGATGAAATGCCTCTCTCCGATCTTTCAGCCAACACCGAAACGATATGAGGACAGGGCAACAGAGAGCGATTGCGTCGAGTACGCTCCTCAGAATGAGACTTCCAAGCCTTCAAAATCAGCCCCTGCATTGCAATGTGAAGAGCGGTTTTGGGCCTGTTTCTCATCTGGTCATAATGCCGACTGTATATCCTGTCAATGAGGACCCACGATCTCTTAGTTTCTTCTTCATCGATGCGGGTCCGGAGCTCATATAGTGTATAAATCAACGCATCCCACGGGATGTGATTGTCCACGTGCCACAGATATCGCTCTATGATCTCGTTGCTCTGACAATCCTCGAATCCTTCCAGGATTTGCACGCATGTGGAAAAGACGAAATCCCTCTCCGCTAGTGATACAGGGTCTTTCTCGACATACTGGCGGGGATGGTGTGCGGAGAATCTCATTTGGCATACAACAGTCTGCATAAGTCTAGCCGACATGTAGTGCAGTGGAATGGATTTGTCACAATATTGCAGGAATTTCGTTTCGAATGCGCGGTTCAGCTCATTGATTGCTTCATCTTTCGCTTCATAAGACAGCGAAGAAGAGGCCAAAAAGCCTCGGCCTCCATGGGAGTCTCCACCGGCCTTGGACCAGCGCCTCATCCATTCACCAAATTCATTCCGTGCAAGGACAAACATCATTTCGGTCGCGCCATGATGTTCGCGAGGCGGATCCGTCATGCGTGGATCAAGCTCACTGTCATTTATGTTTGACGGGGGAAGGACGTCAACAGAAAAGTACGGGAACTGCGAAGTGACACCAGAACTTTGTGCCGTAGTGACATCTAATATTGATAGCTGTCGCCAAAGACGGCGGCGCATTTCAGTTTCGAAGATTGATAACCCAAGCTCGGATCCGTCTCGATGGAGTCCAATCCGCTGAGCCATTCGCATTGCAACGCCACATAAGGACCAAATAGACTGCGGGTCAGATGACGCACGCAGGGATAGCTTGTCGGACAAGGTTAGCGTTCAGATCACAGCATCTCAGGAGAGACCTACCAAGTACAAAACATATGCCTGGAGAACTACGGTTTTTGACGTACGTAGAATGCCAGCCTTGGTAAAAGCTAAACGAGCTCCGCGCCGGGATCTTGAGAGTAAAACAGCTTTGCTCTCTCCGTAAGTATTTTGTACATCATCTGCCTTCAGAGAAACCAATGCAATACAATATATAGAGAACATCAATGCCTCAAACTCCTTCGAGACTGTGCCTAAGCTGCCGGTGGCTTCTAGAAGCTGTTGCTGGACGGTTGGACCGTGCAGTATCTTGATCAATGGATTGACATTTTCAAGGAAAGTTTGCCAAAGTTTGAAGATGTGTAGCGGAGAGGGATGCAGTTCACTCAGGCTTTTCTTCACTGCTCCTCCTAAGATTAAGGAGGTTTCCTCATCCACTTCCTGGACAGAATGATTTGAATCGTTGTCCGACATGTCCCGTAACACATCCTCCGCCCGAGGAAGCTAGACACAGAGTTAGATCGCATTACGAGAAGAAGTTAGGTAGGGAATCCTGACCTCGCCTCTGACGCTAGTCCAAACATTGCTATCTTACCCGTTAGCCATTTGAGTATCGTTGTTCATTCCAAGGTAGCTCAACCTGTCCAGATAGACGGATTTCCCGTCGCCTGTAAGCAGCATCCCTTGCTCAGCCCTTGGAGCATTGGGGAAAGCATTGTGTGTGGTTGCTGGATGGTCTATGTTGCGGATGCGAGCTGACGCAGCGTTGTCTTGTCTAATAGGACTCTGGTAGAACCCGCTGTGTCGGCGGTCCTCCTCCGAGCGCCGCCTCTTACGGCGACGTGGAGGGATATGAGTAGGGAAAACACATTCAATTCCGCGCTTGATACAAGCAGAACAAGGATCGTTGCGATCACACCTGACCTTTCTTCGCGCACAGACCACGCAAGAAGGGTTCTTAGGGGTTTGGTACTCAGCAGTCATCGGACTCTGCTGCACGACCACTGCAAGGCGGTCATTGGGGTCTGTCATGACTAATGAGTACGCTGAACGGATACAATACAGCCCATTTACATTGACTAATTAGTTGAAGATAATGCGATCGCAAGGCGTAGTCGTAGATGTAGATACGCATCCGTGCGGATTTCATGCAGAGGGAGAAGCGGAAGGCGGAGTCGAAGTCGGTCCGAATTATTTTCTTGTTATTGCCGGCTACGAACTACTTCCCAATTAGGCAATTCCCTAGCCCTAAGTTACGATCCAATTCCTGCATACATCAATCTTGCAAAGAAGCAAAAACACAGAATTTGTTCGCTCTCAATCTGGTCATATATATTTATCATCCATATTGCTTTGCGACCGCAATGCTGCCGCTTTTCTGTGCACCTCCCTTGCGACAGGTAAATCGATCGAGAGAGCGAATGTGTCGACCAACCTATATATGTCCAGTGCGTCTTGGTTTAACAAAGACGAGCCAAGAATGTTGATATCCACTTATTGGATCTATGAGATTGACAAGTTGAATAGATTTGACAATATACGGCTCATATTATCCTGACCCAAAACGGTCCGTTCGTACAATTGTGATCTACCGACTTTTTCGTTGAAGCTACACGGAGTAGACACAACCACGTCTTGACGAGCTCGAGCATATTTGAGTCTTATAAGGATGCATAAATATCCGATTGAGAAGTTGAATGATCTATCATTAGCATTTCAGCCTGATTTGGTGCCCTATGCCCCGGTCTGGTTTCCCTTTTTGGGGCGTTCACAGAGCCGGGCATGCAGCATTTCTCACCCCTCGCATGCAAGCGATGGTCAACCCCAAAATGGGGTTCAGAGCCGAGGAGCCTATAACTCAGAGTAGTTTCGTCTTAATTTAACCTCGGGCTTTTCCACGTGAAGAGATAATTAAGAATTTCAAAGTTTGAAAGAGCAAGGGCACAAAGAAACTTACGAAAGAACTGTCACAGCCTTTCTTACAACGCTCCGATAGAACAAACTTTGTCCCCTTGGACAATGGTTGCCCCAAGAGTTTATATGTAGCACATTATCGCATAGCGCAATTTCAAGTTCAACCAGAGATGGCAGTGCTGCAAGTGTCTCTGTACGGTGACTTGGATCTATCAATACCAACCCTGCGAGTGTGACAAGGATGTATACGCCGCCTCAATCAGGGCAAAAGAAGTTATTTTGGTCCAAAAAGAAAGCGCATACATACACGAGCATTCCTGGGCGAGCCATCATAGGTGGCTTGGATGAAAATCCCTTGTCTCATCGTGCATACGGTGGCCAGTTTACTGGAGACTCGCCAAGTTAGCCAACGGCTGTATTTATCAGCAAGATCCAGAAGGAAGCGCAGAGAAATAGTAAGCGTTATACTTATCTGAGCTAGAAAAATAGTTCATAGGTGCGCTAAGCATACATTACTCGTGATCCTCGTGTGGGAGGGGGTAGCGGGGGACGGTTTTCTGGGTAGTTGTGTTGCTTTGCTATGTTATAATTCATTATACAATTGAATCGTTATCTATTACTCTCATGGAGTGATATCTTAAAACTTTATATCAACAAATAAAGTTGAAGAGTATGGTATAGACCTTCTAAACTGTTCTAGATGCCCTATCCAATGCTGCTCAGTCCGGGTGACTCCGGCAAAAGAGAAGAAAAAACGGGGCTTGACGCCATAGACAACAAAAAGTGATTGACACCGAGCCGAGAATCTGCCAAGACCAATAATTCTAATCCACCCCAGCGTGGCTTGGTTGAACCCAAGCTACAAGCAAAAGAAACGAGGGGAAGTAGATACGCGGCGCGGGGGGGCTGTGCTCTCACGTAGCCAAACCACTGGGTATAGCGGCTATAGCCTCGCAACGAACCGTCGTTTGCTGAAGATCATCCCTGGGCCAAGTAGATTTAAGAGAAACTGATAAGGAACTAGATACCACTAGTGACCACTCGGCTTCGCTTGTTTGCCGATCTTCTTGGCAGACGCCGGTTTCTTCACTCGGGGCCCAGACTCGGCGATTGTATGGATTTACTTCTTGCGGTGGACATTATACGGATTTTTTCTTCTTGACAATGATCGTGACCGCCAGGATAATCCCATATTCTTGCCACATGTTTCACGCAAGATGACTGTCAATTTTGTGGTGTTGAGCCAACCAGATTCCATGTTCTGGATTTAAATCCTGGTTGACGATGGTCCATCCTAAGGTTCGTTATCATGCTCAAAACTCCACTTCATGAAACACAGCCCACCGACCCCAGACTCAGAGGAAAAAAAAAAAAAAAAACAACCGGGCACCCTTCATCTGGGGAGACGGACCAATTTTCTCCCGCTTCATCGTCATCCGCCAAGATCCCACTCTTTCTGATCAGTTAGTGGTCTCCTATTTCTAACGCCCGGTAAAATAGAGATGCCTGGGGAGGAGACCTTGGCGAACCCACCGATCGGCGGAAGACCACGGATAAAGAGAGTCGGCAGTTGGGTTCATGTTGTCGTTATTGACTTTAGACTTTAAAGCCCTGGTCAGGCCCGACAACGGAATGCCGCAACGAAACACCGCATGCAGTCATGACGCCTTCGAATGGTGCCAAGGGCTTGCCAAGGTGGATCTATGAGACGAATCCAATCTCAGGTAGAGGCAATGGCAACACGGTACCCAATTGATACTTTACATGAAGGTTGTTCAGACCCAATGTGCCAGATATTGACTGGTCTGAATATGTCCAGGTGCTATAAAAATGGGGATATCCCGGGATATAGTGGAGTTATTCAGTCCGAAACGCTGTTTCCGGGCGTATAACTGCCGCACGAGTTCTGCAGGGACATACTCTCTTCGTTATCTCAAGGGCACATGTCGGGTTGACCCGCATTGGGCTGATGACTTCAGTATCTCCACTTGGCACAGATGTTGTGTCTTGGGTGCGGAGAGGATCTTCGTAGCATAGTGATATCCCACCAGCTGGCACTTAAGTAAAGGGAGGTGCTAGTCCATCGCAGTTCCATTGCCCATCCTCTGGAAGACCTCTCTAGCCAGCACGACCCTTTTCTTAGTTTACAATATAGTCCCCTATACTGTTTAGTCTCTATCAGTAACACTATGCATCACGCTTCTCCTCCCTCCTCATCGGGGGATCTTCTCGTTTCAGCCCCAGAAAACAATCTCTCCGTCAATTGGGATCCGTCATCACTTGCCAACCCACCTGTATCCCGAATAGATAATAATCCAAAAGAAACAGGGGGCACTTGGGGAGACGGATGCAGCGCGGCTACATCCCTTACGGAGAATCAAGACGACACAACGCTGCGCTCATCGCTGGCGCGGCACTTCCGCGCCAACATAGACACTACACACACTGACCTTGTCCTGATCATCTGTGGCTTCGTCAGCGGTCTTGTAGATGGCCTATCATTCAACGCCTGGGGAAGCTTCGCAAGTATGCAAACAGGTATGCCTCTACTTCATCCTCTTAGTTCCTCCCAAACAACCACTAACCAACTACCCACAGGCAACAGCGTCTTCATAGCCCTAGGCGTCTCAGGCCAACCAGCCTACCCAGCCTACCTCTGGGCCAAATCCCTAATCGCCCTCATGGTCTTCATAACCAGCAACATCCTCTTCATCCACGTCTCGCGGGTCCTCGGTCCCCGCCGTCGCTCAACCCTAATCCTATCTTTCGCCGTTCAAACCGCCGCTCTCCTCGCAGCAGCCATACTCGTCCAACTAGGGGTTATCAGTCCCAAACCTGAAGACCCCCGAGCCCCCATCGAGTGGATGCAAATTCTCCCCATCTCACTGCTGTCCTTCCAAGCGGGCGGACAAATCGTAGCATCCCGGGTGCTGGGTATAGATGAGATTCCCACCGTCGTGTTGACTACGCTGCTCTGCGATCTGCTAGTAGATCCAAAGTTGACCGAGAAGGTGAACCCGAAGCGCAATAGAAGGGCTGGGGCATTTCTGGCGTTATTCCTGGGCGCTATGACGGCTGGTGGGTTGTCGAAAGTTACAGAGATGGCGGCTAGTTTGTGGTTTGCTTTTGTATTGAAGTTCTTGATTACGGCTGGGTGGTTTGTGTGGAAGAGGGAGGGGAGGACAGAGGGGAAGAGGGATGTTGAGGGTTGAAGGCTTAGTATTGGATGCCTTTGATTCTTGTGTTTGGAAAGTGTTTATGATTCATGGGTTTGCTTTATACTATGTATGAGCCCTACACTTGTGTGTTTGGCTATGATATTGCTGTTCTTAGCGGTAGCTCATGCTCAGGAGTCTGGTTATAGACGTTTCATCAAATAATATCAAGTCTTCTGTATGTTCGTGAGTTTTATATTCCTTGACCATGAGGCAGTCATAGAATGCACGTGAAGATGGAAAATAGGGTTGACAACCGAGAAGTATACCTGCACAGTCTTTTGATCTTGAGTTGCTAACGAGCTGTTATACATGGCCAGTCATCTCTGGTATAGAGTTCGAGCATGGATGTATACTTGCTCTTCTAAGGAGGGTTACGCCTCGGTTCAAGTCCCTGGGAGTGGATCTGTGGAGATCCGAGGCTATACCCTAGCATACAAATCTTCAACTCCGCACTCTTATCAACAGAGCCCCCGCTCATCTCCCATTCGAATTCAAACATCAATATGCAGTCAGATTCAGATTTAGTTCTTGTGAGTTCCACAAGTGATGGAATTACTACAATCAAAATCAACAGACCTCATCGAAGGAACGCCGTCGACCCCACTACCGCAAAACTTCTCTACGAGAAAATCCTAGCCTTCGAAAATGACCCCTCACAGAAAGTATGCATACTCACAGGAATGGGCGGTACATTCTGTGCCGGTGCCGACCTTCACGAAGTAGCTGGACAAGATAGTCGCGGCGCTACCGGCAACGAAACAAAAGGAAGACGAAGCCATTTTCAAGCGCCACCGGAATCTGGCGAGCAATCCCTAGGCCCGATGGGTCCATCACGACTTCAGATCCAGAAGCCTATCATCGGTGCCGTCTCCGGGTATGCTGTGGCAGGTGGGTTGGAATTAAGCCTACTCTGCGATATCCGCGTGGTGGAAGAGGACGCCGTGTTCGGGGTCTTCTGTAGACGATGGGGCGTGCCACTTATCGACGGAGGCACGGTTCGTCTCCAGGCAGTTGTTGGACTGGGCAGGGCACTTGATATGATATTGACTGGGCGCCCAGTCAGCGCCACCGAGGCCTTGTCTATGGGGTTGGCAAATCGTGTTGTGCCAAAAGGGAGAGCTGTGGAAGAGGCTACAGCTATTGCGAAGCAATTGCTTTCGTTTCCGCAGCTTTGTATGAATGCGGACCGGGAGTCTTGCTACTATAGTGCGTACCAGGCTAGCTCGTTCCCGGATGCAATGAGGCATGAGTATGAGAAGGGCGTGAAAGTTTTAGACCTTGAGAGCATCAAAGGAGCTGCTCGATTTAGTCACGGTGCAGGGAGGCATGGAAGTTTTAAGAATGGTTCACGTCTTTGAGTCCGTTCTGAAATTGCTCATTTTCTTTGGATTGGTGGCCCCTATCATGTTCGGGAACAATTGGTCGAGGTTTCTTGCTACAGGAAGCGAGAACATTGTTCAAAGACTGGCAAGGCCACTTGTATGTAGTTTCTGTTACGGCAGAAAATATCTTTTCTCTTCCCCCGAGAAACTGAAGCATAGGCAGAATTTTGAATCTGGATTCATCCAAGAGAGCTTGTGAATCCCTTAAACCTGGCTTACCATTTAGGAGTGTTGGAGAATGTCCATGAGAAGCATGGCCGTGAATGGTCATAACGCTTGTATATAGACGTGTTTGTACCAATAAGTTGCACGCGTGAAGCCAATATGTGGCATGTCAGAGGTAATCCTCGTTACTCTTTATATCTAGAGCAGATCTGAATTAGCAACGTCAACGTGCATATCCATATTAGTCTACAGTGCTGTCGTTCACTGCTGGCTGATCTGTTTCTTCTGCTGAGAGAAAACGTCACCGCTGAGGAGACCTTCCAAACGGGTCTAGTTGACCGTTGAGAAATTACAAAACCATATGGGCTAGACCAGACAGTGAAGGATGGATCCAGCAGCTAGACTGAAGAATGATCCACTTGCCGTACGGTGCGGTGCTGATTAGGTGCTGATGCAGTAGTGGGCAGGCTCTGAAGTGTGGCAGAGCATTAGAACAGAGTCTAAAAAGTCAATACTAAATAGAGAGCTATGTCTCAGGGAGTCAAACAAACCACGTAAGCTATTGACTGATCCTTCCGACTTAACTTGAGAAGGTAGACTGATCGGTCCAAACTGTGATAGAGTCATTTTTGACAACCATACCTGAGGCGGTGATTGGCCAGCCTTACATCGATCAGCCACGTACAAACATGCTAAAAATACCCCTGACCAGCCACACGCTAACCCTTATAGGCAAGTATCTACTTGTTAGACGCGTAAGGCAGCACTCATAAATACTCGACCCCATGATACAATAAAAAGCACAAAGACCTCCTTTCAGTTGTTAGAAGTTGCAAAGAGGTAAAATAACCATGGCACCACACTATGCGATACTCGATATAAGAGCTCTCGAGGCTGCGAACTCTCATCTCGCCAAGCGCGACCTGACCGTCACCCACACACAGGCGGTGACGCTGGGAGTGATGGCCGTGTATGTGGTCGTTATCGCGCTTTTATGGAACTTGCCCTATGTTCGATGGTCACTATGGCCTTTCAAGGTGAGAAGGACTTATTTACTCGGCCAATACCCGTGTTACCGGGAGGCTGACTGGACATAGATGCTGGTTATTGCTTTCCATGAGTTTGGTCATGCGATCACCGCGTGCTGCACCGGAGGCAAAGTTGAATCGATCTCCCTTGATCCCCATGAAGGAGGAGTCACCCATATGCGGGGTGGAATTAGCGCCGTCACCCTCCCCGCTGGATATCTAGGATCGTCCATTATCGGTGCCCTCCTGATTTTCGCGGGGTTCGATATTGTTGCGAGCAAGGTCGCCAGTATTGTCCTGGGTGTCTGTTTCCTGCTTACACTGTGGTGGGCCCGAAGAGATTGGCTGA
Organism: Aspergillus sergii; assembly: GCA_009193525.1. Taxonomy (NCBI): domain Eukaryota; kingdom Fungi; phylum Ascomycota; class Eurotiomycetes; order Eurotiales; family Aspergillaceae; genus Aspergillus; species Aspergillus sergii. Next base: position 67,140 of record ML741785.1, read on the forward strand.
CCATCGTCACCATTCTCTTGGCGGTCGGTCTGCTAGTGGCGTGTTGGTTCATTGCACATGGGGAGGCGCTGAAGTGGGTGGTGGTAAGTACTAACCTGTACTGCGTACCTCGTCAACAGCCGAGTTACTAATGCGATCGCAGCTTTTCATCGGTGTCATGTCTGCTCTTTACAGCGTCTGGGATATTGTGAGCCTCCCCATACCCATGTTACCAGCTCTTGCTAACCACACCTTGAATAGTGTGACGACCTCATTATTCGAAAGGTCAACACTTCAGATGCCAGCGTCTTTGCCCAGCGCTATGGCGGTTCTTCCCGCTGCTGGGGTGTTATCTGGTCCATTATCTCTCTCTGCTTCATGGCTATCGGCATCATTGGTGGTATTGCAGCATTCCGGGAGTCATTCAGCGAGCAAGAAGACTCCTCGAAGCATTTTATTCCCACTATCTAAGAGAACATTCGACGTTTCTTAGAAGCGGCTAGTATCACGAACATCATTATCGACGAGGAGACGATTGAAGCCTGTATTCCTGGATGATTTCTTTCCCTTATACCCCTGTGTTTCTGCTATTAACGAGTAACGGATTGAATGTTATATCTCCTTTCTCAAAGATGGTAGTTTTTGGATTAATAATAGTAATACATGGTACTATCACGAGATTTAAGGTTATTAGAGAACAAATCTACTGTCTAACTACATCTGGTTAGATTGGAGGGGATCTAATTTCCCAACTACTCCAGGCTGCCTGCCTACGGTATACAAGTCTTCGTTGAAGAATCGCACTCAACTCATCCCTAAAACACTTGTTTCTTATCTCCATATTCTTGAGGACCACATATGACGACATAGATACTGACTTCTCGCTTCAATTTTCAGTCTGGTCAAGAACCGGTACTGTAACCCGAGCATTCTTAAACACCCCAAGGGAGGTACTATATCAATTGATAAGGACCAGGCTATTTTTTCTGTAACGATCACTCTTCATTCCAATAATGGGGGCGATATCATCCAAGATTGGTGAAACTTACCACGCCTTAGCCGCGTTCTGGTCAGAGCTTTCGCAGAATGCCGCCGAGAGCAATGCCCTCCTACGACGCATTGCAACCCCTGAATTTCCAGTTCCAGATCCAACTGTTTCTTTCTGGCAGACTAATCCGAAATACCAAGAGCTAGTTCACGCAAAATCAGAAGAGCTTCCCCAGTCAGCAGACATTGTGGTTATTGGCTCAGGTATCTCAGGGGCAAGTGTAGCCTACACGATTCTTACGGAATGCCAAGCGTTGGGTATAGAGAAAAGGGTTGTGATTCTGGAGGCACGCCAGGTGTGCAGCGGTGCAACAGGAAGAAATGGCGGTCATTTGAAGTGTTCTCCCTATTTGACGTATTCCGATTTGAAGGTACTGCTGGGCAAAGAAAAAGCAAAAAGAGTGCTCCATTTCCAACTTAGACACCTTCCTACAATCTTAGAGTTGGTCAAAGACGAAGGTCTCGATGAAGCAGAGGCCAGGGAAGTGGAAACTGTGGATCTGTTCACCGAACAGACAATGTGGGATAAAGCGCAGGAAATGGTTCAAGAACTGCGACGAGATGCTCCGGAATACGCCGAGGACACTATAATTTGGGACGCTAAAGAAGCACAGGGGGTATGTGAGCTGTCACTAGCGAAATATTCTCCAGCTGACAGTGATCCAGCAATTTGGCGCAAGCAGTCATTGCCTCGGAGCGATTTCGTACCGTGCCGGCGCCATGTGGCCTTACCGACTTGTTACTTCGATTTACATGAAACTAAAGACTAAATACCATTCGTCCTTCTCCATTGAGACGGGAGCCACAGTCAGGGAAATACACGTGGAGGATAACGACACTACACCTTACCTTTTGCACACATCCCGTGGTAAGATACGCGCCACACACGTTGTTCATGCAACCGATGCATATGTACCGAACTTGGTCCCTGGGCTGAAAGGTAAAATATTTCCTGTTCGTGGCCACATGTCTGCCCAAGCAGCCGACGGCCCCTCATCTCATCTAGACGGCTCTCGCTCGTGGAGTATTATTGGCAAGAAAGGGTTTGAGTATATCACACAGCGGCCCCGAGAATCCGCAGGCCCTCACAGCCCTGGTGGGGAAATCATGCTGGGTGGCGGTTTATATAAATCGGATGGCAAAGGGATGGACGAGATTGGGATTTGGAAGGATAACTGTGTCGACCCTACTATCAGTGCTTACTTGGGTGGAATTTGGTCAACCGTTCTCCAGGGCGAACATGCCCGCGTACTACAACTATGGTCAGGATGTATGGGGTTTACACCCGATCTCGTTCCCTTTGTCGGAGAAGTCAGTCCAACGTTCACGAAGCGGCGAAGGCCCTCCAATAAACGCAAAGGAGCGGCCTCCGAGTCCGGAAGTACACCGGCAAACGAATGGATCACAGCCGGCTTTAATGGCGAAGGAATGGTGCTAGCGTGGCTTTCGGGGACGGCTGTTGGACTCATGGTTTTAGGGCGTGAGGACGTCCACCTGGAGGCTCGAGCCGGCCGACCAGCAGGCAAAGTCACGGAATGGCTCCCAAAAGAACTGTATCTTTCCGAATCCAGAGTCCGTGACTTGAGCATCTTTAAACTTGCGCGATTTTTGTAAGAGTTTACCTCGGCAGCACGACAGAACTGGTTCAGTATACGATGAGGACGTCGGGGAAGAAACACGGGGTTGAGACATCACATCACCCCATTCGACTATTCAGAAGACCGAGACTTGCTGGACTATTGCTAGGCGTTCCGATCTGAAATAAACTTACCTACAAATAGATTGGATCCTGGAGTTGCCACCAGTAAGCGACCCGAGGATCTCCACCCAAAGGCCCCATAACCCTAAGATGAACCACCACTAAGCATAACTCTAACCCTATAGTACAAGGCTTTTATTGTAGAGCGGACCTTTCCCCGTGTCGCATCCCGTTAGCCGTGCTCGCCATGCAACACGGAACCACATGCTCCCCCATTTTTTTTCCTTGATCATGCATCCATAACTTGTACCTACTGCTTCTTCGACGTGCATTGATGCGGGGAGCAGTGCGGATCTTTCACCGTGTTGAAAGTAGGAGCACGAGCCAAAATCTGGGGTTAACAGGCACTATGCCTGTGTTATGTGGGTAGAGTAGTTTATATACGGATCACTACCCCGTGGGGATGAACCAGATCCTCCAGCAAGGCCTTATCGACCTCTCTTCTATCTGTTATCATGGGTACTGGATCAGTCCTTGAAAGCAAGCCCTCGGTGGAAAACCGGGAGGCGGTTGATGATGCGAGCTCCAACCACAACGTCGAACGGCAGCAGGTTCTGTCCGTTGGGCTCAACGATGCTCTCACCAAGGAGCGCATGTCGCCATGGTCATGGGCAATGTTCCGTTTGTATGGTCTTGTTGCTTTAACTACCCTAAGTCAGTGATTCTCTATACCCCTCTCGCACGACTTCCGATTCAATTACTGATAATGTAGACTGTTGCATGAACGGATTTGACGGTACCCTCATGTCCTCCATCAATGCTATGCCCACTTTTCATGAGCACTTCGGCACCCGCATGCAAGGTAGTGGCACTGGTATACTCTTTTCCATCTATGCCATAGGCAATCTGGCGGGCGCAGTGGTTGCTGCACCCGCCGCAGATACCTTTGGTCGGCGCTTTGGCATGTTCACCGGCTCACTGATCATCATTGTGGGAACAATACTGGAAGCCTCCGCGCCTAAGGTTGCCCAGTTCATCGGTGGCCGGTTTTTGATCGGAATGGGCATCAGTATATCGAACACTTCAGCACCAATTTACCTAGTGGAGATTGCTCTTCCCCAGTGGCGTGGAATCTTTGGAGGGTTGTATAACGTCGTGGGATATTATATAGGGGCATTAGGTACGACCTCATATTGATCACATACCATTCATCGCTGACAATTTCTCCGCAGCCTGCACGTGGATTGCTTATGGAACTGGGTTCATGAATACCAACTGGTCATGGAGACTCCCGGTTGTCATTCAGGCTGCTCCTTCGGTCATCGTCTTGGTGGTGGCCTTTTTCATGCCCGAGAGTCCTCGGTGGCTCTTTGCCAACAATAGACCCGAGGAAGGCCGACAGATGCTGATCAAGTATCATGGTAACAATAATCCGGAATCTGCACTTGTTGCCCATGAATGCCGCGAGATCGAGGAAGGTATTCGCTTCGAGGTTGAAACAGGGGGCCGGCGATGGTGGGACTACAAAGTCTTGTTCTCATCCCGAGACATGCTATACCGTCTCTGGCTCCTCTTCCTCGTCTGCGTCTTTTCGCAATTCATTGGCGGATCAGTCATTACGTGAGTACTCCCGACCTTGACCAGACAAGCAGTGCTAAACCAAGCAGATACTTCATGCCGGTCATGCTGGAGAACGCCGGAATCACGGGTTCATCCCAGCAGCTGCTTCTTAATGCTCTTAACACGGTATTCTCCTTTATTGGTGGTCTCTGTGGCAGCTGCTTCGTTGACCGCTGGGGCCGCCGTACCCTGTTTCTTTACGGTACCTTTATCACGGGGTTAATCTATATCCCCATCAATGTCCTCTCCTCTTATGAATCGCACCGCCTCACTACCAGCATGGGGTATGGATTCATCGCTTGTATATTTCTCTACGGTATCGTCTTCTCCTTCAGCTGGACCCCACTACAGTCACTCTATCCCGCCGAGATCCTCCCCAGCCGCGTCCGAGCCAAGGGGATGGCTTTCCAGAACGTGGTATACGGTGGCTCCAACTTCATCAATATGTACGCTACCCCGACGGGAATGGACAACATTGGTTGGCGGATGTATATTATCTTCCGTAAGTATCCTTTCCAATATGCTGACGAGAAGACTGGCTAACTCGGATAGTGGTCTTGCATTTCCTTGAATACATCTTCATGTTCTTTACTCTTCCGGAAACCAAGGGCCGCACTATCGAAGAGCTGGAAGAGCTTTTTCTCGAAAGGAATCCCGTCAAGGCATCTTTGAAGAAGAGAGAAGTGGTCGTCCGTGAGGGCATGGGCGTCAAAGAGGTTGGCGAATAGGCGAGGCTATTAGGCGACCGAGCAACCTTCGTCCTCTACCTGTTGGCCTCTATACCCGTTGTGTTTCCCCGATAGTGTTGTATACTCTCTGTATGTAGTCGTCGACCTCGGCGTTAGGATAATCTCACATTTCATCTTTGGTTGACATGTCAAAAGATAACAATAAAAAAGAGTCCACGCAAACCCGCAATTAAACTCAGCCATACCTGGCCCTCCTGTTACGAAGTCACTGCAAGGCCAAGGGGCTGAGGCAAGTGGCACGTCGATCTCAAAACCCTTGGATTCGTACCTTACTCCTGAAGGACGGCGCGATCCACTTTCAATTCCAGAAGTGGAAGATGATTGCTCTACAGCCGAGTTAATTTCTCGGCGGAGTGTCTGGTCACCTCGTATTCCCCGGTGACTCGCCAATGGCATCTTAACAAACCCGCCGATCGACTCCATCCCCACCCGAGATATTGGTCATATTCCTCGAGATGTTTTACTCTGTACCATTCCACATGTCAGGTTGCAACGGATTACTTGAATTTTCATCCACGACCATGGGAACATGACAGGACTAGTCGAAGGCTTCGCAGAGTCTATGTCTCATAATTAGTTCATGGTTTGAATGAACGACCACGGTCGAGGGTAACCGAGTGAGTAACGTGGGGTCCAATCTCAACTCTCATGTAGATCCGAGTATCCAGAAAGGGTAATTATCGTCCTGAATACGATCTCGCATGTCCATCTAGGAATGGTTTCTGCGAGTGCCAATGCTGAACACGACTTGAGGATAGTTCGTAATAAAAAGTTTGATTGCTCTGCTGTCTTTGTTGGCTTGTTCTCCTTCTGTCTCTTTTCCTCTTCTTTTCTTTGCATACTTCTATGCTTCTATACTTCTATACTCTATCAACTATCAAACCAGCCAAGAATCCCACTGCAACAGTCCCAAAGAACAAAATACCAAAATAATCAGAAAAACAACACCATCAACCCAAATTCACGACAGGAGAAAAGAAAACAAAAGAAAAGAACACAAAATGAAATCCCTCCCCCTCCTAACCACCCTCCTCCTAACCCTAACCACCACCCCAACAACACAAGCATGGACCTTCACCTGGCGCAACGCCTCCAACTCCCCCTTCATAGAACGCAGCACATCGCCGTTCCCCTGCACGAAAATCGACCAAGCAGAAGGCAAAGAATTCGTCTTCGAGCCTAATAACAGCCCTTACTCGTTCTACATCTGGTCCAACGACAACTGTTCCGGTTCCTACAGTGGGTTCACGCCGCCGTCGCGGTGGGGCAAGAAGGCTTCGACGGATTTGCGCTCGTATATGGTTAATTATGGGGGGAATGATGGGCCGTCGACGACTGCTGTTTCTACTTCTACTACTTCTGCGTCTACTTCTACGTCTTCGACGGGGACGGCCACGGGGACTGCTACCGGGGATAGTAGTACCAGTACTACTGCTTCTTCTGCATCAGCGACTGCGACGTCCTCACCGGGTGATTCCTCCAGTTCATCATCGGGGATATCCGGTGGCGCGGTAGCGGGGATAGTGATCGGCGTGGTAGCAGGTATAGCGGTCGTGGGCGGAGCGTTCTGGCTTGGACGACGACGCCGCGGTGGATCTGGGGGCAATTCTCCCGGAAACGCAGGGCAGGGATTCGGGTCCGCGTCGGGACTGGGTCCTGGAGCGGGATATGTGCAGCCTGGGACGCCGATTGGGGGCTCCGATGCGGGTGGGTATATGGGGGCAGAGGTGGCCAAGGGACCTCTACCGTACATGTATGAGAATCATCCGATGAGTCCGGTTCCTGCGTATCAGCCGCCTGTGGGACAGCAGTTTGCGGAGCTGCCGGGGGAGAGTGTGCGCGTGGAGATGAGTGATAGCTCCAGGGTGAATGAGTTGGAGGGCAGTGGGAAGCGGTGATTTAGGGGGATGATTTTGTATTATATATACTCTTGGGCTTTTCTTTTTCTGGGTTGGTTTGGCAGTTTGTATAAATACCCCATGGTTCGCATTGTTGGTATACTATTCTTAATCTATGTGAATATTTCTTCTGGTGATTCAAGATACTAGTTGGTATAGTTCTTATATTGATACTGGGTGCTGTAACAAGGTCTTGAGAATAGATAAATAGCATTCCTAGTCATAGGCTATCAAAGAGAACTAATGAGAATCACTAGGTATTCCCCACGTGTACAAAGGGAATTATGAGACTGAAACACTTCCTATACTGCATTATCATCCATGGAGCCTGTCCGGTAGTAGAAAATAAATGTCGAGAAGGTAAAAGATCGTGAGCGAGACCAGGCTCCCCTATCACAATAGTATGATACAAGCATCTCCCGATCCATGGGGCCATATCGCAACTCTGTACATGGGACCACCAGGCGCGCTTCGCTGCGTATCTGTGACTCCAGATCACGGTAAACATTGCGATGCCACGCTGTTTTATGTGCAATGCTGTCAAATAAATTGAAAGAAAAAAAAAAGTGGTAAAGAGAAAGACACGAAGAGGGCTGAGGGCCCAGAGGAGCCCATCACTGATGAACGCCAAAACTCCCGTGCCAGCTGTGCTGTAGACCTGCAGAACCATAGTACTGACCACGTGAATAAAGTCCAAACTCGAACAAGTAAAATGACGCTAGTGATTATGTTCACGGTATGGGGTATCGTGAGGCTTCTCGGGGTATCGACATGGGCGGCATCCGACCTCCTACCCCACCAGCAGCACCACCTCGACGCATACCCGCTCGCAGATCAAAGTCGGGGTTATTCTCCAGCAAAACATTTTGCCTCTGTTGGGCCGGAAGTGGAGGCGGCTGCCAGCGCGGGTTGATAGGCCGCTCTGAAATTGACGTAAAATGGCTTATATCGCTAGTAGTGGGTGAGCTGGGTCCTTCAGCCAAATCTTCCGTCAGTTTCGGCTCACCAGAACTGCCCGGCGTCAACACAGAGGGCAACCGCGGGTTGCCCACGGCATGCTCATTACGATTAGCAAAACGAGGATCGGCATCTTCGAAGTAATCCGCCGACTCAGAACCAGCATGGTGCGGGGTTCGAGCAGTCTCCGCCGGCTGGTAGGCATGGACAGGTGAGGGTGAATGCCCGGGGCGACGCTCAGCCTGCTCCCAGGCAGCGCGGGGAGGAACATATGATCTGCTCGGGGTTAGCTATGAACAAGAGATAGTACGGATCAAAAGCTCGTTTTGGTCTTACGGTGTCCGGCTATAAAGGCTCGAGGGGCTGACGGGTTCGGGCTGGCCATCTGCTGACAAGGCATGTGGCTGCTGGCCTAGCAAAACCTCCTGAGGAACCGGCTCTGCCGAACCTGTTCGCCTAGGCTGCGGTGTCATCTCAATCGCCTGGCCTATCGGGCTGCCATCCGGTGGCGACACGGCCATTCCAATCGGTCCAGGAGACGGCTGGCGCATTGAGTCGGGCGCAGCATCATAGTCGTACCTCTCCTCCTCTGGTGGCGGCATTGGTCGCGATCCAGGATTGGGCCCGTAGCCAAAGGGTGTCGGTCCTCGGTATCCTCCTCGTCCCCCTCGCATTGAGCCCATGGGACTACCTCTACCACCGGGCGGGGGGGCTCTGGGTCCACCATAAGGGCCTCCACGGCCGTAGCCTCCGCGAGCCGGATAAGCACCTCGTCCACGCGGGACGAAACCCGGTGGGGCTGGCCCTCTCCACGATCCCATACTGCCATCTGAGTATTGATTGCGCAACCGGGGATCACCTGGGCCAGGTCGCATGCGAGGGCCGGGTCCGTAGGGCCCAGATGGTGGAAGCGGGTTTCCGAATTCGTCCCGGGAAGGGTTGTATGGCGGTCCGTTGTCGCGCATTTGAGTAGGATACGGATGGTCTGGTAATGGAAAATCATTGGGCGGTGTTCGCGAATTCAGCGGGGTGCGGTCATCATCACTCTCATGTGTTGTCGTTCGGAATGTCGCAAACGTGGGGCCGGTGTCAGATCCGGGAGGTGATCCAGTCACGAAAGGCTCCTTTGTCTCCCCGTTGAGCGGCTTCGGATCGTTTAGTCCTGCGGCTGCTGCGGCGGCATTCTGGCGGTTGTAGAAGTTTTCACCACTCATCTCGGCGTTCTCAGCAATGCGCCTCTTTCGCGCCTTGCGACTTACGAGGGTTCGGCGCATCGCGCAAGTAACCACACCGCAGCTAACGAGGAGAATAGTTGCGCCAAGTACAATCCAGCCACCCCATCCCAAATGAGGAACGAACAACAAGATATCCACGAGGAACGCAAGCAGGGAGACGAGAAGCGTCGGAAGGAGCAGGATCAATAAGACGAGTAGGTAGCGGGGCGAATGCGACGGAGCATGGAAGTGAGCTGCGGCAGCCATACAAAGGCAGATGAGGGTAAGAAATGCTGCGACCGGATGAACAATTAGAATAGACGAAAGCGATCTTCGTGTGCTAGAAGGGAGGTTAAAGTCATCGCCAGTGTCTGAGAGGTCATCTGTCCATAGTTTAGCACTGGAAGGTTAAGTCTTGCTGGCGGACCACCGGACGCACCATTAGTGTAGCCGAGATGAATATTGGTGCATTGACCAGCTTTACAATAGCCAAAAACTCCATAGTCGACATTTTCAAACGTTGCCAACGGGATTCCTTTGACGATGGGGGTGGAGATAACGGATAAGAGCAAGAGAACAAAAGCGATCAGGAGCAGGATGGTGAGGGGAGTTGCGGGTTTGAGAAGCATGGCGGAGGGGCGGAGTTGCCTAGCGATAGACAACCCGTCGAGGAACTTGAGTTAAAAATGAATGACGAAGATAAAATCGCGTTGAATCTAGTAACAATAACTATCGCAACCACTAAGCAGGTGACAGCGACACACGCAGTCAATGGTGGAAATGAGAGTTCACAGCATTGGTCAAAACATTGCTGTAGAATCTTCTGAATTGGGGGGGGAGTGAGCGCTTGAGTCCCGTGAGAGAACTAGTCCAATAGTACGATTGTATGTATGGTACTCCGTAGTAAGCTAGAGGAGATGGCAAATGGATCAACGTTGAAATTCACAGATGAAAGATATCTCGTAAGGACAATCTATTTAGGCTTGAGGGGAAAAGGAAATGCAAAAAGAAAGAATGCGACGGAAAAGGGCAGAGGGGAATTGGAGGAGGACAAGGATAGTGAACGAATGAATGAATGGAGTGGAGAGAGTGAGAGAGAGAGAATTAATTGATTGAGACAAAGCGGGTGGGAAAGCGACTCCATCCTTGCCTCAGGTGTCCAAACCCCCATGACGGCATCGCCACGAAAACTATAACTCCTCCTCCTCATACTTCAATGGTCAACCTCCCTTACTCTGTATCTTGAACGATATCGCACTTCTACTTTCCTTACTCTTCTATCTGTGAGTACATACCTTTCCTACTTCTCTAGCACATAGTTTCTAAAAGTAATTCATCTTTTCTACTCGAGTCAGGCTCCTCGTGGTGGCTGTGTCTCCGTCCGCTTAGCTTCCCGTCAATGCGACGGTTCCCACTCAAATGCCCTTCTGATTCGCCCGACCAGCAATCACACTCGGTTGGATCCTTTCACGAGAGACCTGCTAGTAACTCTACGAGCCTACGGAGTACATACTACCCGAGTAAGTTAAATAGCATTTCACGCTGTGGGTTTCAAATATTACAGTGTTCTTTCCACAGATCATGGTTCATAGCATATACATACACAGGTACTACTAAACTTGTGAAAAGGCAGATTATCAACATGTTTGATTGTGTCTGGTCTGATTGAAGTTCTGCCCGAATGAAACAAACAAGTGTTGCAAGATACACGCTAAGGCTATCGGTCCCGCAGAAGCGTTTTACACATCGTTCCAATCTGTCGCTCTGAGTTTATCGCTGTTGTGATCAGGGGTGGACCACCCATATTTAGCGCATCCTTAAGCCCCAAGTCGGGAAATTTATTAAAGGACTCTTTTATTACCCACTTCACTGAACCTATCGTCGACAGTTTAAGGTAAATTCGGGCACGATCTGGCTCTCGACCATGGTGGACCACACGGGATGAAAGTGCCCAGAACGAGTTCACGACGAATCGAACGAAGTACTTTGCGTGTACCCTCATGCCCAGTCACTAGCGAGCTTTCAAGATAGCACGCATGCGTCTTTGGCTAGGGATTTTCAGGTACAAAGTACTTTTACGTACCACAGTGGAGGCGGCCTCGATGTTGTCTCCACTCTTTCAATGACTCCAGAGCCCACCCGTCTAGTCGACAAGTAGTCCAGGTCGGTAATCTGATTGATTTTGCGATACTCTAGAAAAGAGTATTTCCTAATCAGCATCGGATTTACAAGCTCTTAGCATACCACAGCTTTCGCGACATTTCCTTCGGAAATTATGTTGGAAGAAAAAGGGGGGAGGAGGGGATAAAGAAGCGGGATTCTCGCTAACAATGCTACGCTTCGCTTACCTCGGAGCCGAACCAGTATCAGTCTATAACACTCTGATATATAATTCTAGTGAACATCAATCTCGTAACGCCTTTACTACGTGATATGTTGCCTCGTCAAAAGCTTACCGGGTACTTAATTGTTTGACATATAGACATCGACTATCTTTCTCGCTACGCTAATTGGCTGTCAGCCTCTATGCAGGGTGAATGGGAGGGATCACTGGTCTGATAACCTTAATACATCTCCGAACAACCTCCGTCGATATATCTTGAGGTACCTCACTTGATCTTCGTGCTCAGGCCACATTACTCGAGTCCCAAGGTATCGGGGTTGATTCCACGCGTGCATTGAGTTCCGAGAGAGTTTGATAGACATCGCCGAGCAGTACCAATGGTGGCCTAATCCCGATCTAGACAATAATTCGCAAACATGCTTCGTGACTTCATTACTGCTTCGACAATATGCTTGGAAGTCGGCAAGGTTCTAGATCGTAGAGCTTTCCTCAGCACTGGAATCGCACGCAATAATTTCAGTTTTTTGTTTCTTTTGTTTTCAATTTATTGGATTACTCTATGATATTTTGTTTTGTTTTGTCCTTGCCTTCGTCAGGGGTTTAGCCAATTTGACAATATCGAGGATTGTCAAGACAGGGATGAAGTTTATTTTGTTGTCTTGGCCTTCAGAAGAACCACTGAAGCCGCTATGGTCTTGCTTGTTGTAACAACAAACAGAAATTGAACAAGACAACGTGTCAACAATCAGGACATTCTAGCTGAAGACATGGAAGAGATCGAAGGATTAAAAAAGAGAAAGATTAAAAAAGAAGAAGAGAAAATAAAAAGCAAGTATGTCGCACGTGGAGCATCTTCGTCATACTGCTTTGCAATCGAGGTCTCCCTTGTTTACATGTCCCCATCTTCCGGTATGTTTGTTGGTGGCAAGGAATCACGATGGCAAACCCTTGTCTTGACCGTGAGTCTTGCACCCACAAGCCCTACTATGGATGGAATAGTTCCCGTGGCTTGATTCACGCTATTCTATCAATTCTTAGGGTTCGATGTGACCTGGAAATTGGGTGTTGCTACCCTGATCTGACATAGTCCGGAGTATAAATGTGAATTTGACATGTACAGAGCGTCAGAAGGCGAACAAGCTAACTCAAGTCTTCCGGATTCCATTGAAACTCGATAAAGTTAAATCAATTATTCGGCAAGAGGCACCGACTTACGAATCAGGACCCAGTCCCTGCAGGCCGAAGAATTCCATTCATTTGGGGCGTCGCGATGGTGATAACTATGTACTGTCACGTTGATCACCGAGTTCAAGTATGCACGGCAAATCCGACGGTAAAAAATAGAATACATAAATACTAAAAAGCAGTGGAAGCTCTGAATTACCCTTCATGAGTCTCTCCCTGCTTATCGTGAGATTCTTCATGCGCCGTCAGGGCCATCTTTCTTTTCTAGATTCCTAGTTTGGCACAGTTCGAGTGGCCCCTGTGCTAACACGGGGATATATACGGCCAGGAGCTGCAGTTGCTGACCTGGGTGGAGGGTCTATTTCATTTCTCGCCCTTCTTTCTCTTCCTTCTCTTTTGAGTCTTTTCTTTTGTATAGTTTCTTTGAAGAAGAATTGCATAATGGTGTTTTCCTCTATATTTCGAACATTTGCCTTATGCCTTCTTATCACACACGCCTGGGCAGGCGGAATTCAGGACTTGGTCAATACATTGATGGAACCTGTGGAAGATACTGTTTCCTTCTTACCGCCGCTAGACTGGGTTCCTCATCCAAAGTGAGTTTAGTATATCGCCTGCTGTGCTATCTCAAGGTTTTAACCAGTCATTATGATAGGGGGATACCGTTCCCTACTAAGAACGAAACTGCCGAACCTTGGAGACATCTTAACACTGCTCCTGCGGCTCCTGCGGCTCCCGCGACTCCCTCGGCTCATGCGCCCATCGCCAGTGCTTCGAGCTGCTCATCTAATAATGGCTCATCTGGCTATTGGTATGAAAAGATTGAGCATAACGACCAATCATCGTTCTTGAGCTCGGAGTATAAAGACAGCTACAAGGTTTTCCGCAACGTTGTAAATGATTATCAAGCAGACAACACAGGAAATCAAGATTCGGCGCCTGCCATTCAGAGAGCCATTGAAGGTATGCCCTACTTACCAGGGATATATTTTGGTTGAGGACAATTGCTGAGGGTGAAGTGTACTAACAGCGGGGGCATCAAACGGGCCTTCTCGGAACTCCAAATCTATGGGCACGACGGGACAACCGGCCGTAGTTTATCTACCAGGAGGAACATATCTTTTACAAACCTCTCTGCAACTCTTCACTGGAACGGTGTTGGTAGGTGACCCGTCAAACCCGCCCGTCCTCAAGGCCGCTTCTGGGTATTCTCTGGACCACATTGTATACGCCAAGGATCCTAATCACGAAGGAACGAACAATTTCTACATTGGCATTAAGAATATCGTCCTGGACTCTACCGGGGTCGATTCGGCTAAGTCCCTGTCCCTCCTTGACTGGACTGTGAGCCAAGCAACACAACTCGCCAATGTCGCGTTCCATATGCCAACTGGCAGCAAACATACTGGCTTGACGACGCAGTATGACTATAACAGTAACATCATTGTGGTAAGGCCCAGTTGCAAACTGACTATCAGCATATGGTCCTAACAGCACGCAGAATGACCTCTCGTTCAGTGGCGGTGGTGTAGGGATGAAACTGAGCGGGCAGCAATGGGTTTTCAAGAATCTTACCTTCACTGGGACGACTATCGGGGTAGTTGCAGGAGCCACCGACATCATCTTCTTAGGATGCCAATTCCAACAGGGGGGGATAGGCATTAACGCGAGTGAGACCTCGGGCTCCTTAACCGTGATCGATTCTAGCGCTTCGGGCCTAGATACCTTCATCACCTCGGGTGACTCGGGTGGTGCAGGAAATGCAATCGTTTTGGAGAATGTTCAGAGTTCGGGGGTCACTGTTAGTCTGGGAGGCAAAGCTGTGCTCACAGGAGGCGTATCAGACACTTGGGTCCATGGAACCATGGTAAGCCGAACTTGCCTATAGAAAGGATCAACTTCTAACGGTTTCCCACAGTACAATTCAGGAAGCACCAACAAAGAGCGTGTTGACGGGAAGATTGTCGTAACCAACCGGGCCTCGTCTCTGCTCTCTGGAAATAAGTACTACACGGTTTCGCCGCCGACTTACCAGGAATACCGATCAAACAAGGTTCTGAATATCAAATCTGTATCCTCCAGCCCTGTCTATGGTGATGGTCAGACAGATGACACGGCAAACATCAACAAAATTCTGGCTGAGAACAAAGATTGCAAAGTGATATACTTCCCTGCTGGTACCTATATTGTTACGGACACAATCTTTGTTCCTATTGGTACGCGAATCATTGGGGATGCCTTTGCTTCGACTATCAGCGCGGTCGGTAATAACTTCAAAGACGAGGCTTTTGTTCGCGTTATGATCCGTGTGGGGTACCCAGGAGACATTGGAGTGGCCCAGATCAGTGACATGGTTCTTACGGTGGGAGATATTTTGCCAGGCTGTCAATTAGTGAGTTTCCCGCTATATCCAAACCCATGCCCTCGATACTAACAAGGTCCTCAATAATTAGATGGAGGTCAACATTGCTGGAAAGAATCCAGGAGACGTCGGATTCTGGAATGTACATTTCCGTATCGGTGGTGGAGTAGGCAGTAGGGTACACAGTGATTGTACCAGCTCGCCTGACAGCTGTAAAGCCGCTTACGGACTACTTCATCTGACGGGCACCTCATCTGCTTACATCGAGAACATGTGGGGATGGACGGCAGATCACGATCTCGATGGATCCAGTACACAGACCATATCCACTGGCAGAGGTCTTTTGGTCGAAGCTGTTGCCGCCACATGGCTCATCGGCACCGGATTTGAACACCACACTCTCTATCAGTATAACTTCGAGCACGCACACAATGTCCTAGCCACCATGCAGCAGAGCGAAACCCCGTACTGGCAAGGTGTAGGAAGCACACTAGCACCGGCTCCATGGGGCGACCACCTAAGTTCAAGTGATCCGGACTTTTCATGGTGCGCTGGGGATGACGCGACTTGCCGTATGGCGTTATTCGAGCGGATAAATGGTGCATCAAACCTCTTCCTTTATGGAGGTTGCAACTGGGCATTCTTTAACAACAATGGTGGTTGTAACGGCAAATGTCAAAAGAACGCCATCCAGATTATTGAATCATCTGCGCTGTACTTGTACGGCACAAATACCAAGAGCACGGCAAATATGATCCTGGAGGGCTCGACGACGATCGCAACGGAAGATGATAACGCTGGTGGTTGGGGCGGAGTAATTGCGGCTTTCTTGTACAAAACGTGAGGGAGCCTATGAAGAAGCACAAGGGGGAAAAGCATATATATACAGGTTGTATCATTCTGGTTAATGATAATCCAACCAGTCTTTATATAGATAGATTGTCACATACGGCGGCTGCGTGCACACTTGACATATCCTTGCATCTCATCATGTCCTTGCATTTATGCTAATCTACACATTTTCTATGGGCGCATGGTTTTGAAAAGTTATCCTTGGATCTTTGATCAGAGGAGAAGAAAGACGAAAAGAAAGTTATAAATCCATTTCGGTGTCAAAGACCAACCAGTGATATACCTGCCTCTCACTGTCTCTTGCCAGTAGTAATCAGCCTGTTGGGGCAAATAAATCACATGTGTGTCTGTGCCCGACAAGCATTGTTCACTGGTTCGGGCCGCATACTAAGTACCTGAACCTCCTCCCCGAACTAACTTCCCGTCCTCTGTTCCATGGCTCTTCTCACCATGCCAACACACTCATACACTCATGCAAGGTGTAATGTCTTGCCCAACCATATTGCTTTTTGTCCCTTCCTGAAAGTTTCTCAACACCAATAGCATGTAGTCATGTTGGACACAAAATTCTAATCAGATCGATCGAGTTTCAGCGACCGGTGGCTGGGACCCGAGGTGGCTGGGCGCCTCCCGACCAACCAGCCCGACTCAACCCAACCACCTCACTATGGACAGCAGCGATGTCCGTCGCTTGACAACCTCGGGCCACTTCGCCCTTGCGTCTTGACTGATTTTATCGACACTTAATATCTCACTCAGAGGTTCAATACCTGCGTCTTGGGGAATGCCCATCGCATATTATTCGCTGCAAGTGAGCCGTGCACATACATTCCTCCGTTGTCTTGAGCCGTCATGCTTGCTTCGGGGTCCGGGAATGTAAGTCTGAGGACCGTCAGCTGTAAGTACAATTTATGGAATCTACGTTACCTATCTCATCGACCGACCGACCGATTGACCGAAACTTCTGTGTGCTAATTCCTCGTAGCAAATAGGCCGCAAGTACTGCGTTCTGAGGATCAACAATCGGTTGCCGCTTCGGACGACTATTATTCTTTTTCAGATCGCACTTCCAATTCGAGGTCTCCGAGCAACGGCAGCCACGCTACCGTCGTGAGGTATGCGACGCCGATGTCCCACCCTGTGTCTCACACTTCATCCCCCGCCATCTCGAGAACGCATCTAGGCCCGCCCATGGTTGGATCAACCTCCCGCCTAGATCAGCCAGTGAAGATGCCAAACGATAACAAGAATGCGCCATCGCCCGCTGCGAGTACCGTGCGCTCCGTGCAAGACAGAGAAGTTCACATGAGCCCAATGATGGAGAGCACCAGTCGCCAGGTCCCTAGTGACAGCTATGCGGGACCTCCTCCCACACCCGGCATGGATGACGTTCCATACATCCGATATGCTATTAACCAACTTACTCGTGAAGAAGATTCTCGTAGCTTGCGAAGACCAAGCTCAGTTGCGAGCGAGGATTATCCGGCTGAGCGTCTCATTTGGGACGAAGGATTGGGGTATTTCATCCGCTCCCCTGAAGCGAATAACACACCTCCCGCACAGCAGCCGCTGTTGCAGCACCCCTCACCAGAGCCAGTCGAGAGGTCCCTTCAGGAATCAGTGGAACCGGAAGCCTTTGTCGCAGTCGAGCCTCCAAGAGATAGTTTGCTCTATCCACGCCTGGACTACGTGCCATGCGTGTTACGGCCATGGGCTCTTACTGCAGTCATCCTCTGCTCTTTGCTCATGATCGCTGGGATTGTCTTCTGTAACGTATGGTCTCAGAGGCATCAGGGCTTCTGGGATTACGATGGGCAAGGCGGTGGGCGGTACTTCGTTGTTCAATTCCTCCCACAAATTTTGGCTGTCATTATCACAATTTGGACTTTCGTTATCCAAGCTGCAGTGTATCGTACAATGCCGTTTGCGATCATGGCATCGGAAAGAAAGCTAGGTCATGTTTTGCATCGCCTACCAATTCTATCGCGGAACTTTCTGGTTCCAGAATTTTCGCAGTTTCGACATGGAGAGCCGTTAGTTGGGCTCTCTTTGGTCTTAATATGGCTTTCGAATATGATCTCGTTGCCACTGCTGAGTTGCTTTTTCCAAGCAAAGTGGTTCTTCATCGACGGGCAAGGGATATGGCGTTGGACTGCTGTGCAGGATGTTGGCTGGACACTGGTAGTCATGTACGGACTGCTGACCGTTGCATTCTTTTTACTGGTGTTTCGCTTTGTTCGTACCCGGTCGGGACTAATGTGGGATCCGGTAAGCCTTGCTGATCTGGTCTCGATCATTCAGCGGTCCAATATCTTGCGGGATTTTGAGCAGTCCGAAATATTGCCCGATGTAGGCGATTCACTCAACCCTAGAGTCCTTCGGCTGGGCTATTGGCAATTATCCAACCGGGAAGCGACCTTTTACGGTATCGGTGAGGTTGCAGCGCCGCTGGGAAACCCGTCTCTCCACCTCAGCGAAAAGAGCCGCGAGAAGCAGCCATACGGTTTATCCAGGGTCTCCTACGATCTAGAGCAGCAGATCGGAGAAGGCAAGTATGGCTTCGATGAGCACATGTATTCGCCATCTGTTCGTTACCGGTGGGCTCCATGGTTCCTTCGAGACACCTTTATTGTCGCATGGACAGTTACCATCGGCGCACTTTTTATCGCTTTCGTGCTTGTCAGCTTTATCCATGACGCTATTAAAGGCGGATTCCCACCACGGCTACCCACACTCCCGTCGCCCAAGTCCTTTTCCTCCTCCAACTTCTTGTACAGCTTCATCCCAGCACTCATCGGGAACGTCCTTTTCCTCGCGTGGCAGCCTATTGATGTGTATTTCCGTGCCCTGCAGCCATTTGTCTCGCTCTCCTTTCCGGAGGGTGCACCGGCCGACCAAAGCTTGCTCCTGTCTTATCCGTCATGCTTCCCCTTCCATGTGACCGTACTGGCTATCCTCAACAAACACTATAAGGTGGCCTGGATCTCCTTCATGAGCGTTGCCTCGGCCGCTATTCCCATTTTAGCTGGTGGTGTCTTTATCGCTCTCAACTACCCTTCACAAAGCGAAATCCGCATTTCCGCCCTCATGCCAGCATTCTACGCTATGGTTGCGTTTTGCGCATTATACACCGTGTCGTTTTTGTGTATTTGGCCCGGTCGCCGCCGCTACCTGCCCCATGATATTAGCACGCTCGCCGATCAGATAAGCTTCCTCTACCAGAGCCCTCTACTCTCGGATAAAATACTTCGTGAGCCTCGGAGCAAAGCTGACCTTGTTACGCGACTAGTCATGGCACCTCCTGGAGACAGGGACCATCCTATGTATGGCTTTGGAATCTATGTGGGACGTGACGGCAAAGAACATCTTGGCATTGATCGCTTTCATCGACCGGGTCGGGCAGACATGCTGATTACAACGGGGTCAATGCAAGGATAACCGACGTTCTTGGGGCTTGTTTCCCTTGGCGCAACTCCTTGTGTTCTGGAGAGCTGGCCACGCTGTTGACAGACTGCATGGTGCATTCGACTTGGTTTTCTTGGCGTATGGTTCAATGATTTTATGATTGTATGATTCGATATGGGTGATATGAATTTTCGGTTTACGTTTGACATGACGGAGGAAGGTAATGATTGGTAATGAGATATGCTGACGATTTTTGTTGATTCCCTATTGTGCTTTGAGATTCCCAAAAGAATTTTCCATGTGTCCATAGCTCGGAGATAATAGTCCTTTACTTTTTCAACATGTTTAGATACATATACATAAACAGAGTGATGTCATTTGATCATCTCGCCGATAAGATAGCCGGAGGTTCCTGACTCATCCACCACGTGAGTGATCAGCCAAGCCACTTTGGGTCGAGACTCTTCTTTGTCCAAAGAACACGATCCATTGACTCCTTATGTCAATATTTCTAGGCTCCAGCTTACTTTATAATAAGCATCGCTCGATTATCAATACACCTTGTTGATTAGAGTCTCGATGAACGACTCCGCTGAGGAATTTCAAGTTGCGTGTTGTACATACTACAGGATCTATGCATCGAATCCATAATTACTAAAGCCTAATCTCCTTATCGCTGTCTTGATATCCGCACATGATCAAAATTACCTTGTGCTGTTATCATGGTTTACCGTGGGAAGCCTAGCACGGGCTGTCAAAACTGTCGATCTAGGCATATTAAGGTATGCAGTGTGTGTGCATAGTATCTGGGGCTGGTATCGTGCTAATTGCTGCAGTGCGACGAAACTCGTCCTCACTGTAGAGCTTGTGTCCGGACTGGCCGGACATGTCCCGGATATCCGCACCCGCTCGATGTTATGCTAAGAGATCGAACGGCCTTCCAACGCAAGAAAAGTAATATTTCTAAGACCAAGGCAGTTAGTACCACAAAATGCAAAGAGGGTTCGAAAGAGCTGTCTCCTACATTGACAGCGTCTGAGCCGACTGCGTCGCCTTCCCCTGCATCCACCATATCATCCTTGAGCTCTCCCGAGGTGGTTAATACGCCCGTCTCCGTAAACGTTGTGGGAGCTCTAAGCCCTAATGTTCCAAGCAGTTTGTGCCTACCTTGGGAGAGTACAGTTACCTCTTTGTTCTTCAATTCCTATCTTTATCAGCCGAGAGACCCTCTCATTCGAATCGGGTTTATGGAGCTTTTGCCCGATCGATACTTCAATGCTCGGCCTGGAACTCCCTTGTATCTGGGTACACTGGCTGTGTCATTGTTCTCTGTCTCAGCCTGGACAGGAAATCGCTCATTCCTCCACTTGGCAGAGCAATTCTTCGTGAGAGCTTTGTCAAAGACAAGAGTAGCCTTGCAGGGTAACCTTGGTGAAAATGTGTTCGAGACTGTAATGGCAGTTCTTTTACTTTCTGTCTATGAGGTGAGTCTGAAGAGCTTCGATGCTTATCTGATGCTTAGGGTTAATGATGATACTAGGAATTTTCTGCTGTTAAGGAGCACAGAATTGCAACAAAAACTCATCTGCAAGGGGCGATTGCCTTGGTCAACAGCGGCTACATGCCACAAAGTGAGGACACTAATTCGCAAATAGTAACAAATTCAATCCAATGTCAAATTGTCGGTTATGAACCCTGAAAGTCACTGGCCCTGTTGCTGATAGTCTGTTCTAGATTAAAGCCTCGACGGGACCGGCTTATCCGACTATCGAAATGCCAGACGTGTGGCCCATGGCAGCACCAATACCTCAGTCTGCATCCTCACAGCTAACAGCAGCCGCAACTGAGTTAGTAAATCTTAGGCAGGTGTGGGATAAGTTCGCATCACAACCGGAATTATACGGCGCAGATGAAATCAATCGCATCTATTCCATAGCTATGGTTCTCGACAGCAAACTTCGTGCCTGGACATGGGCTCTTCCCCAACATTGGGCCCCAGTGCCAGCAACCATGGTACCCCTCTCTGTTCGAGACGCAGGTATGTTCAAAAACAGGTGCGATTGTTATGCAGAGATGTGGATAGGGAGTACATGGAATACCTATCGGGAATCTCGGATCGTTGTCCAAAACATCATCCTCAACTGTCTCCGTCTGCTCCCAAACCTTGGTACTCCGGACAGGGTTGAAGCAGTGGTATCTACTATCAGAGAAATGGCCACCGATATCTGCGCTGCAGTTCCCTTCTTCCTAGGCAGCCAGACAATGTCTGTTCATCTGGACCCCTCCAAGGTTGAGTATCCCGAAGCTGAGGAGCGCCGGGTGACTTTGGCCCATCAACAGACGGCCCCCCTTCTTGGTGGCTGGTTAATTCGGTCTGAACTTGAGTATCTTTGCTCGCCTGACCTGTGTTTGTCTGATGAACAGCAGACTTGGGTCAAGAGCCAGATGCACAGAATATGGCGAATCTACACATTCGAATCCCGGGTTATATGATCATTATCTATGGCCTTTGGCGTTGGATACTAGTATATATTGGGTGGCTATGCACAGCACATAATCTTTCGCTTTCTCTTATTCATAATACATGAGGTGACCGCTGAGCGCCTTCACCTGCCGCATTTGGGGGATGCTACGGTTTTGTATCATAGCCGCCAGATGACAATGCACATATTACGATAGTTAGCGACAGCTCTGGTTTGTCTACAAGACATCTTGGGGCGAATGACTCAAAAAGTGTTTCCAGACGCTTCCAGCAGCCAAATCTACCTGCCTAAGGCATAAGTCACATGACTAGTGCAATCTCACCAACTCCGCATTTTAGCTTCAGATCTCCGCTCCATCCGCCTCATTTTCCCCTCGCAGAGCTCACTTGAACCCAAGCACACTAAGTCCACAATTCCGACCAATCGACATCTCTACTGTCACCAGCGCAAATAAATATCGTTCTGCTATCATTTCAGAGCAACAATATGTTCTCCTTCTTCCGCCGGGGCCCTCCCCAAACCCCCGAAATCCCATCAGACCAAGCACCCTCACAACAAACAACAACACAAACTAGCCAATCTCCACCACAATCCCAAAACCAAAGACCCGAATCCGAACCTGAACTGAAATTCATCAACCCCCAAACAAAATACAAACTTCTACTCGGCGGCCTCACATTTTTCGCCTTCTCGCTATGGAGCACCCGCCGCGCCTTAAACAGACGCTATCTCGCCTCCGTCCCACCTTTCTATACCTCCTCTCTCTACCATAAGCCCGACGTCAGCGGCGGTGCGGAAGCCTTTGAGGCGCTGAATCTGGCGACGCTGAATGTGCTTTCCTTAGGCATGGCGGGCACTGGGGGTATCCTGTGTGCGCTGGATATTAACGGGGTTGATGATATGAGGAGGTTCGTGAGGAGGGGATTCTATGGTGATGGTGGAGATGTGACAAAGGTAGATAAGGAGCTAGAAGATGAGGTTGAAGCTTGGGTGGGAAGTGTGCTGGGGGAGAAGTTTGGGGTGGAACTGAAGAAGGAGAAGGAGAGGGAGAGGAATGAGAACAAGGCTTGAGATCGTAGTCGATTGAGGATCTGTCAGATTACTCTTATGGAAAATTCGATTGGAATGGGATGGGATGGCATAAGATGATATTATGGCCTGGTTGGCGTTGAGGTGTATATGACGATTGTCGTGCATATATGGAACTGAAATACCCCACTTTTGTATTATATGTTTGTGTATCGAAATTCAATAATGATTGACTGAGGTCCAGATTCAATGGTGTTTTGGGGGTGGTGGTACTCTATGTATCCAGCGTTAGGGTCTAATTTCTAGAAGCCCTATACCGAATGCTTTAAAGCTGAGTTTCTACAATTCAACCGTAACAATCCCTTGATGTAACACAATAGATAGTTATTCGTTCACAGGCCGTAGGTTCGGGCTTTACAGTCCTCTCAGAACTGAACTTCATACTTAAATCAGCCCCTAAAGAATCTAAAGATACAGTCTTATCAGGATAGAACCACACTCAGACACACTGGGAGATGACCAGTTTCATTTGCAACTACATTGATATATGGAAAGTAAAGCAACAGTTTGCGCCTTCAGATATTCGTAAACACAAAGTGTTTGAAGGGTTGATTTTCTTTGTCGTCTGTGGGAGCAAAAACCGTGGCTGGATCGTGTCTCTCAGGTGTATCATTGAAGTACTCAATTTGTAGCTTCTTTCCATCCATAAAGCAGGTCACTTTCTCTTCCAAGCGAACATACTTAATATCGAGAGGTGGGGGTTCGTAGTCATCCAAGTCATGGGTCCGTATAGAGTGGTGATGGTCTACTAGATTCCCCAGGCTTCTGCCCTCGTTGTCATAAATCCAGGGCACGACTTTGCACCCGCTTCCTATATGTTTTTTTCTTATACTCTTTGTCGACTGTTTCAAACATAATCATGATATTTGGTGGCTCATTTTTGCCAGCGTAAAGGATACCATCATCGGTGTAATGGTCCTGGGTGGTAGTCTGCCGAACACCGTAGATATCGTTTTCCCACTGAACCTGAAGGGGGTATTTCTGCCCCAGTAATAACTACAGACAGGTTAGCAACACATGGTACGGATAGGTATCGGGTTTGCTACTCTTGGAACTTTGGCTGCGCCTTCTTCATAGGCATTTGTATCGCTGACAATGGCTTGAAAGGTCTTATAGACGCCAGTCAACTCAGTAGCGGTACGAGGGTAGTTCACGATCGGGTAGCGAGTCCGGTCTGGTTAGTAGTGATTGTGACCCCAAATTCTGGATCTATTTACCTCGTCAGTCAGCAGCTAGGTGAAACAGTCAGCAGACGCCTTTTAGGTGGTATATAAAACGTACAACGTTGAAAGTCCGGTCCTACACTACAAACGATCCGACAGGAGCCTTTACTACCTGGGTTACCAATGGATCCAGATAAGATGGCTCCAATATAAGAGAGCACTGCAGATGTTCCCCTCGTCATAGGGTGCGATTATATCCCCTCGGATTATTCCGACACTACGCTTATTTCATTTGGGTTCGACGATGTCCGTGTTGCCACCAAGGAAACTGGAGAAAGGTCTTCTCACCAGACGAGCTTCAATTTCCGTCAGCGAAGAAAATGA
Organism: Aspergillus sergii; assembly: GCA_009193525.1. Lineage (NCBI taxonomy): Eukaryota > Fungi > Ascomycota > Eurotiomycetes > Eurotiales > Aspergillaceae > Aspergillus > Aspergillus sergii. The sequence goes on from ML741785.1 coordinate 91,570, forward strand.
TGTAGGTTACAGTTGAGCTATTTAGTGGGAACGTTTGTGTCTACCAGAAGGTATACGAATTTTATATAAATATCTCGGTCTCTATTTTTGTCTCGAGCGTACCTTTCTTTTTCGCCATCAAGTCTAATGAGCTGGTAGTTGGGGGAGCTAAGCCTCTCACCGATACCAGCTGCATTAATGTTCTGCAATAAGGGAGGCCGAGTAGGGGTCATCGACAAGTTCTGTCAATTCCTATAGTTACATGTGTGACGATCCCTAGTGAGCTACTGATTCGATCCGAGTTTTTATATACAAACCATGCATAACGCCGGAAGTTATCCCTCGATCTCGGCATAGTCGAATAATAGACCTTGCTAACATAGCCAGCTACTCTCTGCAAGGTGGCTATCCTTGCTTAGGATAGGTCAACTCTGGAAATGTTTCTATAATTCTATCTCATCTCAGCCCTTATATCCTCCGCTCTAGCTACCGGGATGGAATAGCCAATGAAGCAAACCCGAATACATCTAACATTACTGTCTTCAACTCAAACCTAGTTGTGTATTCACCTTTCCCTTGTAACGTCTCCCATTATCGAAGTTGCGTCGGTCTTGATAGGATTAGGGCTGTAGGCGGCGTAGGGCTTAGAACACGCCCCCTCCCTAACCCTACGCTGATCCACGAAAGCCCTGACTCCGACCATGGCGGGGGTAAATTCATCAAGACGGGCACAGCGCCAGAACTACGCTAAAGACGGTGATATTAAAGCTTGTATGGGTCTTCTCCATTTCTTCATTGTTGTTTTATGGCCCTTTTATTTTATTTTTATTTATTTATTTTTTTTGTGGGAGCGTTAGAATGCGTGTTTATGGGGATCCCTGTGGACTCCAAACTAGGGTGATCAAGAAAATCTTTCAATTATCTCGGAGGGTTATTTAACAGGAATATAAAGCCGTTATATAGACGAGCCCTTCACAAGGAGTCTCCGAAATCTACGGAAATCGTGTATTAAACGAGGAATTAGTGGCGCCATCATGAGGTTTGCTCTGTGGGAAGCTGCGAGGTTAGAGATGATAAGAAAAGGCTCTAGGGTTGATTGTTCGGCTGTCTATGGAATTATCCAAAAGAGAGATCAAGGGATCTCATGTATATGAGAACGTATGTACAAAGAAGCTTGGTTCTTATGGTCTATGGAGATATATGCTGGAGAGCACGAGTGGAAGAATCGTGCCGAGGTCCAAATAAGCAGTGGGAAATACATACCTTAACAATTCTCGGGGGGGTTCAGAAAAAGGTTAATATCTTATCACTCTTAATACTAACATACCCTTATAAAAGAGCGCATACTCCGAAGAATAGGCTGACCTAACTCGCTCATACCAATAGGAAGATTGCAGTGCAGTTGAAAAGCCAAGAGGGATCACTAATCCATCACCCGCCGATCGCGAGGAATCCAGAAACTCCATCCGTCTTCTCCCTCCGATACCAACTTCCACATTACACCTCCGTGAAACATCATTCTCCATGGCCGACATCGACATCACCGAAACTCAGTTTAAGCTGCCCGACGGCTTGTCCGTCTACCAGAAGACATGGGCAGTGAGTTCAGAGTCTCCGCTGGCGCTATTCTTGGCACGATACTAATTCGCATGTACAGCCGAGTAGCGCTGCTCCCGTGGCCCGCCTGGTCCATTTCCATGGTTTCAGCGACCACATCAACAACACGTTTGATCTGTTTCCATCTCTAGCCCGCCGTGGGATCTTCTGTACGGGGATCGACCAGCGCGGTTGGGGCCAGTCGGCCAAAACCAAGGCCGACCGCGGGAACACGGGCCCGACCGCTGCCATCCTGGCCGATTATGCAGCGTTCATCGAGGTCCAACTCGAAGCGAAACCGTCTGTTCCCGTTTTCGTGATGGGCCACTCAATGGGTGGCGGACTAGTCGCGACATTAGCCTCTACGCCCAAGTACCAGGGTCTTGTTTCCCGCCTGGGGGGTATCATGCTCGAGGCACCGTTTATCGGACTCGACGCTGAGCAGGAACCCAGTGTCATCACGGTCGTTCTCGGTCGACTGGCAGGTAAATTATTGCCGCGCTTCCAGATTACCCAGCCGATGAAGGTCGAAACGATTGTGCGGGACCCCGCCGTGCAGCAATTGCTGAAGAATGATCCGTTAAACCCTTGTGTCGGTACGCTGGAGATGTTTGCGAACATGCTCGATCGTGCCGCCGATTTAACTTCCGGTAAGCTTAAGCTGAATGATGGGGTTCGGTCTGTGTATGTGGCCCATGGTACAGGGGACCAGGTCACCAGCCACGATGCGAGCAAGCGCTGGTTTGATGCACAGACTGGCAAGGTTGCGGACCGGAAGTTCAAGTCTTATGATGGTTGGAGTCATGTGCTGCATGCGGATCTACCAGAGAATAGACAAGAGTTTGCCGATGATATTGCGGAGTGGATTCTAGCACGAGTGTAGATTTTCGGATGATCAGGCGGCGTCTTCGGTACTATAGCTCCTAGTAATTTGATTAACGTTTTTATGCACATATTTCTATCCTGAACAATGGTCATGTGTTGTATTTCACTAGTAACTATCCTGCAGCCGACTACTATGAACTGAGTTTAGTCCTTGATGGTGTTCTATATTTATGAAGGGTTTATATATATCTTGATGCAAACCTCGGATAGATCGGAGTGTTGGTTGGCTCAAGGCTCAAGCTTCGAAGATACTCCACCACGTACTTATCGAACGGATTTAGACCGAGCACATGTATACCTGAAGGTATGTAGCACTTCTAGCTTATCCAGTTGGTAGAGTACATCAAGAAACTTGTTCATCTGGAGGTGGAAACGAAATAGTTTAGGCTGTTTTGGTTTATATAACCAGAAAATAAGCACTTATTCAACAACCATCCGATGTGGTGTAATGGTTAACATCGCTGTCTCTCACACAGCAGCTCGGGGTTCGATTCCCCGCATCGGAAGTCTTTCATTTTTGCCTTTCTTTTTTTTTTTCGCTCCCGCATCCAGATCTCGGTTGGGTAAGATATCAGCCAGCCATCTATGGGGCCGGACAAAATTACGGTTTCCCGCAGCGCTAAAGGACTCTGCGTGGCATGAGTTGGTAAATGCATAACCATCCATATCCTTACTGATATTCCGTTCCTGAAGTCCCGTATCGGTATCATGATATAGATGATCGTAAAAGGAGTTGTATACCTATATGTAATTATGTATGTTGGGTTTATAAAACTATGGACGGATTTATTTATTCCTGACCCACAAGGATCGCCCACTCAATTAGAACCATGTAGTTGGTATATCGATCAATGTGATGGATCTAACTGTTGATGTAGGCTGGCGACTAATGCATACTAAGAAGGCTGGAGCTGAAAACCAAATGAACACGTCAGGCAGCCTCATCTAGCATCGGCGATCAGCGCCTCTCCCTCATCCAACTCGTTGTGACCCATCTTACTGTCTTTTTTTCTCCCTTCCAACCCTACGCGGTGCATTTGTGAATACAACCCTGCTGTCAACCGTAATAGAACCGAGAACTGCGAGTATGGCACCGCATGGAAGTTGCAAAAACCTCCTCTTGGGCGTTTTCAAACGACCGAAGCGAAAGGAGAGCAGACATGTTGACCATACCCCGGTTTCTGTCCCCACGATTCCTCCTGCGAAAAGCCCTCCTCTAGAGGGTAAGACCTTGAACGATACAAGTAGCGAAATCCCGATAGTCGATCCACCGCGTGCTGATACAGAGGAAACGGCAAGTCTATCAGTACAGGCTGCGAGCGAGCCGGGTCCCAACGAGCAGGACGAAGAGCGGAAAGACAAGTGGGTAGAAGAAGAGAAACAGAAAGATTCTGGATCCCATATCCGTGAGCGGAAATACCAAAAGGACCTTTGGAAGGAAGCATATGAAAAGATCCGTGAAGGGAATCGAGAACTGGTCGAGTCTTATGAAGAGGGTCTGCTCAAGCTTGGACTTGGATGCGACAAAGAGCAAACGATAGTCAACTCGTGCGATTCACGAGCAAGCCAGATTCAGCAGCTCGCCAATCAGAGAATACAGGAAATAGGAAACAGACAGCTAGTTGTGAAAATAGGAGGCGAAGAGAAGGTCATCAGGGGCAAGGCTCGACAGCTGGCGCAGCGCATCGTTCATGAGATTGTTAGAGTGAAGGATGTTATTTCTGCAGCAATTAGCAGCGAACCTCATGCAGGGTTAGTATGGGCTGGAGTCTTGGTGATATTGCCTGTAAGTACACGTTCCGCCATATGGAGCTACAAGAATAGATCGAATACAGCCTGTTCAAAGAATGTCGCTTCCACCTTTGCACCAACCAACAAGCTTTATCTTCTCTTGCAGCCTTGCTATTCACTTCGGAGGTTAATTGGAAGGGATACCAATAGGTCTTCTTGAATGTCATCACCCAGGAAGAACATGCCATCAAAGGACTGCAGTCCATCTCAGATCGAATAATACGTTGCCATTACATGGAATCTGAGCTCTCAAGGTAAGTGAAGAAATATCATCAAAGAAGACCTCTTGTTGTATGTGCTCATATCTATCAGTTTAGATGATCAAGTGGAGCTTCACCATGCGTTGAAGATCAAGACCATTGATATGTACGCGAAAGTGCTGGAATATCAGATACGATTTGCCGTGCATTATTCGAAAAGAAGCCCGTCGAGATACTTTGACAATGTTACTGCTAGCGATGACTGGCGTGGTATTTTGAAAGAAATCGAAGAAATAAACGAGAAGGTCGACGCTGACCTTGAAGCTATCTCGCGCGGCACACTCCAAAAAATCAAGAATCAGATGTCACAGTTGAGTCAAATGCATACCGATATTAAGGTGAGCCCATCGAAACATGTACACAGACAATGCGTATTCTGACAGATGATCAGGTTATGAAAAAGTCGGACCTCCTCAAGAAACTCAATGCGGCGCCCAGTGCTTTCTTTGACGCAGACGCCCAAGGCGATATACATTGTCTTCCCGGCACACAAACGGGTGTTTTCAAGCAGATCCAATTCTGGATTGACAGTCCTGAGGCGCCGCCTATATTCTGGCTTCATGGAATGGCTGGGACAGGGAAATCTACTATAGCCCGAACGGTGGCCAAGAAGCTTTCCCGAATGGAGCATTTAGTCGATGATGAAACGTTGGTTGGGGAATGCTGCTTGGGGGGTAGCTTTTTCTTCAAACAAGGAGACAACGACCGCAATAAACCTACTAGGGTTTTCCCTACTCTCACAAAGAATCTGGCCGGTTCCTTGCCAGACCTCACCGACGCCATATGCCATGCCATCGAGGAGAACGACGACATAGCAACTAAAGGAATAGAGGACCAATGGCATGAACTAATATTGCAACCGCTTCGGGATCTACAAGACAGAATGCTCTCCTGTCCAACAGTGGTTTTAGTTATTGATGCTCTAGATGAATGCCAGGACAGGGATTCTGGGGGTGCTAAGATTGAGACCATTCTACGAAAGTTTGGAGAACTGAAAAGTTTAAAAGCTTTAAAAGTCCGAGTGCTAATAACCAGCCGACCATCCAATGAGATACAGTTTCAATTTAGGGGTTTGTCCGCTGGCACACCGGACAGTTACAGAGATGAGACCCTTGTGAAGATCCCGATATCTCGCAACGACAATTTGAAGACAGACATTGATCGCTTCTTTGAACACGAGTTGATAACAATCAGAAGGCGACACGGGCTTAAAAGCGACTGGCCCGGCGAGCAGAAGACCCGCGAACTGGTGTGGAAAACGGACGGCCTTTTCATTTACGCTGCCACAACCTGTCTTTTCCTTCGCAAGGGAATGGTGGATACTCGCCTGAATACGATCCTTCACAGCGATAGGGAAGAAAGCTCACCCCAGCAAGGGCTCGATGAGCTATATCTCAAAATTTTACAAGCTGAATTAATGGAGGGTCTTACCCAAACGGAGAAACAAATACAACGATCGATGTTCCGGGACATCGTTGGTTCAATCATTGTCATACAAGATGCCCCCTCTGTCACGGCTCTAGGTCTGATATTGCCTACAAGCTATCAAGCGGGGAAGGAGCTGCAAAAGATGTTGAATCGCCTTGGTTCGGTGCTGCATATCAACCAGAGGAGTAATGATTCCGTTGAACTGCTCCATCTATCGTTCCGGGATTTCCTTGTCGACGAAACAAGATGTGGAAAAGAATTTCACATAGATGAAAATAAGGCCCATCAGATGCTTTTCAGCCGATGTGTGGATATCATGAATTCTACCCTACGGCGAAATATTTGTCACCTCGAAAGGGTCAGCACTCGATCCGAAGAAGTGCCATCCGCCCGGGTCGAGAAACACCTTCCTGAACATGCTCAGTACGCGTGCTGTCACTGGGTCGACCATTTCCGACAGAGTGGCATCGATGATGGAGAGCCTCTGTCTAAATTTTTCAAAACACATTTCACGCATTGGGTAGAAGCAATGAGTTGGATGGGGAAGTTGCCTGAGGGTATCTTGATGCTCAATGACCTCCTCACTTATATATCCGATTCTTCAGTAAGTTTGAGCCTTTGAGATTGGACAGAAGCAATAATACCCAATCAACTAATCTTGACAACCAAATATAGGTAGAGGAAATTACAAGATTACGTGCCTTTGTTCAAGATGCGAAGCGATTCATGATCACTTTCAGGTCAGTCATGGAGAAGGCACCTTTGCAGATATATGTATCTGCCCTCCTATTTGCCCCCAAAAGAAGTCTAGTCCGAGAGTGCTTTGGCAAAGAGATTCCTAAGTGGATAAAAAAGCGACCGAATATTCCTGATAATTGGAATCCTTTGTTGCATACGATCCAGGGACATTCAGACAATGTTCTATGCGTCAGATGTTCTCCGAATGGTAAATTAGTGGCATCGGCATCCGAGGATCACACGGTTCGATTGTGGGATGTATCGACCTGGAGATGTTTGCAAGTACTGAGAGGGCATGAAGCGTATGTCAATACCGTGAAATTCCTATCAAACACATCATTGCTATCTGCTGATTGGAACGGAACGGTCCGGATATGGTATCTAGATACTGGCGAAAGCAAGGTCTTAAAAATCTCCTTATCTATATACGGAGTTGAGCTTTCACCCGATAGCACGAAGTTCGTATGTAAAGTGTCTGGTGGAGGGTTTGATAGATATCTCTACAACCTAGAGACGGAGGATCTATCGCTCCTTACAAACGGCAATTTCGACGAATTTATTTTTTCACCAGACAGCAGGATGGTAGTAAGTCATGATGAGGAGCATGTTTATATTTGGGATGCAGTTGAAAAAGAACACCTGCAGACCTTCAAATGCCATAAGCCGAGAAAACCAGTCTTTTCCTCTGATGGCAAGTCAGTACTCTGTGCATCTGACAACCAGGCTATTCAATTATGGGAGCTGAGCACGAGAAGGTTTCGGACTTGCATACGCTTTGAACCTGGCGATGACCTCAATTTTAAGTTTTCACCAGACAAGACCTCTGTGGCTGTTATGTCGGATGGGCAAGTCGATATTTGGGATATTTCAGAAGGCAAAATAATGGCGCGTTTGAGAAGTATCGAGTTCAGTGACTCCAGGCGGCTTGCGACTGCGAAATATGGTAACGTGGACCCGGCTCTGATTGAAGCCTTTTCGCCGTTGATGACGTCGGAAGCCATGGCGTCTTTAATTTTTCGGGACTGGGAAATTGTTTGGTTGCCAAATGGAGTACAGGTGGCTACAGTCCACAAGTACACGGGGCTCATTTACATCTGGGATCTGGCCACCGAGTCTGTAACGAAGACCCTTAAATCGCCTGTCTGTTGGCCAGAACCACACTTTTCCCAAGATGGGGGATTGATGTTCACATATGGCATGAGAGACCCCACATTTCAGGCTTGGGACCTTACGATGGGGGCCTCCACTGATACAAATCTTCTTCATGCAGGTCCTGTTTATTATGTGTCATTCTCTGCCAATGCCCAGTTGGTGGTGTCGGCTGCCAAGGATGATGATGCATTGCGGGTCTGGAAAACTGACACAGGAGAGCCGGTGCAGACATTCGTTGTACCTAACAGGAAGGACAATCTGCCTTCCCTTTCAGCCAATGGGGAGAGGCTCACCTGTGCAAGTTATCATGGTCCTGCGGCTGTTTGGGATGTGGCAACGGGGGACCGTTTACAGACACTTAACCACCCGTATCATGGCATGCGAGCGATCGCAATTGCATCCGACGGGAATACTGTGGCATCGGCAGACTCTGGCGGAATTCAGTTCTGGGATGTAAGTTCTGGGGATCTCCTCAGTGAAATCGAGATTCGGTTAGAAGAAGACCTACGATGCCTAAGATTTTCCCCATATGACGCCTATATAGCCGTGGAATCTGATACAGTGTGTAGAATCTTCAACATCCGCACTCGGTCATTGATCTACGTGGAAGAAGATGTCGGTTGCTTAGCAATTTCTCCAGACAACCTTTGGATTGCGACGGCACAATCGAATCAGTATAGTGCTATATACAGAGGAGTTCAATTATGGGAGACCGCCACAGGGAGAAAGAAGGGCATCATTCAATTATCCATACCGATCGTTCAAATGGCATTTTCTGATGATGGGACCTGCCTGTATACGGATAAAGGGCAATTTTCGATCGATTCTATCCTCAATAATACTTACGCTTGCTCTAACCAAGTGGGCGAGGGCATTCGCTACAGTTACGGCTGGGTACGTGATGGAGAGCAGGAGATTATCTTGCTTCCATCTGAATGGAGACCAGACGACACATACTCTCCTTTCCGGAGAGTTTCCTTCAGCAAAGATGGCATTCTTGCCTTGGATAATAGGTCAGGGGGCGTAGTAGTGATCGAATTTGGCGAAGGAGTTATCGGTTCATTGGAATAACTAGTTCATCCCGCATCTTCAGCTAACAGAGAATTTTTGCAGTCGATGAGTGGAATCCTGTCGTAAGCAAAGACCTGTACTAAGTATCAAGCATAAGTATTAGTAGCATATAGTTGCATAGCTATAGGATACCTCGATTTATTAATTAATATCATTATCTTTCGAGACTTTGCGGAGAGGAGACTTGACGATGAGGAAATACGGTTACTTTCACCTAGGAGATATATTGTCTATCCAGACTCCTATCTCGCTAACTAACACATTAAAACCAGCCTCACTATGTCAAAGTTGGGTACATCTCCTTTCTACTCTATTTTATTTTAATCCATTTGTAAGCGCTCTTTCAGTATACTATGGGATATCAATACGGATATCGATAATCTCGTTCCGTCCGCATTAGTGTGGGTATGGAAGCGCTGTCATTATGCTATAACGTGATTAACAACCACTATAGTTACGAATTGGAAGATGTAGAGCTTCTCGACTGGTTCCTGGACTATGGCGCGGACCCGAACAAAGAAAGTTGCATTCGTGATTGTACACCACTCTCCTACGCTGTCATGGAAGCGCCATTCAATATTGTTAAGTATCTTTTCGAAAATGGCGGTCAACCTAAGCGTGGGCAGCTCTTACATCACGCGGCTATGCGACGCAAGGATGACTGTCATGAGGTGCTACAATTTATCTACAACGAAGACCCAGATTATAACAAGCTACAAATCAACAAGCTACTGGACGAAGGAACATCACATTATCTCATGAATTACCGAAGTGGACTTGGCACTCCTTTGCATTACGCTGCCAGCTCTGGCTCGGTGGAAATGGTGAGCTTTCTGTTGGACAAGGGTGCAGCTCATAGACTTGATCCTTATCACCGCAGTCCAATCGGCTATGCCGTTTACTATGGACATTACGAGGTTGAACAAGTCTTGAAGGCCAGGATGACCTTGGGTGCAGGGTCAGCATAGCATATTGAAAAGTGAGCACGCAAAATATGAAGACTAGTATGAGCAAGTAGTATATTGCTGTAACCCATAGGATGATGATATTGATGACCGATTCCGGGAGAAGCAGGACGTAGGCTAAGTCTGCTTGATATATCCTTAATTGACGTAGTCTCCAAGAGATCGTGCGCCATTTTCCTATCATAGATAATGATGAGTGTCTGACCCACCACACTGACTGAGCTGCTTCAGCCAATGTTGGAATTCTGGCATCCCTTGTGGCGGGAGATCCATGAGGTTGTCGATAATTGGTACGCATTTTGGTCCGGCATGCAGTTTTCGCCCTACGCTTCTTTGGACGTACTATCTATAAGCAAGCCAGCCTAGTAAGAAGGCAGTAATACTAGCCTAGGTCAGTAACCGTGTCATAGGTGGGCTTCTCAGTAAAAGGATGGGTTGTAGACTATATATATTACATACTGCTCCAATAGAGAAAGAACTTTGCTAATCAACAAGGAGGTAGGTTTTCCGAAGTAACGCTTCAGAATCGCCTAGCATCATGAAGCATTGCTATGTATATTGTAGCCTGAAACGGACTTGTTTACAATATGCAACCTGGTGGTCTGACGAAACAACAGATAAGAAGATCAGCATGCATTTCTTATATTTAGGTTCGCGTGCATATAGACGCTGGCGAGAAGTCGAGGGACATTGACAACGTTATTATGATCTCTTGATTCCCTAGCTGCTGTGGACTTGAGACATTTGTTTCAGAGAGACCGGGAGTCGACGTAAGTGTTGATGCTATTTTGAGTGATGTGCCTATGGCCGAGATGGCAGAGAGGATGGAGCCCCTTGGTGCCGAAGAGTCGATAAAAGACGAAGGACGAAGAGCCATGCTCTTGCAAAGGATTATGCCAAAGAATTAAGTAAAGTAAGGAACAGCAAAAATAGCTTAGAGAGCATATGAATCGGCATTTGAAGAAGGCGAGACATGAGCTAAACGAGAGCTGATTGATAGATTTGATAAAGCCCAAGGAATCCATAAATATTCCACATCCTGGGTATTCAACGTCTAAGGGACCCTGCAAGTATACCCAATGGATGTAGGATCGCAACTGGGTTGATCATAGCAATGATAGCTCAAGCTGGGGTCTAGCGGTAGCTAAGCACTCCCGCTCTAATGACCTAGATTTGGCTTTCTTTCATAGGAGTCATAGTGCCTGCAGATTCCACTATAATTAGGTTGTCATTTTACTAAGCACACTAGAAAAGGCCCTAAAAATACACGTACGTTGTCCAAATGTGCCATCAATTAATACCAACACCTGATATTGCACCCAACCTTTTCCAACATATCCAATATACAAGTCCGGTCTTACAACCACAAGATATATTCTTGATCACCTACAAACCTTTTTAAGTTCACCAGGGATCTTCAAGAGGTTTCCAGTAAGCAATCAAGTCATGGTCTATCACGATTAAAAGTCTCGCTGAGCTTACTGACGAACGAAATAGATATATACCTGATATATTCAATAGCTTCTTTGGGGTTTATTGGTGTCTTGGTGTCAGAGGGACTGCTTCTGCCCCTTACAGATCATTTCATTTATTCCTTCTATATAACTTCAATACTTAGGCAAAGCTAGTACATACGACCATAGGGTGTGGAGAACAGGGCTTCCCGTCCGCTCAGCCGTACTTAAGCCACACGCCGGGAGGTTAGTAGTTGGGTGGGTGACCACCAGCGAATCCCTCCTGTTGTATGTATTTTTTTGTTCGTGATTTCATCACTAGAACCAGTCTCGTAACTGTACGGTAGATAGAGTTTCAATTGATTTGACCATAGCAATGACACCTCCGGTTAGGGTATAGCTCTAGCTAACTAGGGTTTTGTTCTAATGGCCTAGCCTTGCCTTCCTGGAGCAAAACCCTCTCTATTCAACCACAATTAGCTTGTCGATTTACTATGCATACTATACAAAGCCCTAAAACATACATGTACATTGTCCAAACGCTCCATCAATTAAATACCGACGCCAGATATTGCGCCCAATCCTTCCCAACATAACCGATATACAAGTCCGGTCTTACAACCACAACTGCGCCTTCGTTGCTCTTCACCCATTCCGCACTGAACTCATGCGTAAGGGTCGTGAGACGGTGATCCTGATCATGGATATGCCATATTTCTGCTTTCTGTTGCAACTCAATAGCTTGTTCAAGAGAGGCAGGCTTCTCGTTCCCAATGAAAAGAACTTTGAATCTTCCATACTCAAACAGCTCGTATAAACGCATTCGAGAAAGCTCTTCGGTATTGGCTTGAGAGGATATTACGGAAAGCTTGGTGACCCATAGATCAGGGCAACGGTTCCCAGCAATGAAGTCGCCGTAACTTGAGTCGACTACCAGCGGGGTAGTAGAGGAGTAGGAGACTCCCATACCTGTAGATAATAGAATTAGGATCAATTGACAATTGCAGAAAGCGAGAAGCAAAGAGAATGATAACCGTACCTGTAATATAGCCCGCATTCTTCTCAATGATTTCAACATACTCTAAAGCAGTCTTGACAGTGGTCCGCACCAACTTAGCAGCAACGTCAATAACGGACGAAGCTGTGGCACGACGCTCTTCGTCATAGCTCTTCAGTAATGTAGAACCTCCATGTCCCTTGGCCGCAAAGGCGACCCGCCATATGAGGTTGAATGCGTCTGCGATCCCGGTATTCAGACCCTGGCCGCCATTGACGGCGTGAACGTGGGCGGCGTCTCCAGCAAGCAAAATGCGACCATTTCCATCCTTGGAAATGAATGTGCTGGCTACTCTTTCTTTGACTAGATTGCGTTAATACTTATGTCTGTGACTCAGAAAAGAAGACGCGCATTACATACTCTCAAACGTACTAAACCACTCCGTCTTCGTGAACTCAACCTTGTGCGGAGCCATATGGTCTCGGATGGAGGCTTCAGCTTTTTCCTGTGTGATTTCTCCATCGAGGAGGATATAGAAGCGGTTCATACCCCGTTCCCTATATGTACAGTTAGCCCATTGGTCGGTCGACAAAGCTTCCAAACGAACAACATGACAACCTACCGGGGAATCCACGCAACGCGCGATTGCCCATCCTTCTGGAAGGTAATGATCTCAGGACAGACGGGAAAGTCTGTTTCAATAAAGGTATCCAGAACGGCCCAGACCATCTCGGGCTTAGTTCCGGTAAAGGGAATCCCAAGTGTGGTGCGCACAAACGAGCGCGCACCATCTGCCGCAATCGCATACTTGGCCGTTATTGTTTTTCCCTTGTCGGTCGTCACCACGACACCTGACGTGGTCTCCTCGATCCCGTTGACATGCGAATTATAGTCGACAGGGATATCAAGTTGATGTAGTAGAGCCTCTTCGACCTCTGACTGGCCGATCATGAGAAAGTTGGGACGATGGGTGTGCTTCAGCGACGTCCACCATTTGTTTTGTTGAGAGGTAAACTGTCCTCCTTCGAATGTCGAGCTTGCTAACGGGGAGTGTTAATCACACTGAATTCTTGTTAAACCTGGACTGAACGCACTGTTGCATTTCAAGCCAAACGGCTCGAGGAAGGGTAAGGTTTTCGTCACTTCGAGATATTGTTGGGTTCTGGCGTTTAGGGCATCCGCGCGACCGACTTCTAAGGCGCCATTTTTGGCGTCTAGGATAAGATCTAGTTAGCATGTCTGATTCTTATGCATTGATATGTCAATTGAGTGTATAAAGGCTACTTACCAATGATATACACTGAGAGTCCCAGGGCTCTCGCAAGAACGGCAGACAGTAAACCTGTTGGCCCACCGCCGACAATGACCAGATCGACGTTGAATGCTGATAATTTGTTCTCCATTGTGAACTAGAAGATTATTGCGCTATGGAGACGCTTCAGGCAAAAGGAAAACGAGAAGATTTATGAACAGTGCCCAGGATTCTGGAACGAGAAGGATCGTATGATATGCCCAAAGTCTGATCATCTTTCCTAAATCTGGGAAACACGACGATATACATACTACATCTACAGGGCTGGGCATCGGCATTAGGCCACGGCGCCACTCGCCATAACCAGCTAGCTAACGATGCAGCATATGGATCAGCTAATCCAGGTTCCTGCAGGACGTTGACCGCGGGGGCATTCCGCTAGTGGATAGCCTTATCTGATGAGATGACAAATGCAGGAATCACCCGGTATTTGTTTCATCCAAAGTCTAATTAGGTAATTAAAGCTCTCTTCGGCTACAATTCTCTGGATCGATGGTTCGGGTGGATCTGGACCTGGCTGTGTTCATCTTATCAGCCTTCCTTGGCGAACTTGGCCACTTGTCTGGACTCTGGAATGATACGGAATTGGGCAGAATCTGGCTGTCGGCAACATGAGACATCAATTGTCAGGGATTCAACACGGATCACAGTCGTGAAGGTACTCAGGGTCAGGAAACATGTCCCGACTCAAAGTCTGATGCAGAAATTGCAGGCGTGAGTCGGGTGGAGCAAAGGTCGCATTTGGTGTGCGGGCTGGACGGGCACTAAACCTTAGTGTTAAGGCTCGGTCACGTTAGACTACGCGCTAAAGACACCCGTTGAACACCAGTCTTTAGGGCTAAGCCTCAACGAGGGCAGTCCCTTATTTCCTCCCGAATAGCCGAGCCTTTAGTCCCCCGGTTCGGTTGGAGACCGACGGACCCCTAAGGTCTGATTATCACTTATATTAAACCAAGACTTTTGCCACACCTCCGGCTGATGCCTTAATACGGCCTCAAAAAAAGCCAATACTGTGGATCTTGATATTATCTATCCCGGCTCTAATACTGGTAATAGTAAGGACTATCCACTTGAGCCCGATGTCGTGATGGTTCCACTGAAACACATCCGCCCTAGTTCGCGATAGCCACTTATATAACTCATCAAACTTAAGATTACATCGCTCATCCAATACATTGAAAAGGAGAGGTGCCAAGACTCAAGTCCCGAGTCTTCTGCCGCTTGGCGAAACGTACGGGTGCCTGGAATGCTACCATGGTCCGGGGTACACCCCTTCAAGAAATTTTATTGATGCTTCTTGAGCTCAAGACCGTCTATACTACCTTTTACGACTACTGGATCCATACATGTCACCGGCTGTGCAACAACTTCAAATCCCGTTCCGATAGATCATACCGCAGCTACTCGGAGTGTCGGAATGGGATCATGAGGTACGGGTCGGTAGTAAACGGTCTCGGGGTGGCGACTGTACATGGCATATCCACCCAAGGCCCTGAATCTAACAGTCTTGAACTCGGGAACCGAAGAAGCTACTACGGCGTGGGGTCTATCTCGGAACCAATCGGTCTACGGTAATGCTTGACCAAATCTTCAGGGTGCAAAGCTCTGCCTAGTGCGAGCCCCGGGGTTGTCTAGTTCAGGCACTACTGGATTACACGAGCAGCGCGGAAAATACCGCTGCAATCTCGTCGACAGGGTCAGGGCAGGGCTGCAGGAACCCTCATCATATGATATTCGTCAGTCCGTGCTCCATGCATGGTTGCTCCAATCGATTTGATTGGTAAGGGCTGACTAAATTAAACGATTTTTGTCAGTAAATGTGTACTTTATTGCATTGATTTGCCGTCGAACAGCTGGCTATTATCTCGCAAGAGTATAAATATGACTATCACGCACCATGATACCGGGATCACCTCAAGAAGGTGTGGCTTAAGCATCTAGTTTCTTATCTTCACTTAAACTTCCCAAGCGAACACGTCAACATGAGCGCAACAGAGGTTCAGGTTCCATTCGCACCGACGAGCTTCTCAGCGTTATCCCCTGTCGAGTCTATTGTCTTCGATGCAAAAGCACTTCAAAAAGCAACGGAGATCTTGAACGTCATCTACCGTTATCGCGCACCAGTTCCCGAATCCGTAGAGGATCGCAGCGATGAAGGAACCCTGAAGTTTCTCCCTCTGATCTATTCTCGCGTGAAAGCTCAGCAGGCGATCCAATTGATTCTGCCAGCCTTTCCATTTAAGTCTCCGAACCGCAAGAATAAAGTCCTGGGTGCCTTGCCGGATAAGGGAGAGGAGACTGCCTTGTCACACCTGAATGGCTTGTGCGCGGCGATTACAGATATCTACGAGCCTGGTGCTATATTGACTATTGCATCTGATGGTCTTGTGTACAATGGTAAGTGCATTCTTAAGGAGATACTTTCTACCTAAACTGATCAAGGCTGACCAAACTAGACCTGCTAGGAGTTCCCGATTCCGAAGTCTACGCATACGGACAATCCCTCCGACAACTAGTCCTCGACCAGGAATACAAACACATTCAATTTATTAGACTTCAGCACCTCCTGCACGTACACGAAGATATGCCCCTTGACGCTGCTACATATGAGAGCCTCGCCGGAACCTTTCGACAGAGATTGGTAGAGAATTATACACCCCTGGACTACGACTGCGCCGCCAGTATCAGAGAAGACAAGGATGTGTGCGCGACTTATCGAGGTTACATCAAGTTCCTCACCAAGGACTTGGAGCACACGTTCATCCACGACGGGAGCGTTTCGAAACGCTCCCAAAAGCAAAGGCTAGAATCAATCGCTAAGGATATGATTGTCCGTGGCAAGGTAGGTCGCGTGTCCCGACACATCAGAGGGATAAAGCAAGTCTGACTTTGAGTTCTTCACTAGGCCTTCGCAGAAGCAATCCGGAAGAACTACGCAGATCATATCCGTCTATCGATTCACCCATCCGCCGGATCTACCAAGATCTCTATCAAAGTGCTGCCTCTGGCTCTCCACGCCGTGACCCCCTGGCACTCCTCTCCCTGCTTCACCGTCGACGGAAGAATCGAGTACGGCATGCGCGAGGTATTCGATAACCGCGAGGACGTGGAGTTAGTACATAAAGATGGAAGACCATGGTACTACCGCGAGAAATCGGACCTGTACACCTGGTCTGAGTCTGTGGAGATCGAGCCCCAATACCCTTGTGGCCTGATCATCCGACCAACTGAGAGTAATACATCAGTTACGGATCTGGACATGCTCAAGCTCCGTGGACTAGTCCAGGAAAACTCCCCCGTGGTTCTCCGCGGCTTCAACGGCACCCGTGACAAGGAGCTATTTGTCAAGAAGGCCGAGGAAATGGGAACTCCCATGCCCTGGAAATTCGGTTTGATACTTGAGGTCAAAGACCACGGTACTGAATCTCAGGGTCTTAATAACGTGCTATCTGCCGAGTGGATGCCATTCCACTATGATGGTCTCTTCAAAGTCAAGAAGGAGATAAATGCTGATGGGAAAGAAGTCACTGTTTCTTGTCCACCTAAGTAAGTGGAACCAAACCCTACTTACTATCGTTACTTCCATGATATATCCCAAAAGAAAAATGAACTCATCTAACAAAATCCAACCCCAGATTCCAATTCTTCACCGGCATGACCCCCTCCCCCAAGGACACAGGCTTCACGCTCTTCAGCGCCTCCCACCTCGTCTGGCACTATCTTCCCCAAAACTACACAGTGGAACAACTCTCAAAGCTATCCTGGACAGTAAGAACTACTTCCTTCGATGAAGCCAAGATCACCGACCTACCGCTCGTCGTTCCACACTTTGCTCACAACAGGCCCTGTCTTCGCTACCATGAGCCTTGGCCTCAAGAGAAAACGGCCTTCGACCCGACATACATCACGATCCAGGACGTTCCCAACTCCGCGGAAATATGCCAGATGCTAGATTCGTTGCTTCATGATCGTCGTGTGGCTTATTGGCATTCGTGGGAGGAGGGCGATTGGGTTCTTAGTGATAATGTGACGATGATGCATACGCGGAGCTCGTTTACGGCCAAGTCGGATCGGTGTTTGAGAAGGATTCATGTTGATTGATTGCTTTGATGTATTTTTCTTGTGTTTCATGGTTTGGATGTTTGGCTTATTATTTTGTTGTGTTATTTTATGCTTTGTTGCATATGCGGAGGTGTTCGACTTTCAGGCGGCGATCCGCTTGGGAAAATTTGATGTCATGAATTTCATTGTGGTTATTGTACAAGGTATTGATCGGATTACAACTATCTCTCCATTTGCTCGTATCGCTGCCGTGCGGTCTGCCTTGTCTTTTCCAAGAATTCATCGTATCTGCCGCGGGTATTGCGTCCTGCTTCTTCGACTGCATCTCCCAATTTGCCTCCCTGTGCTCCTAGACCAACACCTTGCGCGTAGACCTCAGTGGCAATAGGAGCAGTCATACCAGTGCCCTGAGCACCAAGCCCCGTTCCAGCAGACCACCCCATCTTACTAAGAAGAGAAGCGCCCTTCGACGTTGACTCCACTGGGGGTTCTTCTTCCTCTTTCGGTGGGGGCGCGCTCTTCTTGACTGGAGCCTTGGTGCTGCCAAATGCCTTTCGGCGCTCCCTGGCACGGTCGCGGTACTCAGGTGTTTGCTGGGCAATACCATGTTTGATAAGCTTCCCCATCGCCTTAGATGTCAGCTCTTCATTCTGCAAGTTACTTTGGTGCAGCTGACTGAGTCGTTCGTGGCGGTTGACCTCCGCGGAGCTCTTGAATTGGCGCATGCAAAGATAACAGCAGTTCCGGTTGGGATCCGCATAGGATTGGGCTGGTGGAGCGTCAGGATCCGTTGACTGTGCTCCTTGATCAGAGCTGATTCCGACATCATCTGGGTTCTTCTTCTGAATGCCATGTAGCTCTGCATGCCGATTGCTCCAGAATTGCAAATGTGACGGCATCGCAAGCTTCTTGGCGCCAGCGGCGGCCGAGTTGTCTGCTTTCCTCTTCTTAGTTTTGTCCGTGTCTTTCTGAGTCTTTCCCTGATTTTCTGACTGATCGGGCTGGTCGTTCTTCATCAGCATTTGGTTGTTGTCACTGTCTCCAGTCGACACTGTGAGCTCTTTAACGTAAGCCTCCTCATCCCAGTACATAAGCTTTAGGGATGGGTTATTAAGAGGGCTGAAGGTGAACTTCTCCGTCCGCGCCGAGGGATTGATCACGGGAACAAATACACCAGCGTGAATGTAGCTCACAAGCACTGGCCTTGACGATATGGTGAACTTCTCGAACGAGTTCAGACGTGTAACGGCCGCTTGAGCATCCTGAAGAGCCTGGTAAGAACGGATATCCGAAAATAAAAGATGTGTTCCTTACCTGTATAGTTGCAAATTCCGCAAATCCATAACGCCAGCTTTCGTTGCTCTTGCGATCTCTTACTAGCAGAACGCGGCGGATAGACCCGTCCCGAGCTCCCAGGTTGGAATCGCCCGTAGTGGAAGCCACTTTAGCCCCCTTCTTCTGATTTCCAGATGCATTCTCAGAATTACTAGGAGCTGGTCGGTATAGTTTAGCGACTCCTTTGGCAAGAAGCTCTTCTGTGACGGTGGGTTCGAGTCCTCGGAACAAGAGAAACTGGGAGGGCTGGTTTTCAGGAGCAGCATCATTATCACCATTATTCTCGACCTTGGGAGCAGCGATACCAGGAGGCCCCGTGGGACCGGGCTCTTGTGCTCGTTAGTAAGATAATGATGGACGGTGGGGCGAAGATACATACCAGGTCGAGGGGCTTGACACCGGAAACATTTTGAACGTGTAGAGTAATTGACGATCGCACACTGTATAGAGATATTAGCTGCGTTTCCGGCAGTGTGTAATATACTACCCACGTTCTTGCAAGTCCAATCTCCCTCAGCTCTGGCGCGAGCACGATCCTCTCTCTCCCGGCTATATGCGATGCGGACTTTGGTTCCACGGTCATCCGGACCAGCGCTTGGACCGTAGAAGTAAACGGATGGAAAGTTGCGCTCAACAAAAGCGCGCGAATAATTGAGGTCTCGGAATCGGAGAAAGCCGAGCTGTCGGGATATTTCTGCAAATCGTCAGGACATCCATGGATTCCGAAAAGGTAGTATCACTCTCACTTGTCTGCCGATCACGGATAACCCGAACTTCCTCAAGGCCCTCAATATGATAACCGTCTTTGAGTTCATTCGTAATCTGTTCAACACGTCGACCGGAACCACCGGTGACATGCACATCTCAGCCTCTTGTTACTAAAACGGTGCTTTGTGGAGCGCAACTCTGAGCTTCCACGTGCAATGAAATCTCAGGGGGAAGGAGTATCCCAACGTCTTCTTCCGTCATATCCACCGGCAAGCCATCCATCATCACTTCTCTGCTTTCTTGTCCATAGTGACGGCCTCGTCGCGGGCTTCGACTCCGACTCCGACTGTGACTTCTGCTCCGACTGTGGTATCCAGGCGAGCGATAACCCTCCCGGTCGCGATCTCTATATGCCGGCCTCCCGTGCCGGGGCGGGGGCGATCTAGATGAGCGTCGTCGATACTCATCACGGTCCCGACTGCGGTAACGAGGTCTGGAATCCGGGCGGTCTCTAGAGTAATCGTGTCTTCTGTCCGAGGCAGGCCCTCGCGGGGGAGAGCGCGGAAGATCTTTTGGACCGAGAATACAGTTAGCAGTTGCCGAGTCGGAAAGAGAAACTGTACGGCTTTTCTTCAAGCATCCACGCCTATGCTATCGTGCGGGGAGGAGCGTAATACCGCCAGGCGAGCGCGAGCGCGAACGGTCGTCGTACATACGGCCGTCCCTATCATCACGGCGCGGATAGGGCCGGTGAGGAGGTCCCGGCGGATACCTATTATCTTCAGGAGGTAAACGAGACATGATGGAGTGACATGCGAAATATTATGAAAGATGATGCCTGCGCAAGACTCGAGCGACTCGAAGGAGAACAATCGATAGTCCTCGGCAGAATTCTACACCGCTTGCCTGCCCCGGGGAGTCGCTTACACCTTCCCATTTGAGCAGTATATAGTTCAACAGCTTCAAAATACCATATCGTAGACTCTTACTCTCCTACCAAAAGCTATTCGATGTTACTGTGCAAAGTTGACTAGGCACAGAATATACTAAGTTGAGATACATATCTCATGTGAGTCATTGTCAGTATCTATCGCTTTTCTACTGTGAGAACGCCATGGTCATTGAAATTTATCTCGTTTGAAAAGTATCTCAAGTCCAACTTACTTTGCCATTGTGGCTCTATTAAACGTATCAGTGAGCTGCGTAAAAGAGGACTGGAACGGCTATGACCGTTATTGCAAACTCAGCCGATATCGTTATATGGAAGACGCTATATGTCCGAATAATAACGCTTGAACTATGCTATTAATAGGGTACGTGCGTCGGGAATCGACCTAAGCCCAATTCAGCCCCATTGGTAAGGCAGTCCTATAGGTTCGACATATCAAATCTAATAGTGCTCGGGAATGTCTCTAATATTACTTTCAGGGTTGCGCCAAATTGCAAATTTGTTGTCGACGATATTGAAGCCGAGTGGGTTTGCCCAGAATCCAAGAAATTCGACTACATCCACCAACGAAATATGGCTGGCAGTATTTCTAACTGGGAGCGCCTCTTCCAGCAAGCATTCTATCATATCAGGCCTGGTGGATACATAGAAATGCAGGAGTTCCTTGTTTGGTTTTATTCGCCGGATGGCGAGCTCTCTCGGATGAGTCTTATGTTCGGCAATGGAATCGCCACCTTGTGGACGGCATGTATACCTTTGGAAAATCAATAAATATCGTTGAAGAGCTAGCAGAAAAACTGAAAGCGGCTGGATTTGTAGGAGTGCGTGAAGACGGGCTGAAGGTCCCCGTTGGGCCGTGGCCAAAGGATGCACGTCTCAAGGAGCTTGGCCAGTGGATGCAAATACAGACAATGGATGCCATTGAGCCATTGTTCTTGGCCTCTTTACTCGCGTACTGGGATGGTCTGAGCAAGAAAGTTGTATCCTTTTCTCGAAAGCTCGACAAGAATGTAAGGAGACGAAAAGGCAACTATATGTTTACACGCACTTCATCTACGGACGGAAGCCTGAAGCCTAGTTGCCCAAGCCAATAAATTTATGGTCAAATTTTGAGCTCAATCTAAAAAAGAATTGTTATCTTATGAGAGCATAATGGTGTAATAGTCTCCTTTCGCTCGCTAAGATGCTATCGTGCGAAAATTGAGTTCCACTAACAGGCATGGCCCCGAGGAAACGGCAAGTTGCCAATGACCTTGCGGAGCTATACTATCTGTTTGTCTACCTCGTTATACTAAATGGATTAGTCGAGGTAGCCGAATTGCTGAAACTGCTTGAAGTTCTTGAAAGGCTCAAATTCGTATTAATTGTGCCAGGACAGTCAAATAACTTTGTCACGCCAAGAGGTTGCGAGTCCGGCCTTCCATGGATCTTGATTTTGGAAAGCTTCAATATGTGATGATAACGTCATACATATATGTGAGATAAGATAGTATACAGTACGTTTAAAGATATCAGAATACGTTTCACTTCGCCTCGAAAAGATACAGTGGTGCGAAAGGTGATTGCTTTCCCTAAAACTTAGGGCTACCACCGAACCCTTTCAGAGCGTGGCGATGACCACCGTGATTGTTGTTGGTGAGCCTGGCTTCTATAGTCTCATGTTCTCTATCCCCGTTGGTAGCTTATCAAGGCCTGAAACAAGACAGCTAATCGCTCCAGGTGCTGGTACCGGAGGAATTGCTACAGCAGCACGACTGGCTCAAGGAGGGTTCCACGTCAAAGTTGTAGAACAGCACGGATTCATTGGGGGTCGATGCTCCATTACCTCTAAAGATGGCTATGTACGTCTCAATCTGGAACTGAGGTAATGTAACTAACGTTAAGCAGCGCTTCGACCAAGGCCCATCATTGCTTCTAATGCGCGAAGTCTTTGAAGAAACGTTCCAGGATATCGGTACCTCGTTAGAGCAAGAGAATGTCCGTTTAGTCAAATGCGAACCAAACTATTGTGTCTGGTTCCCAGACAAAGATATCATAGAGCTATCGACTGATCTCACACGCCTGAAGGCGCAGATCCAACATCACGAAGGTCCCGATGGGTTTCCCCGATTTTGTGCCTTCTTGAACGAGGCCGGTACTCATTATAACCTGTCACTTGCGCATGTGCTGCGAAAGAATTTTCCTGGGTTTCTGAGTTTGCTGCGGTGGGATGTACTTAGATCTCTGATCTCCATGCATCCATGGACGAGCACACACTCTCGAGCTGCGCGGTATTTCTATTCTGAGAAGATGCGACGTGTCTGGACCTTTGGTAGTATGTATCTGGGCATGAGTCCTTATCGGGCTCCAGGGACGTATTCTCTGCTACAATATATCGAGACGGTGGATGGGATATGGTACCCAGAGGGTGGGTTCCAAAGTGTATGCTTTAGGATGAACTCCACCCTGTCAATACACCGATTAGCTGATAGGAAAACAGGTCCTGAAAGCTCTAGCAGATATCGGAATGCGATCTGGAGTGGAATACATGCTAAACAGTCCCGTCAAGTCTGTCCTACTCGATGACAGTAATCACGTCGCAAAAGGTGTTCTTTTGGAAGATGGCGAAGAACTTTATGCTGACTTGGTCGTCATCAATGCCGATCTTGTCTATGCATACAACGAACTCCTTCCAAAGACACGCCGGTCGCGCGCCCTGAAAAAGCGACCCGCATCGTGCAGTACCATCTCATTTTTCTGGTCTTTTGACGAGAAATTACCTCACTTACGAGCACACAATATCTTTCTAGCTGAAAAGTACCGGGAAAGCTTTGATGCCATCTTCGAAGAGCACAGTATTCCAGACGAGCCGTCATTCTATGTTAATGTACCCAGTAAGATCGATCCGACTGCAGCACCACCTGGCAAAGAGGCTGTTGTCGTGTTAGTCCCAGTGGGCCATTTGACATCGGAAAAAGGAGGACAGCTTGAAGCAGAGAAATGGGACACCGTAGTATCTCAAACACGTGAAATTGTCTTAAACACTATCGAGACTCGGACGGGGCTACAAGGCTTGCGGTCCACGCTGGTCCATGAAATGGTTGAGACACCGCTTACTTGGAAAGATAAGTTCAATCTCGACCGTGGTGCGATCTTGGGTCTATCGCACTCGTTCTTTAATGTGCTTAGCTTTAGACCACGGAGCAAACATCCGGATATTGAGCGGCTTTATTTTGTTGGAGCCAGCACGCATCCGGGGACAGGGATTCCTGTCTGCCTGGCGGGGAGCAAGCTTGTCACTCAGCAAATAGTGGAGGATTGGAACATGGGAATCCGGCAAAAGCCTCGATCGGTGTTGATATTGACACTAGTGATGGCTCTGTTGGTACTGGTGGTATCCTTTTTGTGGAGGCATTAGGTATACGACGATGACAATAACAGCACAACTCATGACTTGAATAAGGCCTCCCAGGCCAGGAACCCTTCTAGATGACAGATCCAAGCATATACGCTGAGATATTGGTAGGAAAGCTATTCCATACTATTTTCTCCAAGCCATAGCCCGATAAACAACCCACAAGCGTGTTCCTAGAGGAAGCCTTAGCTTGTCCCCGATGGTTCTTGGCCTCATACCCCTTCTCGAAGCCGCCCCGATTTCCAGGTAACTATCAACAGTCGCAAGGAACGGTCCCTGAACCTCGCCAGGCAGACATTTAATCTCCTCCCGAGCTGAAGCACTGAGAAAGTTCGCCCTATCCAGTAGTCTATCCCGCACCAACTCTAGCCGAGAATCTGTAGGGGAGGCAAGCACATCTTCAGGATCCAGCCCCTGTTGCTTCAGCCATGTCGTAGGTAGATATACCCGGTTAATAGCAGCATCATGAGCAATATCACGGGCGACATTAATATACTGAAGGGCCTGGCCCATCCTTTCGCCTGCGTCTACAACGCGACGACGAAGAAAAACGTTGACCGCAAATTGATGGTCCGGAAAATGATGAACGACCAGACCCAGCATGGATGCCGCTACCGTACTAGCGACGTGAAAAGAATAGGTATCAAGATCGGATTCTGTGACGAAAGGGAAGGATCCAGGTTTCGCGCTGAATGTAAGATCTGTCCTGAAGCCTTCGAGGAGGCCTCTTAGATGATTAAGCCGCAATCGGGTGACCGGGAGGCTGTCAATAGCTGCGATGAGCTCTGGAGGTGCAGGATGTGTAGCCTCTTGGGAGCCAGACGAGAATAGTAATAGTTCTGGGTGAGAAAACTTGGCTTCGAGAAGTTGATCGCATTGCTCAATTATCCTGCGTACGCTTTCGGTATCTTGGGCTTCATCGACTAGGTCGTCTGCCACTCGGAAGAAAGAGTATCTGCATACGCTACTTATGAGCAGGTCATATATGGTTAAGCTATGATTATGCAGTTACTCACAGCAAGATTAGATCAATCCGTAGCGGTCCTTGGAACATGGCACTTCCCATGTACATGCTTTGGCTGGAGGCTGTGAGGCGCTCAACTGCCTTTCCCAGACTATCCAGGAATCGTTTGTTTGGATGGTATTTGTTGGTCACAAACTGTGCGAGAACCCGGAAGTAGGATGGGAAGCTTTGGACTGCTTGCGGTGATTGCGCTAGTTCACAGGTTGCCATTGCAATAGCATAATCGATACATACTAGACCGAAGACAATCATTATGTTGGTGATGAGGAAGAAGAGCACTTCCCTATCTAGGTCAGCATGTTCTGATGCCGGTAATCGACGTTGGTAAGGCTTACTCTATATCCATTCCACTCCATAGCTGAACGCCTAGTTTGGTCGGCGCTTCAACAATCCAAGTTCCTTGATTGATAGAAATTGTGTCTACTGTCCATAGGAAGAGAGTGGGAAGCGTAATGGATGCCGTAAGCTCCAATTTGGGAAGTGCCATAATGAAAGCAGACGAGAATAGCCTGAAATTTATGTCAGATTCGACCCGTTCGCGATGTATGAGCACTTACCATTGTATCAGAAGGAATGGACCAGCCCATGTGATGATTAGACCAAAATAAGTAAACTGCCCTCCAAAGCACAATGCGATAAGCCCAACGAAAATAGGAAGGAGAAGTATGGAAGCTCCAATTAGGGTTTCCTTTCGTGCGACAGTACCCAAATACATCGGCAGCACAAGCCGCCGGGTTAGAATTAGATATACCAAGCTGGTATTATACGTTTGGATGATAAAGAAAAACACCTCTTCTAAAGGGATATCGTATAGTGTCCAGCCTATAACCCCATTAGGGGCGTACGTCCAAATGCGATGACGCACCAGGTACGAGTCCCAAGGAATAGTAGCGACGAGGGATATCTAGCTCAACAGTAAGCCTCCTATTCCTGTTTACAGGAACAATACTTACAATGACGAGGGTGGAGATCTTTTGCCAATCCAGACGTGTCATGAATGGCCAGTAAACCAGTGTCAGGATCCCCGCTAAGGGTATATTATAGGTGACATGTCTTAAAGGTCAGCAATTCCAGGAAAAAATGTGATAAGAGCATACTCACACCATAAAATAGTCGAGTCCCATGGTTTAGATGGTACTGATCGTGATTTGGCAATTTCGAATTGATGTAAGGGTGGATTTGTGGGAAATGCTTAGGACATTCTTGATTTATAGCATGTCCTCGATAAGACAACGCATTTGCAAGTCAGCGATTCGCCCCTTGCAGTAGACTAGAGCCGGTTACATACTTAGTTTCCCCACAAAGGTACAGGTTAATAGCCCATTAGCAAAGCCATGAGGTAACGCCCAGCAAGAACAAGTCGTGGTGATCGAGTAAACCCAAAAGACGCGAGAGTTCAGTCGTGCCAAGCACATACCCAGTTAGGCTGTACAAAAACAGGCCTACATAAAATATGATTTTTTATGCCATGAAACGACTCCGACCACAATATATTGATCGAAAATGTGGTTTGC
Organism: Aspergillus sergii; assembly: GCA_009193525.1. NCBI lineage: Eukaryota > Fungi > Ascomycota > Eurotiomycetes > Eurotiales > Aspergillaceae > Aspergillus > Aspergillus sergii. The sequence continues at coordinate 118,184 of ML741785.1, forward strand.
CTTAAATATGCAGATCGCTGGTTGCACATCTTCGCTACCAGTTGGATTTGTACCTAGGGCAGCACATTATCCCATGTCAAAGCCGACAACATGATTGGCAAAGAAAAAAATCGCAAACATCCGTATGTACGAGTCGTATAAGCGAAGAGATTATTTACTAACTCGGCTCTATCATAGTTATTTCTCCGGAAACTATGCTCCCATCTACACAGATCAGCATGCGCATCCCTGTGAGGTTCAGGGCACAATTCCCGAGGAATTTCTAGGAGGACAATATGTCCGCAACGGCAGCAATTCTCTTCAAGATGATGATCGCCGCGACCTGCACTGGTTTGATGGTGATGGCATGCTTTCTGGTGTGTTCTTTAGGCGCATGTCTGGCTCGAAGGTGCAACAGCCGTTGTATTCGAATCGGTATATCCTGACGGATGTGCACTGCGCAACGGCAGAATATCCACATATTAGTCCGATTATCTCAAGCGCTACCACGCTACTCAGCCCTATGGTATCTCCTCTGAAAGTTTTTATGGGCATGTTGCGGACCATGGCGCTGATGCTCTCATCCTTCCTCGGCTTTGTAGTCCGTCCAATCCGGAGAATTAGCACCGCCAACACTAACATTCTCTATCATGATGGAAGGGTGCTGGCAACTATGGAGACTGGCCCACCAATGAGAGTCTACCTTCCGTCTCTAAGCACAGTAGGATGGTTCACAGGGAGTAGCGCCGAGGGAGAGCCCCCTGATGAGATAATGGGGCCATCTATCGGTGGTCCTGGGATAGAAGGATTCCATAACGAGATGACGACAGCTCATGTACGTCTCCATCGTCTTATTACCAACGGATACTAACTCCAGGATATCAGCCTCACAGTGATTACCAGACGGGCGAGTTGCTGCTCTTCCATTCGACATTTATCTTCCCATTTGTACACTACAGTATCATATCAGCTGGATGGGCCGGCAAGCATGGGTCATACCTCAACCAACCCGTTCCCGGTTTCACCTCCGGAAAGATGATACATGATTTTGGGGTGTCGCGCAAGCACACCATTATGCTAGATGTTCCTCTTTCTATGGATCCAACAAATATAACCCGCAATAAGCCTGCTATAGAGTATGACCCACACGGTCGCACCCGTTTTGGGGTCTTCCCTAGGTACTGTCCCGCTCAGATCCAATGGTATGAAACAGATCCTTGTTGCATTTTTCATACTGTGAACAGCTGGGATGAAAGTGTTCCCTGGGGAACACGAGTCCACATGCTTGTCTGCCGGATGAACAGCGCGTCTCCCATATACCATATGGGAGACCTAGACGCCCCAGCAGAGGCAAATCACGAAAATCCTGAATGTCGGCTGTATTACTACCAGTTTCCAGCAGATAGATCCAGCAATATAACCGAGCAATGGGCGCTGTCAGCAATTCCGTTCGAATTTCCCCACGTCCCACGACATATAGAGATGACCGCCGCCCGATTCGTGTACGGATGCTCCATGAGCGAAGGAAACTTTGCCACGAGACAGAAATCCAGCGTCAAGATTGACTGCCTTGTCAAAATAGACGTCCGACACTTATTGCAAGTGGCTGAAGCTCATCCGCCAACTCAGATAACTGGATGTGTTGACCAACGATCTATCAACGAGATTCTCGCTACTAACAACGCGGATGACCCCATTCAAGTGTTTGCTCTTCCGTATGGATGGTACGCACAGGAGTGCTCATTCGTGCCCCGGAAGGATGGCATCTCTGAAGATGATGGCTGGCTCGTCACGTATGTGTTTGACGAGTCTCAACTTGATGCTAACGGTAACGCGCCGGCAACATCGCGCAGTGAGCTGTGGATAATCGATGCTCGCAATATGAGGGATATTGTCGCGAGGGTGTTGCTACCGCAGCGTGTGCCGTACGGTATGCATGGGGATTGGTTTTCAGAGGAGCAAATTTTGAACCAGCGGGAGGTAGCTGAGTTTCGCTCTCTAGACTGATGGTAGTTAGACATGGCAGAGTTCCTGTGTGTTTTTTTTTTTTCAGCCTTTTCCCAAAGCCGGCTGCTAGGGTATAGGTCATCAGGTGATTGTATATCTACTAGAACTTGACCCCTAGATTTATGAAAAGTAGGATGCATAGATCTATACGAAAGTATTTTATTGACACTTTGCAGTCTAGTCTAGCTCCATTATGAACTAGTTCATGTGGTCGTATCAGAAGATCTGTGCTTTTTCTTGAAAATGCAATTAATGATATAAACTTGACAGAATAATGTTCGTGCGAGCATTGCCATCGCCCAGAAATGAGCAGCTGGAGCCAACAGTAGCAGCCTGGAGTTTAGTACCCAAAATAGAACTCCAATATTGCCAAGCATATCATCCATCCTTATATAGCACCTGAAAGACAATTGAATGGTATATTTAAATTCAATGGTGCGGATTTCAAAGATATGGCAAGCACTCATGGGGAAGGCATTTGAACTAAATCCTTGATCGAAAGCTGGGCCGGGCCGGGATGAGGATGAGGATTGGGGATTGTATTAACGTATCTACTTTCTTTGTCCTATCTGTTAGCTTTATCATCGCCCACCTATGTCAGTTCATAGATGTAGTTTGTGCTGTGAGGGGTAGCTGTGTAGATTGGGATATATGGCTCTCGTTGATCATTGGATTGGCCGGCCTTTTGTAGAGCTTCTTTGGTTGATGTCCTGTAGATGTTTATATATGAACAGTGTATGTTACGCCATCCTGGACGCTCCAGTGTAATGTCTATATGTACTTATTCCCATTCAACAAAAGGAACTGGTTCTATATACAATCTCCACTTCTAAAGCAATACTCACCACAAAGAAACATAAAATCATCTCGAAGAAACCATACTCTGCAATGATCAGTAAACGCACTCACAACAAGAGAAAAAGAGAAAGAATGAAGACTCACAAACTCCTTAACCATCCTGATCTCCCCGCGCGGCTCGTCCTCAGACGTTTTAAACCACGACGTATTCCCAAGACCATCCGGCCCATCTACACCTCCCGTTATGTGCACATTCTGTCTATGAGACTCATACCCCAAATCCCGATATGATTTCATATCCTCCAGTGGCAGGGGCACCTCACTCAAGCTCGTGGTGATTAAAGACCGTTTCTTCCGTGCTGATGTCGCACTCCGATCGTAGCGATTCGCTGTGTATCCGCTTGATCCGTAGGGATATTGGTTTGTGCTCGAGTTGCGGGAGATAAAGGATTTGAAGGGTGGGAGGCAGCCGACTATGACAGCTAGTTTCTATTAGTGTCTTCTTGATTGGTTCTGTGATGAGGGAGAGAATTGAACATACAGATTGAGGATTCAGCGATACTCCATATGGCAAGACCGACTTGGTCCGAGTAAGCTCTTCCGGTGATTTCGATTGCGCGCACGATTGCTGTTGCGATGATGATGAATCCGACGCAGAATACGACACCGAGACCGATTTTCTGTTGTCTGGTAATTTTCGCTTTCCAGAGGATGCGGAGGGGGAGAGCCATGACTGTGATTGTTGTTATTATTGGGACGAATTATTATGTGGGAGTGGTGTCAGTAAGCCGTACTCATCAGATCAGTGATGATATCCACAGCTGTACTATAGCTGATGGAGATAATGGAGCCTTTGATATCGGCGGGCTTTGTGCATTTTCCTGACAAGACAATCGATTAGTCTCTCTTTCGTATTCCGTATGTCAAGAGCAAAGTACCGAATCTGAAGTAATCCGACGGAGGATGACAGTTAAGTGCCGACGCAAGCCAGCATCCAACATACGCTATGAAGGCGAATATGGCAATGGAAGCACACGCGCGACGGTACTTTGGGAGTCCGTCTGAGATCATCCAGAACAATGCCAGGAAGGAGCCCTTGATGCTCCAGAGGACGGACCAGAAGAGTCCGATGATGACGAACTCCAGGTGAACATAGCGCAGGGAATGGTATTTGATGTCTTTTCCGGTGGGGGTTAGAGTCATGTAGTAGAGGTGTGGTGCTTGGATGGTCTGTAGCACTGCGTTTGTGATGAGCAAAGCCAGCCCGAACAGGACAAAGTAGTCGTCTGCGAGCAAATGCTTCATGCGCTGTAGACGGATGGCTACACGGATCGAAGTGAATGCTACGCCCAGCGCCACACCTGCCCAGGTGATGCCAATGAGGCCATTGGCGGACAGGTGGGTTGCCACACCCTGGGGAGCAGTAGAACTGCTCATGCTGGCCGCACGGGTGTCATTAGGTAGGGGAAGGGTGAAAGGTATATAGAAGAGTACCAGTGCGAAGTGGAAGACATGGTGAAGACTCTACGACCGGTGAGATTTGGAATATGCATGTTAATTTACTCAAATCTTCAATAGGTGCACTGGCTTCATCCTTCGCTGGGCATGCACATGAAGGACAAGGATCCTTCCAACACCAGAGGATCACAGATGAATCTACTTGGCTGGGCTATAGTAGATCATACTAAGAGGCCGAGCGTCGGCCGCTGGTCCCCCTCCGGAGGCCATCATTCGATGGTCCGTGCTGGTATGGGGGCCGTTTGTGGGCAACCGCAAGGACCACGGCTTCATCTTAGGGCCGGCTATTCCGATAATTTATTAACCTTCCTATAATCTTACCACCTCACAGTAGTTTGTCCGAAGTGTTTCACAATCCCTGTCGCTCTACGTAGGCTATCCCAATTAGTTGTTTGTATTATGCCGTGTACTCCGGGTTCAAGTGCCGTGCAGCTCGTGTCGTGGTGATTCTGAGTCCACGACGGAGGCCATCTGCCATCCCATCTTAGGGTTGTGGATCTCACGGGATACAGCCAGGCAAGACAACAGTATGTGAGCACAAGCCAATGGTTCATCTATGAAGCCGGAGGCGATGTCAGTGTATGGAGTGCCATAGCGCCCTTATTTTTGCTCTCTTGTTAAACTCGGAAGAATTCCTTTGAGCCTGTTAATCTAATGGATTAAGTTTTTAATTTGGAGAAAAAGGGACTAAAACTAAGCGAAGGGACGGACAACGGACGGACCCTTGGCCGTCAACTTTAGTTCCTCCGTCCCCTGTATATCCGCTTGACTATGTGGGACTTCGGGTGGAGCCAACGTGGCCGGAATGCTGTCAAGATTTAATGGTCTTGCCTGGATTCTCGGAGGTGGGATGTCGTCAAATGTACGGCTGAAACAGGGAGCAGAGAGCAGAGGCATCTCACATGCCTGAATGCATACAATCCTGAATAAGGTACTTATACCTGCAAGAGTTCATACATGAGGTGAATTTACATATTGTCGGGGCTAATGAGATGTAAAGTAACTTGAGTCAGCATTCAATATATGCCTGGTATGATCCGGGATGCGGCATTTTCCGACCTCGGTTGTAGTGAGTAGTACCAGAGTCATGTTAATTTTTAGACTAGACCAATGTAACGCCCTCCAATTGCCCAATCAGACCTTCTTGCTCAGACGAAGAACCGATTCACTGCGAACTGATGCACAACCCCTGCACAAATCATGTCGGTTACGTCGCTTCGCTCGTATCCGCAGCCAATAGGTGAAAGTATTTAGATTCAATCCCGACCGCAGCTTAGCTTCTCTTTCGTGAACATCCCCTACAATAGCTCTGTTTAAGGAGTTGACCATGCGTTCGACACTCTGGTCGCTATTAGGCCTAACCGGGTTGGCCTGCGCTAGCACCGAAGGTTCCTGCAAATGCGTGCGTCTTTGAAACAAACAACATCTCCGACGATCGAGACTAACCACATAGCAGACACCCGGAGACTCATGCTGGCCATCACTCGACACTTGGAATGCGCTCAACGCGTCGGTATCTGGAAAACTCATCAAGAACACCCCTCCTGCCATTTCCTGTTATCCGGGTCCCTACCAGAATGATGAGGAGTGCGCTTATGTCTATTCGCAATGGTCCAATGAAACCTGGCAGTCTCTGTCACCTGTCGGATACATCTATCCTACAGATGACAATTGCCCGCCCGTGGATCTCAGCTCGGGAGAGAAGCCTGGGAACTGTACCCTGGGACAGGCTCCTTTGTACACTATCAATGCGACAGAGCCGGAAGAACTAGCCACCGGAATGGCGTTTGCGAAGAAGAACAACATCCGTCTTGTTGTCAGAAATACCGGCCATGATATTCTCGGAAAGTAAGTATGGTATCTTGCGGTTTATGATGACTTTCGCTCATCAGTTACTAGGTCTGAGGGTTATGGTGCCCTGCAAATCTGGATCAAGTATATTCAGAAGGGAATTACGTATCATGAAAAATACGTGCCATCGGACCAGTGTAAGCACACTAATTGGACTGGTTCTGCGTTCACGATCGCAGGTGGTTACGTCTGGTCGGACGTCTATCAGGAGGCATTTAAGCGTAACCTGACCATTGTTGGTGGAGGAGACCCTGTAAGTTACTCCCATACTGGCATACAGCAGAGCACAGCTTATCTAACGACTCACACCAGACTGTGGGTTGCATTGGTGGATACATCCAAGGTGGCGGCCACTCACCCGCAAGCCGCGACTACGGTCTAGGATCAGACCAAATCCTTGAAGCGCAAGTGATGCTAGCCAACGGCACCACCGTGACAGCCAACGCATGCCAAAACTCCGACCTCTATTTCGCGATCCGAGGCGGCGGCGGCGGCACCTACGGCGTCGTCACCTCCGCAGTCGTAAAAGCATATCCCTCAAAACCCGTCGTGGCCCAGTCGCTCGCCATAATGCCCCTGGGAAACAACACCGACGCCCTTCTGGAAGCAGTCACAGACATCCACACCGAATATCCATCCATCTCCGACGCAGGATTCTCCGGATACGGTACCTGGTCCGTCAACGGCCCTATGGTACTCTTCGGCAACGAGACGGTTGGTTACGTGCATGCCGTGGCAGCGATGGGTAAATCCCAAAAGTACGCGGAGGTAGCATTCGCACCTCTCCTGAAGAAGCTGCAGAAATACAACGGTACTTCGCTCTTTGTTTCGGTTCAATGGTTCCAGTTCCCCTCGTATCCGGCTTACTACAACGCCATGTCGGGGGCGCATCAATCCACTGGCTCGGCGAATTCGGCTTTGACTTCGCGGATGTTTGATAAGGATTCCCTGACCAAGAACCGTACTTTGCTGCGGAAGATGATTGGTGTCATTGCCGGGGCTCCGGAGGAGTATACTATCAATAGTGTGGAATTGGTCGGAGGTGGAAAGGTACTGACTGATGGAGAGGACCGTTTCTCGGGTGTCAACCCAGCCTGGCGCTCGACGTATATGGTCAATGTTGTGGCGAGGGGTTGGGCTGATGAGTCCACTGCTCAAGCTGTCAAGGATGATATTACTTACAAGAAGGGTGGGGCAATGAGGGCTTTGACTCCGAAGCTGGGTAGCTATATGAACGAGGTGAGTTCCTTCTACCTCCTGGAATTTTGAAGATGCTAATATGTTGCTAGGCCGATCGAAACGATCCTCTCTGGGCTACTGACTTCTTCGGTGCCAACTACAACCGTTTGTCTTTGATCAAGCGGAAGTATGACCCGGAGGGCCTTTTCTATTGTCCAGCCTGTGTGGGTAGTGAGGCCTGGCATCAGGATAGCCTCCCCGGTCAGGCTTACGGTCCTCTTTGTCACGGGAGAAAGTAGATCGTATCCCCGGGTAGATTATGTGCTTCTGTATAATAGCTCTTGCAAATAATAAATTTGTATTATAGATTTGACCTCAAGGTTGTAGCAAAGTCACTGAACAACGTAGGCAGCTTTAAGGGGAGCAAGCCGAATATTAATATCTTTGCCGTAAAGAGAGACACCTTGTTTTTCTAAGAAGAATTCTTGAAGTACCCAGATGCGCTTCAACCATTGCCGATTGGTTAGATCGAATGCAGTCATAGCTGCCGCTGATATGTAAAACCGGTCATTCTTAAAGGGGCCAGAGGATGCTGCAGTAGTAGATGTTCTCTCATCGTCAATCAGTAACTCAAAAGGGGGTAGTTCCCTTGGAGGCCTCTGCGTTAATGCTTCTAGCTCAGAAATGCCCTGGGCTAACTTTGACGAGCAGTCACCAAGCCAAACGAGAACAAGGTTCGCCGATTGGTATATCCTACCCATCATTCGGACCTGAGTATTCCTTTCTGTCATATCGCTGTTGAGCTGGTCAGTCATTCCGCCGTATTCGTCTTTCTTCGATTCTTCGAAGCACGACCGGGACGAAGTCGGGTACCTTTGGTTCATGCATACTGCATCAATCCAATACTCTACATTTCCAAGCATGGTTTGTCGAAATGATAGTAGAGCTTCGTAGAGGTTCGCAGTCACGCCCAGTCTCTTGCCATTGCACAGGATGGTCTTGGTGGCGCGCACCTGTTCTTCAGCCCTTGGGAAATGCATGTCATACTCTTGTCCTCGATACGCCGCTTTCATTATGTCCACCACCACGGTGGCACCAGCACGTAGATATGAGTATTGTTTCCTCCATGTGTACGATAAAGCTGTGTACTGACGACGCGTATGGAGCAGGATATCTCATCGCTCGGCCTTCCAGGCTGGACTCTAAGTAGACGAATGTGCGATGGACTGGGCAAGGGATGGTATTAGAAAGTGCCTTCCGATAACCACTTTCCAAGTATTAGCTTCTTTCATCTATACGTGTGGAGGGGTGTTCTTGAGACTAAAGATGGTTCGCATACCGTGTGTACTAGTTCTTTCGAGGTCGTTTGGATATAATTTGCGACTCTGGAGCTTGAACTGATCTCCATAATGTACTCAACTTTGCATTGCCTTTGTCGGTGCGGGGGTAAGTTGACAAGCAGAAGACGGAATCATTATCTTTGAACCTTCCCTGTCTATATTCGAAGACGGCAGTAAATGGAATGGATGAAGATGGCGCGATGAAGCACTGCCCCCACATTGAAGTCGTGTGCATGGTCTTAGTCTTTCAGCCTCGTAAGACATCTTGCACTACAGTGGTCTACATAGCCACGCCATTGTAGACTTGTGTTTGTGAGAGAGTTGTAAAGATCATCTGCAAGCCGGTCATGAGCTGCAAGGTCTTTTACGGCAGGTGACAAGGACCACTGTCGAAATTCGCGCTTATACTACTAGTAGCATGTGTACGATGTAGTATTAGTATGCATGACATTTACTAATTTTATTTGATGCCCTAGATACAAACCTTCACATAAACGTGATCACAAAAATCTATAGATAGATACTTAAAGAAATTTCGGGGATTATATAAGCTCTAATGCGCACGATAAGTTAGCTAGAACGAAGCAAGTTAGGCACTATGGATATCTCCATATCACTTGGCAGTGTTCGCTCAAGCTTAGTGTTGATAAATCTATTTTTGACGAGTACTTGTGTTGCTCGCTATCTGGACTTGTACTTTAACATTTTAATACTAAATTCTCAGAAAGAAGAAGGGCTCCAAGGTCAAGATCAATAGAACTTATGTTATTCAAGATCTACTACGTAATCTGACGGCCACAGTGCCACCATGAGAGCTATATTCACTCACTCTGTGCATAATATGACCAGAGCATGTATGACTCACTTGGTAAGAAAGATCATTTAAAGTGATTACGCTCTTTATTCCGGATAAACAAGAACAGTGGCTTTGTTGGTCGTCTAGTGGCAGTCTTGTTTCCGTGGCTTGTAGTGAATAGGGTTACTCTGTAGGATATCGCAGACAAGAATGCCTTTGTACAAATATAAACTACAAAGACAATAAAGATTGAGCAGATCATCTTATGTTTATTCTATAAAACTCATGCTTACCGCCTTCTTCATCTCTTGTGTTCCAACTGTCTCAACCACTTTCGCACAGTGGTCTTCAACTGATCAACACCACCACACAGCCTCATAGACTGACCATACATCGAACATCGCATCCACCATAACAAGTTCACACCAAGTCTAGAGACTCAAAACCCCACCTACCTCACAGAATAAGAGCCAAAGCACTCTCAAGCCAGATGGCAGCCCCCGAAGCCCACCCCGAGCTAAAAGCCCTCTACGACAAAGAAAACGAACTCAACGCCCAGTGGGAGCACGACATCCACGAAGCCCGCAAAATGCACTACGAGCACAACAAATCCTTCTACCAGCGTCGTGCGGAGATCGCAACCGGCTGGACGGGCGACACCCAAACACACCACCCCCCAATCCAGGAGTTCTGGCTCACAGCCCTGCGCAATGAGCACCAGACCCGCAAGCTAGTCACGAAGCCCGACCTGGGTCCTCTAAAGTCCCTCATTGACATCCGCGTCGAGTGGCTCGAGGGCTTCGACTATGCGCTTGCTTTTTACTTTGCGCCCAACGAGTACTTCACGAACCGCGTGATGCGGAAGGAGTTCTACTACGATAAGACGGCCGAGCCGACTCCGGATCCGTCGCCGCTGGAGATGAGGGGTGATCGGATTCATTGGAAGAAGAATCATATTCTGCAGGCGGAGTGTCATGCGCGGATTGGGACGAAGTCGTTCTTTGCCTTTGTGTCGAGGTCTCTGGTGTATGGGGATGTGCAGACGAGGGAGGAGGAGATCGTGGAGAGTGCGAGGATACTGGAGGACTTTGAGATTGGGGAGTCCATTAGAGATTGCGTACAGCCTTACGCTTTGGAGTTGAATTCAAATGTGTTTGGCTTGGAGGATGAACAGGATGAGGATGAGAATGTTGGTGAGCATGAGGAGGGCGAGGATAGTGATTATGATATGGAACAGTAGATGTTGGATGGAGTCTTCGAACTTGGCGCAGCTGAGCTGATCTGAAAGGACTCTTGAGATTGGATGTCATATTGAACAGTGATACTGTGAGAGACGGAGAAGATGGAGAGGGTGAGAAAGGAGCTGTTGCTGGGATATTAGTCTGGAGGACAACTTTTATGGCCTAATTCTGACTCTATTGCAGATAAATAGACACAAAAGATCCTAAATTTACTACAGTGCCGTCCACGTACGCAGCAAGTGGGATAGTATTCAATATATTAGAATAATGGGCTTACCCAGTAAGCAAAACCTAAGTACTGTTCCTTAGCGAAGAGAGGGAATTGAACCAATCACCCCAACCCGCCTCCAAACGTATCGCAGATAGTTCTTTAGTTATGGTAGGGCTTAGAGTCAAAGAATATTGTCGATAATCAGTGCCTGCACGGATTTAAGATTCCACGATCCAGCAAAAGAAAGTCAAGCTCATGAATGTCCTGGATGAGAGTACGCCATAGTACAGTCCTTAGATGTGGACTCATCAATGATATCTTCACTACTTCAAGCATTTTGGACGGATCCAAGGTGTTGATCCAGGGTACCACTTAACACACTTTCCATTGCAGCACATCCATTGATGTTCCCCGCTAACACCGCAATCCCAATACTGCTTGCAGGCTGCCTCTGTCTGGAGACTCTGCATACTGGACACACCATTGGCCTTGTCGTTAGGTTTATCTTCTGGTGAGCGATAACGCCTCTTATCAAGCGGAGTCTCCCTAGACTTGTCGACGACGGGTTCAGCATCGCCCGGGGTTTTAGGGCTATCCTTATTGCCCGCGGTGTCTTCAGAACCCTTCACTGGAGGCTTTGGGGGGACTCGTCTGCAGTCATAAACACTTTGACAGTAACCGCTGCAGCAGAGGTCTCCAGGACGACAGTCAGTAGCCCAAGTGCATCTCTGAGGGCCGGCGAGCTCGGATTTGGGAGGAACGTGTTTGCAATCTCCAGTTCTGTGACAGCGACCCTTGCAACAGAGCTGCTGCTTGGGGCAATCCCAGTCCCACTGGCAGACAACGGTTAGAGTGTCCGGGGATTCGTTAGAGATATCGAGCTCGGCCTTGTTATTGGTAGTGGGAATGGACGCTACCAGAGCGGCGTAGAGGAGAAGGAGTACGTTGAGGAACTTCATAGTGGCGAGAATCTCTTTGCTAAGTGTATTTAGCGAGAGAATGACGAGCAAGTTGTATGATAGGGTTATAGTAAGGAAAGGAGTGACGATCGAGAAGGAAAGATGCGATAGACTGTGGTAAAGAGCGCCTAAATAACGGGAATCATGTATTCCATGTTCTCCAGAACCAGCTAGTATGTGAATAGAAGGAAAGTGAATATCAACTTGCCCCTCTCCGAAGGATATTAAGGGAAGGGTTGAGCATCCTTAATAGGGAATGGATGAAGATGACTCGGTTCACATCCCTGAAAGATTGTCCTTCACTCTGAAGCACCGAATCCGAGCCGAGATTGACAGCATTCATGATATGCGATTGCCTATACCAGTATGACCTTGTGTATCCAGCCCAATCATCGTACTGTTGGTCTGTTGTGAATCGCAAATCTATACTCTCCAGTCTGGATAGATTCAGGGTTGCCAACGGCGCTACGGCGAGTTTAATTAGGGAGCACAAAGAGCACCAATGAGCGGGTTAGTGGGATGGTCGAGCTATCATCCTGCAATCTTATTCTTTGTTTTCCATGTCACGACTTCCCGCATGGCGCTCATCGATTCCCTGCTTCAAGTGGACTTGCGAAGGTCCAAGGAGTCATCTCCGATGCTTCCATCACTCTAGGGTTGATGCCCTGCCATGTTGTACGACAATATTTCGGACTAGGGGAGTACTGTTAGAAATATGATACATCCTGAATGTAATAAAAGAGATACTACGCTAGAATATTTTAGTTCATACAGCGAATTCCAGCAATGAAAAGTATTGTCCGCTAGCCAGTCAGGGTATTGTTGATAGCCCCAGATTGTTCTATGGAGGTGCCACATAAAAAAGTCAGGACAATAAATACTATTATCTCTGCTTCCAGAGATAGATGAGCCCCTCTGCTTTCCAATCTCATCCAAATTCAACCCTTCAATATTTGTATCGAGCGCAATTCAGCGGATTGCGGACTATCAATCTGCGATTCTTGGGTAGCCTTTTACCCTAAAGATCAGCTCTAGTTGGCTCTTTGGATTCAGGGAGTGCCTTCTGCATTGGTTCGTACATGCACCATCCTGACACCGGTTCGATAGTATCCAGCGTCTCCGGGTCCGTAAAATTCACACCAATCAGACCAGCGACCATCTGCCTCTTGAGCTCTTTTCCTTTTGTTTTGATAACTACGGGAACAGAAGTGAACCCAGGAGGAATATCTTTCACCTTGAGCGTAAAATAGCACAGGTCATCAAGTTTGAGATGCTTGGTTGATCTGTGACGTGCCGCATCTTTCAGGCATTTGCCTTCTGCATTCCAGAAGCAGAAAGCAGTGACCCAGCCAGATATAGTCGGAGGTCCGCTCTTACCAGACATATGAACACTCGCACTCCAAAAGCTTTTGGCCTGAGTTCCTTGCGAGGCATCGAAGCAAGCCACGAAATGTCGCAAGACGGGGCGTAGGAGGTTTGCAAATTGACGAGGCTCCTCACCGAACTCATTTATCTTCTCAATCTTGTTCTGTAGCTGAACCCAGTCTGCCCGCTCACCCAGCAGGGTGACTCTTGGAATGCCACAGGATAGGACACCTACGTATCCAAAGTACTTCTGCATAGTACCCATCATCAAGACAGAGGCTACCACCAGATCCACCTCAGTGGTCGTGCTAAATGAAGGCATGAACCATGACCGCAGATCTTCGACAATCTCATTTTCGATCAGCTCTGCCAGCTGTATGGCAAGATCCCCGGGATCTAGACGGCTCCCTTGCTTCACAATGAGCTCTTTCTTTCCTTCATGAGCAACAAAGATTTTCCTACACTCTTCCGCGTGGGCATTGATGTAAAATCCTAGTTGCACGAGGATGGCCACCCATACATCATCTGGGCGGACTTTCAAGTGGTAGTGATAGCAATATGCAAGATAGACTGCCCTGACGAAACCGTGATTGCTTGCAATGAAGAAATTTCGGTCAAAGGATGAAGGCGAGAAGGAACTATGAGTAATTTCCATGCCGTTCTTGAATATCTGGGGGCACGACTCTTTGAATAATTCCTCCGTATTGCGGACTTTGCCTCCAAATGTCCACTTGGTAGGTGAAACCTCCGCAACTGCAAATGTGACTGGCATCGTGGCTCTTGGTGTTAGTCCTCCTCGCACCGTTGCAATTCAATTAGTTCTGATAGATGGTCAAAACCCTAGAATATGATCAGTCTTATATATCTTTTCACTTCAGCAGTATCCACGTTTCATTCTAGCATGGTGTGTCATAATTCTGATGATCTCAGGGAGTGAGTCAAAGGTAGAGTTTCTTAGATCATCTCCTTTGTGAAGATTACTGGATACAAGGCCGTCACACCAACGTCACTTGTCTAGTCATTCAGCGATACGCGTTTTGTCTCTTTCTTTTCCTTGGTATTTTCCATGTCATCTGATTTTATATCCCTTTGTATTCAAGATAAGACTCACAGATTTGACACCACAGACCTTTCGTTCCGTCGCAGGTGCAGCTCACCCATTGATTCATCCCATCAAAGCAAGTCCCTAGTCAATAGACGTAAGTCTGTTCCAATCTAGCTGAGCCTTCACTATTGTAATGTGATAGAGCTGGAGGACTGCGAGGTAGATGATTGTTGTGTGTTATTCAACTATCTGGAAAGCCATTATATGACTGTGCGCCAGGTGACTCATCAGGTGACTGACATAATGTGTCTGAACCAGACTTGAACCCAGGTTTATTAGCTGAAATATGACCACAGACTGAGATGCTTACCCTAGAGCGTCGAGTCGAACATCAACGAATTCTTCTCCTTTGACCGAGGTTCAATTTACTAAGAAATAAGGAATAGAAAACCTTAGGTCGACAAGCGGCGATGCCAGTCGGTATACTGCTATACCAGAAAAACAATATGCTCATTGATCGATTATGATATCACCAGACATGGCTCGGCTTTTACTTCGGTGTTTGCTCAACTTCTAGGCTGAGGTCATAGCCGATCTAATTCATATTACCCAGTGACTATTTAAAAGGCTTTGAATTTGTAAGCATATATGTGTATCTACTCCCAGAAATGAAGTGGTTAGTAACAGAATTGTACTCTGTCAAGACATTCTCTTCAACTGACATCTGAAGAAACTTGATAAGATACTGTTTACACGGTCCACGGAGCCCCACGAACTAGAATAAGATACCGATGTAAGGAGTCTAAAAATTAATTTATACCTAAGTTAGGCACTACAGATTTCTGCGCCGGAGCCGTTAGTGTCAGATATGGGGTGAAGAAGCCACGCCTTCGCGGTTATAGAAGTTTCCCCGGGGTGGGGCTCTCAAGTTCTATGTACATAAGAAAAAGCCACCATGACGTGTGGAGTGTATTTTCCCTGAATCTAGACATAAGATGGAGAGTTGGCCAGTGCATCGAGGGTCCGAATGTCATTATTCTGTCATGAGTGGCGAAAGGCTTCCCGGCTGAAGTCATGTCAGTTGTAGATATACCCCGGCAATTCGAGAACATTGAGATAGATGGAATAATAGATATAACGAAGATACAGCTATACCATCTCAAAGACTTCCTCTCACGGAATTACAAATAGCCAGCTTTATCAATCACCATCATGCCAAACCTAACCCTCGGAAAGGGCGCATCGCCCGCAACCAGGTATGTACTATGCCTAAACTTACTAGCTCTGGAGTTAATATACCCACATAGATCCCGCAATACAGCTATCCTAAGCATGTTCGCCGTGATCGGCGGTACCTGGCTCGCCTTCAGATCGCTTTCACCACGAAGAAGCCAAGCTGCGGTGTCAGAGGGTGATGGACAAGCCATAGATGGTGAAATCAAGATGGGACGCGCGGAAGTGGTCTCAGAAGCCGATCGGCAAACGATGAAGGGTGGTCAACCTGGAGAGAATAAGGTCGGACGTGCGCCGCATAAGGGGCTTACGACTCCTTGATCTATTTGTAAAGGTTTCCTCTCAACAATGATGTTTTTCACTTTCTAGTCTATTTGTATATAGATAGATAATGCCTAAAAAGCAATGGAGATAATATTACGGGCTTAGTTTCTGAGATCTGTTCTTGTAACTCGATGGGAAAGATGCATGAGGCAGTTAACTGAATGTTGGTCTAGCCTCTACACCCGCCGTAAACAGACAGCACCGCATGCATGCCATACGGTGGGCCATTCCAATACATAAATTTGGGTAAGCTCTGACGGTCTGATTGGCATCCAGAGCTTATTGCTAAAGTATCATACCAAATAATAATCAGAATACTCAAAACTGGGGTTCAACTTGGCTACAAAACCCGCCCCGATCCGCAGCAGTTCGGATGCAGTTGGGAGTCCGCTCCGATTGCAACTTGAGCTAGGGTTCAACCCAAGCCTCGGCTCGCCACGAACTTGACCGAGTCACCGAGTCGGTTTAACCTGAAGTCACTTACAAAGCACTATATACAAAATCCTAGAAAATCTTCGAAAAATACGATAATGTCTTAGATACTTTGTTTCCTTTCCAAGGAATTGCGAAAGCTCAGAATGAAGCGTTGTTCAAACATTTCTACAGAGATATGTCTTGATGATTCGGAAGCCCTGATCTATATATGTTGTTCTCCAGAGTATCTATCGGACAGAATTTGAAACCCGACAGGAAACCCCGGAGTAGAAAAGTCTCCGAAGGGTTGAACCCCAAGTATTACCAACAATTTACAAATCCCACGAATCCAAATCAAGTTTACAAATCAAATTTAACCCCCGATAAATAATCACCTAAACTATTTTAAGACTCTCCACGCAAAGTAAGCGTACGGTCAGACTCACTCGAAAATAGCCCCAAGCGAGAACTGAGATTCGAGAAGGCTGAACCCTGCCTTCAAGGCCCTAGAAGTCTGATACCCTGGTGGGTCCAATCGGCCACTGTTCGCTTCGTGACATAGCTCAGTAGTATCGGAGATCAACCTTCTGGATAGAGTGTGTAGATCTGCGAATAAGCATTCAATAGAGACTTTCCTGGGGGTTATCTTATTGGAGAAGAATGCAGATTGACGATCGACTGAGTCTAGACAAGGCTTGACGTCACGATGGCATATACTCGATCGACCACCTTTAAGATTAAGTTGTCCAGTCAGAAACATACCCAGTATTCTGGGGGACGTAAAGTCGGCATCATAACATCACAACATATGAACATAATGTGTCGCGAAGGCGGTTGTAATAGCGATGCAATCGTAAGCATAGGGGCTGTTTACAGAGGGATGTTGGTTATAAATTGCTCGCAGTGGTTGCAGCTTGCATATCTACTGCTACGATTCTATTATAATCAAACAATATATTAATCTCACATCTTACATCCTATAATCCAGCACAATTCCCAAAATGCCTCAATACAGAAACGGCCAAAGTGTAATCTACAAGCCTATTGGTGGTACGTGGCATCCTCACCTCGATTCTACATATGACTAAGGGACTAACGATCTCAATTAAAGGTCCCGACTCAAGGACTCCCGAAAGTATCGGAACTATCCAGTCTGTTCTCACTGAGCCGGGAAACCAGGCTAGCCGGAACGTCGATGCAAGTGAGGAGAACCCTAGATATGAGGTGAGTTCTATCTGGGAGAAGTATGGTCCTTGACAAGAGTCTGATATGTTCGGCAATAGATTGAGAACCAGAATACTGGAAAGACAACCACTGTCTACGAGAGGAATATTCTTGGTCCTGCTGAGTGAACCTTGGATTCTTTGGTGAGGGGAGATAAATTATAATGTGTTTTTAATTATAGTGCTACCGTGTATGTACTTTGTAGGAAATATGGGGTAATTTGAACTACGAATAAGCTTATTCGTCTTTCTTTATGATGTTCACCCGTGTGTTATTAGTTTGTCCTTGTTGTTGCTCGGCTAGCACTAGTATAATTTCATGATTCAGGCTGAAAGGCCATTAATCCGCTGTGGATAATGACGATCACAAAGATCAACAGTCGATCACCCGAGTCATACTTCATAGTATACAAAGCTTAAGAAGTCCATTGCATTGAATCAAAATAATGACGTTCGACTCGTTACAATTATGCATAATACAAGGGAATGAAAACCTCGACGTTGATAATGCAATAAATTCTCCAAACATCATCCCTGGCAAATTACCCCAATGCCGACCCCTACAAGGCCAAGATACCCACCAAGCCCCCAACCAAAGCCATAACACCCGCATTCATACCCATCACACTAGCCGCATTACCAGTCGCCAGAACACCCGCCGAAGACGTCGTATTCGAAGGGCCCCGCGAACCCGACGAAGCAGAGCTCGACGACGAAGCAGCGCTCGACGACGAAGCAGCGCTCGACGACGAACCACTCTCCGCCCCCCGCGAAGAAGAACCAGCCGCCGAAGACGAAACCCCAGTCGACAAGGTCGGCGCAGCAGTAATCAAAGTACTACCGGTCTTAGTAGTATCAGAGGTAACGGCTCCAGTAGAAGTGGCCTCAGCCTCGGAATGCGTTGCCGAGGCCGAAACAGCCGACGTGGACGGCGCAACCTTGCCGTTCGGACCCCAGCCGGGGAGGTAGCTCGGGGTCAGGGTCTCGGTGCCGGTGTAGGCGGCGCACCCGGGCTGGTTGTACTTCGGGGGAGCGCGACCGCCGCCACAGTCAGGGAAATCGCAGATCTCGCCGGTGTCGGGCACGTACCAGATCATGCTGGCTTCGCCCCACTGGTTGACGGTGGCGGATTTGGTGCAGCCGTCGAGATCGGTGCGGGCGGCGGCTAGGCTGGTGAGGGTGAGGAGGATGGGGAGAGTGAAGGATTTCATTTTGTTGGTTTTCTGAATGAATGACTGAATTTGAAAAGTTGATAAAGAGTGGTGACCGGTGAGGGTGGTTAAGGAGTGACAGTGAGTGAGTTCCCTGGATGAGAGAAGTGAACAAGGAGACAGGACGGTCTTCTATATACTACCCTGTGTTAGGTTCCTGAACTCTCTAATGCCGCTAGCAGCCTAGAGCCTCCAGTTGTAGCCTACGGAGGAAGCGACTGAGTTTGCTAGCTTCATTATCAAACCCATGAGTAAGTGATGCTTAACCTCTCTGAGAACTGCCGTCCTTAATCGGCAATACGTCTCCTGCTGGGTCCCTGGACTAATCTCGACCGGGTTAGGGCTAACCATGAAATCTCTTCCTCTCCACCAATTAATTCGTTGCCGCTTGGCCAGAACCCCGTAGTGGAAATTAAGCACCCACTAACCATGGCAAGAGTATCATGCGAGCAAAAGACTGTGGATAAAAGGGGTCTTTTACTATTTTAGGCTATTGTTGAGTTCGAGGGCTGGCTCGATAAAGGTCCATTGGTCGGACTACTCCGGAGTAAATACGAGCTGGATGCGAAGTGGGCCACTAATCTTGCGCCCTGGATCATAAAAACCTGAAATTATAAAAGTGAGGTATGGCGCTACAAACGTGCTACAGACAGAATGACCGTGCTGAGCTACGATTGGATTAAGAATACCCTTTACCGGACCGAATTCTGTAATATCAAAAACACGCTCAAATATGAGAAGAACAGCATGTCTCCGCTTTCCCGACCGCTGATAAGCGACAGTAGCATGAGGTGGTAATAGGAACGTCCGCGGAACCGACGGCAATATCACGCTGGACTTGAATACTAAGAGCTTCCTCGAGCTTGCCCAAGCGCAGTAGGCACTCATGCAGCCCATGTAAGCCCCAGACATTATTCACTCGGGCCTTGCGACGGGGAAAATCTTTCGCAAGCCCAAGGTCCTCTCGGAACACCTGCTCTGCCTCTTCGACACGGTTTTGCTCTAGCAGTAGACTACCCAAGGCATGACGCACGGGCTGCATCCATGGCGGCGGGTCCGAGTAGGGGAGTGCGTCTTCCAGCTCAATCGCTTTCCGAAGGTGGGCAAATGCGACCTCGTGGTTACCCTTACGATATTCCAGTTCACCACTGAGCATTTCTGAGCCGACCTTGAGAACGTCAACCTCTTTAACTGGGATGCTGTTCAAGCGGGAAGGTGGAACAGTCGCACGCGCCGCCTCAAACTGTTTCTGGGCAGCCTCGGCTTCTGCGAGGCGACCGAGGGCGCTGAAGGCGACACCGCGCGCGTAAAGTATATTGGCCGTTGTTGCACAGTACACGGCAGGGTCAGCGGGAAGCTCTAGGTGTAAGATATCCTCCCAACGGCCAAAGCGCACATACACATGGGCCAGGTTTCCTAGAAAGCTCTCAGTCCAGTCCGCCATTGGGGGGCTGGTGCTTGTTAACACGTTGATATCGATAATCTGTTCGAGCTTCTTCGCTGCCGATAGCGATTCTTCAAACCGACCCGAGATGAAGGCCGCATACAACTTGGCACATATGTTATGCACCCGATACGCGACATACAAGGCTGATCCACGGTCGCGGTTGAAATACTTGTCATCGGCGATGATGGCTTCTTCGTTGGAGTCGACCGCGCGGCGATAGTCACCCACCGCCATATCGATATGCGTTGGCATGTGTAACATGTGCGCAGCATCCGGCACCAGGCGACGTAATCGGTCGGAGGCTGGTAATGCTCGCTCCGGCATTGGTGACATTTCCATCAAATGAATGTAGAGATGGCAATGGGCCGGATGATCCCGACCTTCGACGCCCTGTGCCATGGCTGATTCGATCACTTTTTGAGCCTCCACTGTGTGATCGCCGGTGGGCTTGCCAGTATCCAAATCCCATAGCCCTCGAGGACTGATGCACATGAGGGCATCACCAAACAACGCGGCCACATCTACGTCACTGCTGTAAGCGTGATATACAGGTCGCATCGCGTCCGCATACGCATGGTTCAGCGGTCCCATGTCGGACGGGATATTGTCTGACGGTGGGAATCGGGCTGTGAGGGCTTTGATCAAATCCCTTTCCACTGGGGTGGCGTTGCTCGCCAGCTCGGTGGCCCGCGTTAATGCTTCGTTGGCCTTTTTCACTGTGTGCTGACGGTCTGCCATGTCGAAGAAGTGCCACGCCTTGTTGTAGTTCGGACCGACAGCATAGGCGATCCCCCAGAACGCCATGGCGCATTTTGGATCATGTTCAGTGGCCCGCTCGAAGCAGCGCACCGCTTCATCATGGTTGAAAGAATACGCCCAGAGAAATCCGCGGTTAAACCAGAGCTGAGCTTCTGGAGAGGACGTAGTTACGGAACGCCGATGCGAGCCGAGGTTATAGTACGCTGAGGATTCCCTAGACGCATGTCAGGATACAGCTTCAACTAGATGTACAGACTTTGAAATCTCACTGC
The DNA here is from genome assembly GCA_009193525.1 of Aspergillus sergii. NCBI lineage: Eukaryota > Fungi > Ascomycota > Eurotiomycetes > Eurotiales > Aspergillaceae > Aspergillus > Aspergillus sergii. The sequence continues at coordinate 139,356 of ML741785.1, forward strand.
ATCTTGAAGTTCACCAAGGGGAAAAACCATAGAGAATTCCTGAGGAAGATAAGAGGCGAAGATGACGCTGACTGGGATATTTATTAAGTGTCGATCGGCTACGGTCGGGCAGCTTCCCCTCACTTCCTGGTACCTCTCCGATTGGATCCTGGTAGTCGCCGTTCTAACAGGGTGGATTTCGCCGAATTCAATCTGCTGTCAAACACGATGTCTCAAACATGCATTCATAGTCTCTATGCTGATGGCTATGTGCCTTTCCATAATGATTATACGACACAAAATATCCGAAGAAGAAGACAAAGAAGACGAACTCCATAAGGAGAGCAATATAAACCGAGTGTTAAAGACTTGAAAAGAGGGTCAACGAGCGACAAGAAGAAAATATATATAAAAAAAGGAAGAAGAATGGTATCCGTCCCTGTTGCGCCGTAATGGCCATACCCAACTCCGACTTGATAAAGCCCCCAGTGATGCGATGTATCAGCATGTTTACTCCCAATCCTTCCAGGTCTGGGTACACACGCTCATATCTCCCATGTACCATCCATGAGGTTCCATGGTGACTTCCGTGGTACCCAAATTGCCAGCTTCATTGTTGACTCCCTCGATCACTTGGATATTGGACTTGGCCGCCGACACTCCATTCGGCGATGTGATCCAGTATTCCGGCGAAGACTGACTGTACTCGGGGACCAGAGAGTCCAGTGGCCGGCGCCGGGACGACCGAAAGAGGACCTTCGGTACTTCGTCGTTGGTGTGTGTGATGCGATAGTTCTTGCCGGCAGTTGACTTGGTGATGAACTCTGCGAACGCCTTGTTGCCGACGGATGGGGCGCCAAAGGAATACTGATCCTTGTTAGCATTTGTCTTTCTATCTTCTGGTGACGGGGTAACTTACCAAGTCGACAGTATGTCCAGCATTCCGCAAGGTAACAGCTCCAAGGGTAGCAAGGGCACCACCAAGACTGTGTCCTGTAAGGACAATCCTATAGTCCGGGTTCGCTCTCAATGCCTCCTCAACCTTGGGCTGAAGAACGTCCATGGCTCCCTCTGAGGCTGCCCAGAAACCATGGTGTACTTTACATCCATCGCAGATGGTCGATACGTTGACGTGTTGGAAGTCCAAGTCAGCATTGCGGTTCTCGGCAGAGACGGTCCCGCGGAAGGTCAAGACGATGTATTTGTTCGTTTTGTCCAGAGCGAGGTATCCTGTGGTACCACCGGGTTTGATCCTACGCATCAATGTATTAGATGCTTTTTATCCTATGCAAAAGGGGATGTCGGGACTTACTCCTCAAAGCCATCGATGATCTGGGTACTTGATTTGTGAAGGGTGTTGCAATACCCCGAATCACAATATACTGAAGAACCAGTAGAGGAGCCATTATGGTTCCCTTGGCAATTGGACGAAGCTGCGAACTCCGAGAAGCGGGTGAATTCCGTTACAAGAGATGGGGAGATATCTATAGTCGATTAGCATTTCAACCAAGCCTCGGAGACGCAGGAGTAGCTAGTTACCTCTGCGATACAGTCGATTCAGAGTCGCTCTAGGCACAGGGTGGGCGAAAGTAGGACAAATCACCCCAAGAAGTAGAAACAGCAAAGCGAACATGATGGGCGATGGGTATCTCATAACCAATGGGTATCGTGTCGATAATGAACGTGTGTCTTATAGATAATGAACGGATGTCCTGTAGACTGGGTATCTTAGAGCTGTCTGGATGAGTACTTTTGCTTCATATTCCATTTATGTATTTATATCAGCGATGAGCAGAATGATTACCATTATCCAGTGAGATGAATCTCAGAATAGCCCGATATCCGATCTCACCCACAGTACAGTAGAGGGCGGAAATAAGCAGTGCTAGGGACGCTTATTCTACGCCAATCAACAAACCGAGTAATCATCTCTATTGACTAAAGCCATATCTAGACAGTATGCCAGTGAACTACAGCTCGAATCACTTGTGCCAAGGCCCAGCGACATTCCTTACCAACATCCGTGCGACTGTCACTACTGCCGAGTCATGCTGCAGGGATTTTAGGGCGTGTTTTAGTGCTGACAGCTCGCTCCAGTATAGATTAATTATGGCCCCAACTAAGTCTCTTGAACTCGTCTATCCAGCCTTCAGCCTCGCCTACCACCCGGTGACATGAAAAACAGCCCTTGCAGATTCTAGTAGTAAGACCACCTACCTCGCATAAAACTAGGCACACTAAAATCTCACAAGTCAGACCTCCCCTTCCCGATTCTGAACAACACAGACCATCTGTCAGCATTTAGCCACCATGAGTTAAATGAGTTACCCCCAAAGTATACATTTAATTCTGGTGATATCGGTAATTCCCGACTCGACATGACGGTGGTGGACCTCGGGTTCACCCGCGAGGCTCACTAGCCGAATCGCCCCCAAGGACCCCTAATTACCCGGTCAGCGCGATAGCTTCAATTTTCAGTCGGGAATACTGTTGTATTGCTAGTGCTGATTTTGCTGTGGTGTTTTGTGATTATGGGTTGGTTGGGGGTGTATGCGGGATAAGATTTTATATTAAGGGACCTGTACTAGTATCTCTGCAGGTGGTATGGGGTGTTGTAGTGAGTGTTCTGAAAGTGTCATAAACAATTGTGTAAATTAACAAGTTATGAATATGAATATGGACAATACAATTTGTAGTCAATTTCGGTTTCCATCACGCAGAATGTCGTGCCCATAGTCTTGTAGCCACGAACCATAACCCTAGAATCCCCATACCATGTACCTGCCATGTCCTCACTACCTAAATAGGTCAATTCCCATATATCCATACACCGAATCAGGCTTTACTCTGATTCCGCAGAACGATATTCATGTACCTGTCAAAAGCCCAATTAGCCCATATCACACAGGACACAAAATAAAACCACCAAAACAAGTAAAAACTCACATGCTCATGCCGACCAAGGCCATAAAGATCCCCAAAACACTCTGACCCATGATTACCTGGCGGCTGGAAGCCCATCCCAGCCCCACAATAATGCAAGTCTTTAATTGCCCAATGACGGTACTGCTGACCGGCCCGGCAGCATCGATAATATAGAAGCCGGAGAGATTGACCAGACAGGCGAAAATGCCGCTCTATAGTTCGTAAGTCATGTCAGCAGACAAGTACCGAGATAAGATTTGGAGTTATAAATAAATAGGGATACCCACCATCAAGATAAGAACCCATGTTGATCCCGGCACAAACGAGACCGTCGGCGGGGTCTCGATCCAGGGGATTGTGCAGAGGAGCAATCCTGCGCTGACGGGCGCTTGGTTGAGTAAGAGCTGCATGCTGCTCATTTCGAGTTTCTTGTGGTAGTGTCCAATCCACACGGTGTAGATTGCGCTTGCGCCTACGCCGGAGAATGCGAACATGATGCCTGAGAGTGAAGTCGTGACTTTGCCGTCCGTCGTGGGGAGGCTGTCGTAGTAGGAGACCATTCCTACGCCGGCGCAGAGGAGGATGAGTGGGAGGATGGCTGCTCGGGGGATCTTGGCCCCGTAGAGCAGGTAGTTGAGTAAAGCGGTTACCGGAGTGAGGAGTAACCGGGCCAATTGGTGGAACATGACAGATGAGTGGGCGAGTCCTAGGTTTTGGAGAATCACTTGGATACCCATTGCTGCGGCGAGGGGCAGCATCTGGATGATTGCCACGCTTTTGGGGACGAAAAAGCCGCACCAGGGACGCGATGCGGCCCATAATGTGGCGCCTGTGACGAAGAAGTGATATGCTGCGAATGATACTTGGCAGTTGCGGAATGAGGGGTCTGTGAGGATGGATTTGTTCGTGAAGACCTGTTCGAGTATGTGGGTTAGTGTTTGTAACCTGGGGACAGTGTGGTTAGGATTGGGCTTACGATAGCAACAGTGGAGATGATGTTGATCCCAGTCCAGATAACGAAGCTGGATCCTGGGATCAATCGCTCCGTAGATGCCTCAGACTCATGATCACTGGCATATTCGATCTTCTCATCTGTTTCATAATTCACCGGCGACTTGATCAATAGCCCTCGTTCAGGGTCCTCCTCTAGCTTTTCTGATGTGTAGGTCATGCTTGAGTAGACCTTCTGTCAGTGTGCACGAATTCTAGAGACACACGCAGAATTGAAGGTAAAGGTAAAGCCGTGCAATGGATATATAACCAACTATACTGGGGCAGTGCACTAAGACACGAAGTTGCAGCGCATACATCACCACTAGTCCAGAACACGGGGGCCTGTATGGCTTGATTATGAATGGGCCGAATGCTACCTCAGCACCGCCGCTCTGGTCAGGGGGCAAGTTTGGTTCCTGTTTTCACTGATCTAATAGACCATGGTTGGATGTACCGCTGCGTGCGCTGGTATGGATCTTTTGCAGATAACTGCGATGACCTGACTAGATATAGAACTTCAGGATAACGGATAGAGCTGGATGAAGTTCGTATGTCTTGATGCCGTTGTAAGACATTCGAAGACGACAACTAATTCTGCTCAGTCTCTATCATTGTCTTCTGAGATTTCCAGGAGAAGTAACAGCATGTCCTGCTGGCATTCTTTCCTGGTCCGCATTTGTTCTTTGGTGATATGGCATCCGCATTCGGAAATGTAGTAGCATTCGGCTCCACTTAAGCATAGGCACGATACTACGTTGCTGAGAGGTTGAACGACGGGTGAGGACTACACGCAATCTGTTATTCAATCAGGTCGTCATAAAGTAGCCCTGTGTTCCTACGTCGTAGTCTCTTAGGAACGCTGATCAATGCAACTTGAAACAAATGCCATATTAATTTCATATAACCTAACAAAACCCCAACTCTCTGATAGTGCTAAACAAGAATGGTATAAGGTCTTCAAACTCTGACAGGCCGTATATATGATTATTGAGAAACAAACACTCCTCTTGGATACTCAAGCTCCCCCAATTTTACCTCAGCCTTCGACCACGGGTCAGGCGATTCTCTCCACTGGGAATACACCGTCTCCTCGCCTGCGACCAGTCGGTGGATATTCAACCTGGTGCTGTAGACCATGTTGTAAGCTAGTGCCGGATGCCACTCGAATTTCCTGTCTTCCCATTGATCAATATCGGAATCTCGTGAGACATAACCCTCCGATCTGAACGTGCCAATCAGATTAGGAAAAGGCGCATAACAGCGCAATTGGGGGCGATTACTGCCCGCACATAAGTCACTCATCGCGTTGTCCACGGGCAGGTTCAGATAATTGATTGAAAGCTCCGCCAGAATCCTTCTTGCACCCTCCAAGGTCACAGCGTATCCGAACGTGCAACAGCCCATATTGGCACGATAGATGTAGCGCGTGGAGTCTACCGGCCACTCGGGATGCTCCTGTCTCCATTTGATAGACGGTCCTGCTGGGGATTCCCAAGGCCCCCGAATCGTGGTATTCGGGACCGTGGGATCATTGGGAATGACGTAGAAATTGGTCTCGTTCTGGTGCGCGCCCGATGCACAACCCCCAACCCAGAGAATGTCCCAGTTCGTACCGTACGGCGCTTTCTTAGATTCATGCTGGTTATTAGTCAGGGTGCGCACACCTCGCGCGAATTCAGCGAGCTGGTGCCGGAGTGATACGTCCCAGTCGGCGTCGTCCTCTAGTATCAGTGCCGTTGTGTAGCCATTTTCGACGATACTGATGAATTCATCGTTAGCATAGTGCTGCTAGTCAGATGCTGGTGGTACCACATACTCGATCAAAGTGTTCATATGAGCGCGCCAGCAGCCTATGGCGGCGGGCTTGACACCCGACTCACCCAGTTTCTGCCTCGACTATTAGTAAAGACTCCCACAAGAATTGAAGCATACGAACCAATGGGTAAGACTTCTCAGACACATTGTCCGGATAGACTCCATCTCTCCAATCAACCTTGATCCCGAGAAAAGAAGCAGCCAATGTAAGATAGTCACGTTTGTCGGTACGCTCTTTCATGCCAATGGCATAGATATGTTGAAACTATGAAAAGTTAGCACATCATAAAGCATATTGTCGCAACCATGCTCACCCCGAGAGTCTCATTGTTGATATTATCAAACGTCGTCTCCTCCGTGAGGTGATGCTGTCCCGCGCGAAACACGTCCCTAGTCGTCGAGTAGTACGCCTCCCGATCGGCTAAGAGGATAGTGAAGATAAAGTAGCTGCAGCAAGCTGCTGCTACGAGCTTGATGATGGTCTTTGTGTTCCACCGGCTCATCACGAAAGTCATTTCCTCAACGATTGTGACCTGGTAAGGCCCAGCAGCTTGACTGTGAGTATCTGGTAAGATATGGTCAATTCATTCAGGTGCATGGTGCATTTGGATTGTGTTCGCTTTGCAGACGAGGTGAACTTTCTTGCCACCATGGCGTCTGGAATGGTCATAACACCGCATTGATTTATTCAGCATTTCCGGAAACGTCATGTAGTTGAGTGCCTTCATACGGCGTCGAACCTGGGGTTTTGCGTCCCTGGTTTCGAGATGTACGAAAATAGCATGGTCCGAAAAGGGGAATGAGTGTTGGTGCTGACCAATCAGATGCTAAGAGAGCAGACACCCGCACCGGAATAGGCAGCTGGTGGACGCGCTTCCGTTTTCGGATGTTCACATACTCCAAGGAGACTAGTGCATTGTGGTCTCGGCAGAACTTGGGACGTTTGACCTTTGCAGCGTCAGTAAGTCCAGGTTTCCAAGAAGGCTTTGCAATAACAAACCCATGACGCTTTAATATGCGATACATCGAGGAATGAGATATCCCAGTTTCATCAGCTAATTTCCTAGACGATTTCTCGCTCCCGGCGGCTCGTTCCTGGGTAATTGATTGAATCACGGAGTTTTCGACTTCGTCGGTGATCGTCTTAGGCCGACCAGATCGTTTAGCATCTTCGACGTATTCCATTTTGATCCTTGGATCCTTGCTCGGATCGTATCCTCTGGCCTTTGCACGTCTATAGATATCTTGAATAGTCCGCTCGGGCATGCCTAGGGATGCCGCAATCTCTTTCGCAGGGATGCCCCAGGCCACGAGAGTTAGAGCTTGGATCCTTAATTCATTTGGGTGGAAAACCATGGTTCCGGAGGGTCCCAGTTGGGCAGGCAGGTAGGTAGGTGCCAAATCACCAACAAAATAAAAGGGAATCTCAAAATAATGATATCGAGAAAGCTATGTTTTGATCAACAAAACATGCGCAGAGACACGTCAATGTAAATTACTGGGGCGGCGGTCAGGCCGCATACACAGTACCGCACGGTGGGTCCTCTATCACTAGCGTCCTCCGTACTTTCTCTCAAATTTACAGTACCTCTTCTGTATTGACTCGTATCTTAATTTGCAGAGTCCATGAACATGGATTTATATACAATGGTTGGATATTTTAGGACTGGCAAACTAATCAGGCCTCGATAAGCAGCACCACGGCCTCATATGGACGAAGAGACCACTTGGAACCAGAAAATCTCTCCTTCACGTCGGCGGCGCTGTCATATGTGTTCAGCAACACATCTTTAACTGCCTTCACATCATTCGAAGAAGAATCCCATTCCAATGTGCCGTCAGTCCAGTTGGCCAACACCAGAGCCTTCTGGTCTTCATACTGCCGGGTATAAGCGAAGATCTCCTGGCTATCGCGGTCGACCAGCTCGTAGTTTCCATATACAAAGATGTCCACGTATTTCTTGCGCAGTCCGAGCACGGATGCCCAGTAGCTGTAGGTAGAGTTGGGGTCGTTGACCTGGGCTTCGGCGTTGATGCCGCGAGCGTAGTTCGGGTTGACAGACATCCAGGGCTTGACGTTGGGGCCAGTGAACCCGGCGTTTGGTGCATTAGCCCATTGAACTGGGGTACGGCCATTGTCACGGGACTTCTTCTGATATTCCTGTCGGGCAATCTTTTGGATTTCAGGATCGTTTGGGAGCCTATGTAAGATTAGGGTTAGTATACGGTCCTCAGGGAGCAGGGCAGGGAGCGGGATTAGAATGCTTACCTCTTCCAGTGGTTGAGGCAGTCGATATCCTTGTACTCTTCGATATCCCATTCGAGCGGCACATTCCCCATGCCAATCTCCTGGCCCTGGTATACGAAAGGTGATCCAGCTTTCAGAGCCAAGATCGTGGCCAACATCTTGGATGCAATAACCCGGTCTTCCTCCTTTGCATTCGTGTAGCGGTCGACCGACCGCGGCTGGTCGTGGTTCTCCCAGTACAGGGCATTCCAGCCATCATTATCATACATGAACTTCTGCCACCTCTCAAAGAAAGATTTCAAGTCGGTGAGCTTCCAGCTGCCCGGCTCGAACTTGTCGTATTTACCATGGTCAATGTCGACATGCTCAAAGTTAAAGATCATATTGAGCTCATTCCGGTCATACTTCACTGCTCGAAGCACCTCTTCGGTATCCGTCACGAAGGGCATTTCACCAACACTGAACGTATCATACTCCTTGAGGATCTTACCAAGCTCCTGGAAGTATTCGTGCAACCGAGGACCATTGGCATAGTACTTGTCGCCCCATTGCCAAGGGGTACGTGGGTCCTTGATCGGGGCATCCGGGAAACACTGGTCCTTGCTGATGAAGTTGATCACGTCCATACGGAAGCCGTTGGCACCTTTGTCCAACCAAAAGCGCATAATATCATGGACCGCCTTGCGAACCGGCGGATGCTCCCAGTTGAGATCTGGCTGTTCTGTCGCGTACAGGTGAAGATAGTATTCCTGCGTATGCTCATCCCACTCCCATGCGCTCCCTGCGATCGCAATCAGTCTATAGTTCCACCTAACCCCAACATTATGTGTAATATATCAAGGGACAAACCTACCCTGGAAATGAGACACCCAGTTATTCGGCGGCTGGCGATTGCCCTGCTCGTCATACCTGGCCGGCTTCCAGATGTACCAATTCCGATACTCGTTATCCTTCGAGCTGCGCGACTGCTTGAACCACTCATGTTGATCACTAGTGTGGTTCACGACCAGGTCCATAAGGAGCTTCATGCCCCGTTCATGGCACCCTTTGATCAACTTTTCCACATCTGCGACCGTGCCATATTCAGGGGCAATGTCGTAGTAATCAGCGATATCATATCCCATGTCAACCTGAGGCGACTTATACGAGGGACAGAGCCAAACGATATCGATTCCGAGGTTTTTGATGTGGTCGAGCTTGGAAATGATACCGGGGATATCGCCGATGCCGTCATCGTTGGAGTCCTTGAAAGAGCAAGGCCAGATCTGATATACGGAGCTTTCCTTCCACCAGGCGCGGTGGTTCTGGTTGGCGGGTGTGGCCATGGTTTTTTGTCTAGGCAGTATATGATTTCCTAGAGTAACTTGAATTTACAAAAGAAAGAGGGAGGCTTCAGTTTATCTATATGTTTTGTTGTTGCTGGGAGGGGCAGCTTGCTATCCGATAACACCCACCGCGGGGCAGCTCCTTTATCGAGCGGAGAAATTATCGGTGGGTGCATTGCGGGCCTATAGATTTTCATGTTGGACTATAGCTCACCAGGGGGATCTTATGAATTGAGGGTCTGACCAGGTCTCAGCAGCCAGTGAAACTTGATAGAAGGTTGGTTCCACTTGTAGGTTGATCGAATGATGATACGACACGGAGAGCTTTCGGTGGATCCGTCGATCAATCAATGGAGTTGCTACTTCGTGCGTGCGTATTTTGAGTGCGTATAATATTTTAATTCGGGTTAAAATTGAGCTGCGTTTGTTAACTTAATTATTTATGTCAAGATCAGCAAGAGAAACTAGAATGAAGTGCGACAATTCCAGCAGAAGACATGCTACTCCGACGATAGCCGCATACTATCCAACAATGACTGACAACCAAAGTACTCGTCTAGCGAATAGTGGTCACTTGCTGTTCATAGTTTGAAGAATACCTCGAACATCGGCAAATTTCAATTCGGCCATCGTCTCGTCCCATAGCCTTTCAATGATTTGTTTCCCTTCTGGCGTATACAGGACAGTAGCAAATCTAGTAAAGCGTATCTTAGCAAGAGATAACATGAAGATACAGTATACTCACGGTCGAATCTGCCAGTCCATAACAAAACAGCCATGGGACTCCTTGCCTTTTACCACTGTAGCGTCCAGATATGTGGAAGCTCCATCCTTGACAGTCCGAGCAGTGACCACCTTTGCAAGAGACATGGCCAAAGATACAACACCAGAAACGTCACGCTGAAGCTGGGTGCCCTTGGTAAAGCCTGGGTCCACCAGATTCACCACTACGTCATCCGCAGATACGTAGTCGGCAAGCTTCCACATGAACATGTGCCCGAGCAGTTTGGATGCGCTATACTGCTCGATCAAGTCGAAATTCTTCGGGTCGTCGTACGAGGGGAGGAGTGGAGAGAACTTTCTGTGTGGGAATCTAGCGAAGAGAGCAGTGCCCGAACTGACAATGCTAAGTCGGCCAGGTGTACCAGCTGGTGACTTGTTCTTGAGAACAGGGAGTAGAAGAATGCAAAGGAGCACCGTCGAGAGGAAATTCACTTGGACAATCTCCTCATGGCCGGTGCTTGGAACAACGCCAAATTGCATATTTTGCAATCCGGCATTAAGAACGACTATGTCGAGACGGGCTAGCTGGGTTTCGGTGCGGCGAACAAAGGCTCGAACAGAATCATATGAGCTCATGTCCAGTTCCCAGACTTCCATGGTGGCCATGGGATACTCCTTTCGGAGTGTAGCTGCTGCTGTTTCGCCTTTTGCGACTGAGCGAACGGCGATTATTAGATGGGAGAGGTTGTATGACAGAAGTTGGCGAGAACTTTCCAAGCCCAAGCCGGTATTGGCTCCCGTCACGATAGCGACTTTATCGATAAGAGTGGTATTTTTCGGCGGCCATTGGGCCTTAGTACACAGCTGGGACTTCAGGAAGATCTTAAGGTAGTAGTACGGAGTGGTATCGGGAGGAAGGTCTTTCGAAGCAGTCATCATGAAGTATTACGATACCTGTAGGCTCGATGGTTCTTCTGGGGTGAGTAAACCTGGGATTGTAAGAGATAGCATTGCTCTGATCTTGGAAGACTTTATATATGGTCGTTTAAGGTTCATGCCACGGACATTGGTATCTCTGACGCTGGAGTGAATGCGATATACTCTTTTCGCCCAAAACGGTTAGTAATACTGGTGATAGTTGGAACAACCAATGGTATTCAGTTTACAGTGGGCCGCTAGTCCCAAATAGGACAACAATCGTTCAACCAATCGGCGTGATGCCCGTCAGTTGGATGAATCGTCAGCCCCAAGAGGCGCGCTTCAAATATGGCTGTAAGCGGACTTAACTCTCTTTTAGACTGTATCCTTAATTAGGTAATTAATCCAGGAAGAAGAAGCCGAGAAAGGTGTTATTCCAGACTGACTTCTGACTTCTCATGTCACTTGCTAAGGCATGTCTCTTGGACGTGGATCAGGTAAGTCCGTCTTCAGTCATTCATCAATTGTCATATTGTTATCTCCGGGGGCATACTCTCACTACTCTGGTAGCGATGTTGCCGATCATCATATCCACAGGCACAGCGAAGCCAGACCCAGATACGCGCAAGCTTATTAGGAGCCATGTCATGCTGGGAAAGAACAGGGGCAAATACCGACGTTCGGGGCGCGATGACCAAGCGGATTTAGAGCACGATGAGGCTTGTAATGAAAAACCTAGAACTTTGCGAAAGAAGTCGGGCCCATTAGCCAAGAGGCCGCCTTCCACTGTTCCGCAGAGAGTTGGCTTCGAAGTCTCCCTGCTACGGTTTGCTGACACAGTGGAGCCGGCGTTGGCCGTGGATATCGTAAGATGTAAGTCAAGCTTGCAGGTACAGTAGAGCCCTAATAGGTGTGATATTAATGACAAAAATACAGTTTCAGCTATGTCGAAGAGAACCCTGTTCTCTTTGGAGAGATACCTTTCCTTCCAGAAGAAAAGTGACCAGTGGCACGATCTGTTGATAGCGGATCCTATTTATCTCAATGGCATGGCCTTCATAACGCAGGATTTCTTCGACGGATTATCGGGTTCGCAAGTTAAGGCCAACAAGCCGGCCTCATTACACTTCTTGAAGACAATTCAACTCCTCCGCGAGAGGCTGTCCCTTCCAGACGAACAAGCGAAGACGTCGGATGCTACGATAATGGTGGTGCTGTTCCTAACAACACATGCGCATATTAAGGAGGATCTCGACACTGCCAAACATCATCTCAAGGGTCTTCATAAACTCGTGGATATGAGAGGTGGCATGGCCAACTTTACTTACGATGTGAATCTGAAGACTGAAATATACCGGTATGCCTTCTGCAACTTGTCCACCATTAAATAACCAAAGAATAAAGTCCTCTAACCTTGAATTAGGTCTGACTTATCAATTGCTCTTCAAGGCTGTACAAAGCCTCTCTTCTATGATGACACCTTATGGCTTTCGATCCTGACCGCACCAGCTCTGAGTCAACACGCTAACGTACAATTCCTCGAAAATATAGACGATGATCTAGCCAGATCTTGGAGCATAATGAAGAGATTTTGTGTCCTCGTCAATATAGCTATCGGAAAGCAACAACGACTCTCTATGGAGTTCTTCATGGAGACAATGACATCAGTGATGTACCGCCTGCTCCAATTAAAGTTTGAAACAGGCTCTATTGGTGAAGCTATCCGCCTCGGGCTTTTGGCCTTTTCCTCCCATGTATTCTTGCAGTGGCGGGATATTCAACGACCGTATCTTCTGTTCTCTGCTTCGTACAAGGAAAGTCTTGTATCTCTCAAATCTTTGAATGGTGTTTCTTCTGATATTGTGCTTTGGCTCTTGACGGTTGGTCGAATCTCAGTTTTCGGTACATCGGACGACGAGTGGCTGAAGCCTTGGCTACGGGCTAATAGCCAACTATGCACGGTACACTCGTGGCCTGCGATGAGAAATGTCATGGAGTCATTTCTGTGGATTAGTGTGCTGCACGACAAGCCTGGAAAGGATTTGTTCGAATCGGCGATGTTGCAACCATCTCCACAAGTATATCTGCCCAGTATCTGAATGATCTTCTTCATTTATTGGAGGTAGTACCACAGTGATACCCCGAGTTCCGCAATTGGCCAAATTCTGCACATATTGTAGCATAATGCTCTCTGGGTTAGGTAGATGTAGCTTTAACCAGCGGTGGGTGGCTTCATGCTTCTGCTCCTGCTTCTGTTTCATTATGCATGGTTTGTAACCCACAAGAAGCTCTCTTCATATATTACTTGCTCACTGTGTCAATTATAGGCAGATCGAGTACCATCGAAGTTCCAGTTACGAAACGAAATAAGCAATATAAACCCTCTGTTTTGATATCCTAAAGTATATACGGTCCCACTTTACCCCACAGCACCGATAAGACCTCAACGGCCTCAGGCACTCAACCAAACACGACCCCCCTCACTTCAGTCATTCCTCAGATATCAACACCAAACACAACTCCATAAATCACACCTACCTCCAGAGATCCCTCCAAAACAGAGAATACGCAACCTACCCTCCCTCACCAGGCCACACAACGCTACGCACACCCCAGGAACCACATCTATGACGTAACCCACCTCAAAACCACGCATCAAATCCTCTCCAACAGATTCATACACACAACATCCTCCCCCGCCACCACCAATCCACCCCAAAATGACCACCTCAGAAGATCAAACAACACCCGCCCACCTCGACCCAAAAACCTACCCCCGCCACCTAACCGACCCAACCCAAAACATCCACCTCGAACTCACCTACTCCCCCCTCAACGCGCAATCCGCCCTCGACAAAATCTCCTCCCCCGCCGCCGGCGCAAATGTCCTCTTCCTCGGCACAACGCGAAACAACTTCGAGGACCGGGCTGTCGCACAGCTGAGTTACACGGCGTACCCGCCGCTGACGCTGAAGACGCTAGCCGGGATCGCGCGGGACGCGGTTGCGAAACATGGGCTGACGGGGATTGTGATTGCGCATCGGTTGGGGGTGGTGCCGATTCGGGAGGCGAGTATTGTGATTGCGGTTAGTTCGGGGCATCGGAGGGCGGCGTGGAGGGCTGGGGAGGAGGTGTTGGAGATTTGTAAGGAGAAGGCGGAGATTTGGAAGAGAGAGGAATTTGTGGATGGGGGGATGGAGTGGAGGGAGAATAGGGAGAGGGATGGGGAGGGGAAGAAGGTGGTTCAGGTTGGGGAGTGAGGGTTTATATTGGTTGTTTACTCTATATATGGTGAGTTGTGAGGAGAGAAATGTGGGAATATGGGACCATGTGCTGATCGGCTCTAGATGGTATATTTTCACGATGTTTACGGACGGTCATATAATGCTACATGCTATCGACACGTATCTGAGTAGGGTATTTCTATTGTACATACTTTTCCATGCTATTCGTACACTCTAGTCCTTTCTCAATGGCTTGCCTTCGCGCTTCCAGTCGTTGATGTGCTCCATGATGACCTTGGTGGCGGAATCGGGGGTATCCTGGCGGCCAATGCACTCGACGAAGTCACCCTCGGGGTCTGTACCACGGAATTAGCAATCGTACGGCATACTATATAAATGATATCACTCACCCATCAGGTAGAAATAGATACTGTGGTCCACCAGATAGTCCTCGCCCGGGTTCACGTTCTGTGGTGTGCTGAAGTACACCCGGTACTGCTTGCACATGTTCTTCACCTGCTCGTATGTGCCAGTCAAGCCGATGATATCCCCGTGGAACTCCTGGAGATACGAGCGCAGCACCTCGGGGGTATCGCGAGCAGGATCGCAAGTAACAAAGACAGGCAAGAAGATGTTCTCGCCCTTGGTAGCCTCCTTCACCTTGTCAATAATCTCGGCCATCTTGTCCAATTCGTCCGGGCAGATATCGGGGCAGTGCGTGAAGCCAAAGTAAACCTAGAAGATCATCATCAGCACCATAACGAGCATATACAGCCTTGTCCGAAGACATTGAAGAACCTACAAAGCTGTACTTTCCCTTCAGATCCTCATCGGTAAACTGCTTGCCGTCCAAGTCCTTCAACACAAACGGACCTCCAACCTTCGGCCGACCAACTCCCTTACTCATCTCTGCGATGCGCTTCCGCGCCAACCGTTCCTTCTCCACCCGGAAATAAACGATCATGCCCGCACCGGTAATGACGAAGAGTAGCGCCGACTTCCATGAAAATGGACCGGTGGAGTTCCGGGCCTTCAGCTGGCCCATTGTGCGTGCCCGAGCGCGGAATGTAGTCGTGCTGAAGGAGCGCTGAGAGGAGAGACCATTGTGTGTGAGAGTCTGAGTGTATGCGGACTGAGCTGGTTTTGTGCGGAGAGGAAGGAAAGCGTTTTGTGATGGGATTGATCGGAGGCTGCTGCGCTCGAGGGAGGGAATGGTGGAGCGCGAGGCTCGTCCGACCATTCGGACGAGAGGTCTCATTGTCGATGCCATTGGGTGTCGAAGGGAGGACTGGACCGGGTTTGGAGAGGAACGAGAGAATGCCAGTAATCGTGAAGCGGTGATGGTTCGAGATCTCCGGCCGGAATCCGCTGTTAGCGTTGTGGCCTGAGGTGTCGGCAAGCCATGTCCTCACGTGCTGCTTTGTAGCCTTAGGCAGCAATCCATATCCCTTGACTCGAGCGTTTGCACCTTTTATTATTCCTGCATTTGCTTATAAGCTGTTAATTCTGATACAAAAGTAACTGTCATGATTGGAGGTGAACATTTATGTCGAAAATAAACGTCCTCCAGCTATTAAGAAATATCTTGATCCCAAAGTGTCTATACATCGAATCGCTGACCTACATACTACAAGCCATGTCTTTCAAGACCATCCCAACTTAGGCGGACGCAATACGCCAAGAATGCCATGAGAGGATTGGAAGCCTGTTCCAGAGCCACTTTGTCATGGATTAATAACCGTGATCCATCGATCCGCATCTTCCGTGAGTAACCATGGCTAGCTACACCACCGTCATCGCGACGTGGTATTACAGTGATTCTGGAGAGTCTTTTGCCACCCCCACAATTCTACATCTGGGGAACCTTCAGATTTGCATTCTAACGAATTGTTTTGACTGCGGGGTCTTGAATCGATGCCTGCTCGTGCCCCCGTCTCTTGCCGCAAACTCACAAGTCACTGCTGAACTCCACGCTTTGAAATTAAACAAGAATGGGCTCATGGCTGACGCTCCCTATTGGATGAATCAACGCCAAATGACTAAGAATATATCATGCTTTGCTAAACAGAACAATCATGTTTGAATCGATCCCTAACCTCCGAGCTGACCTACACTGCAGATTCCGGGCTCATATCGAGCTCTTCAAAGAAGGGCTTTTTACACATGGGACACTGATTATGAAATCCCAAGAACCAATTCTCTAGGCAGTCTCGGTGAAACACGTGGTGGCATTGAAGGGTGTGGATCGGGTCCTTCTTGCGGACCTTATCGAGGCAGATAGAACTAAATCAACATATCAGTACACTTCATGACGGTTGTCCTAGCAAACAAGCAGCAATGAAGACACCCAAGGCTAGAAAGTCCTACCATGTAAATATATGATCTGATTGTTTTAGCGGGGATCGTATCGTTTGAATAGACAACCACCAGATTTTGAAGGGCTTGGTCGGGGCAACTCTTTCCAGACAGTCCAATCTTCTCTCCATGCTGTCCTGGGGATGTACATTTGCTATTGCGGGATCAGTGGCTCCAAAGGCTAGACTCGAATATGCGAGACAATATGATCTCAGGAGTAACCTGCTCTCGCGGTCAGACTTGGTATATCAGTCGCAGCCAGACAGCATCTGTCTCCAAGAACAAAGCTCAAAAGTTGTCTTACCATATAGCAGTCACGACGTATACAGTTAAACACACTACCAGCAATACCTGGAAAGCTAAGCCGTCATTATTTGTGGTTGTGCCTTCCTTCTTCGACGTTGACTCGGTCTTCCAATCAGGCATATTCGATATGAGACTTAAGTAATCGGCAGATAAAGTGTGGATCCTCTATTTCTAGACTAGAGGGAATTGTGTAAAAGGATCAGCTGTTTTATAAAGGATTGTCAGCTAACCTGCAGCATGTTGTGCCATTGGAAAAGGGAGTACCCTCAACCATGGAACCAGGCCGTAAGCCCCATCCAGTCGGAGTTATTTAGTATCAACCGCGTTAAGCCGTGTGTATCATTGAGGAGATTCTGTGCTACATTAATTTCCCAGATAGGAGAATCCTCGTGCAATGTTCCAGTGTGCGATGTGTTATCCTCTGATCCGAGCACAGATCGCTTTGTGAGGGTTGAACGTTCGCCCATCGGATGCATTCGTATGGATCGTCCTGGTGGTGCATATGTAACGTGACTCGCGATAGTTTAAACCTTGACTTTGCTGCTCCATCAAAGCACCAGTAATATCTATTGCTTTGGACTGCGATCGATGAAGGTACCAGCGATCGATACAGAAGCCATAATGATCATACGACCATGAAGCGGACTGAGTATTGGTATAACTAGGCGGTCCAAGCCAATATCTGTAATTACTATGTCACCAGCTATCATGAACTTTACAGAAAAACTCGTCAGACGACTTCCTGCCTGACTGGTAAATGATCGGTCCATGAAGACTCAAGGTGCACCTCACCACATACGTTTGGCTTGGGGAGCGAAAGGACATATCCTGGGTTTACAATATGCCATTTCTATCGTACGCGCATATACTTGAACTCGAGCAACAGCTGGAAGGTACCCGGGCTCGAGTGGTATGCGCTGGCTCGGACGAGTATGCTGAGAGCATCAAAAGATGGAGTGATACGTGCGAGAAAGAAGCTGTACGTATAACTTTGACTTTTACCAGGGCATATATCAGAGCTCGCAGCCGATAATTCACTTAACACTCCTGCAAAGCCTTTGACGATTATCCACGGAACGTGTATCTAACCGTACCACAGGGCGCAGTAGTCAAAGTCACATCCACGTTCGAAGTCTCTGAAGTGATCAAGTTCGCCCGAAAGCATCGTATCTCTTTCGTTGTAGAAGCCGGGGGCCATTCCACCACCGGGTCCTCGGCCTCGCATGGTGGCATTGTAATCAGTCTATCTCAGATGCGGAAAGTCCTCACAGACCCCGCTTCAAAGACGGTCTGTGTACAAGGTGGCGCAACCTGGCAGGATGTCAACAGCTCTACGGCCCCCTACGATTTAGTGGTTGTGGGTGCGACTTCAAGTCATGCTGGCGTCGGAGGATCGACACTGGGGGGAGGACACGGATGGCTAACAGGGAGGTATGGTCTGATTGTTGACAGCCTGCTGAGTGTCAGGATGGTGCTCGCAGATGGGTCCATCGTCGAAGCGTCGGAGACGACTTCCCCGGATCTGTTCTGGGCGGTTCGAGGTGCCGGACAAGCCTTCGGCGTGGTGACTGAGCTTGTTTTTCGTGCATATGTTCTGAAACATGACGTATTTGGGGGAGCCCTCTACTTTACACCAGATAAGCTACCAAAGATTGTGGATTTTGCCAATGAGTTTCACCGTCGCATGGATGAGAACAGCGGCCTCATGTTTGGGTTCACGGCCCCTCCGTTTATGGAAGAGACGGCTGTACTGGTCATTCCTTTCTATAATGGCACCCGCGAAGAGGCTGAAGACTTTTTTGACCCCATCCTCTCAGCCAGCCCTGTTGCGGGGCAAACCGACATGATGTCTTATACGCGACTCAACGCGGTGGCTAATATAGAACCGGCCCCCGAGGGCCGCAAAAGCATCAACGGGACCAATATTTCCCTGCCCTTTGACTCTGGCTTTGTGAACGACGTATACAACCAGTTTGACAGGATAATGAGAAGCTGTCGGAGGGTGGGGAATAGTGTGCTCATGTTTGAGCTGCTGCCATATAATCACATTGTTGAAGTACCATTGGACGCTACGGCTTGCGCCAATCGAGGCCGGTACTACAATGTTGGCTCGGTATTCTGCTGGCAGGATCCGGATCTCGACCAGAAGATGCTGGCCGAGCAGCAGGGTATTATCTCCAAGATCGAGAGCTTCGGATCCCGTGATGAGGGCGAAGAGCGTGTAGCCAAGTATGCCAACTACGCTGGTAAGTTCCCACCCAAGGTGTAAAAGTCCTTAGGTCTTCCTGGTGGCGTCATTCATGTTGACGCCGGTCAGCACAACGCATTTATTGACTTTGGATAGGGCATAATATCAGTGCTGCAAAGATATTCGGTGAGAACTTGGAGCGGTTGCAGCAGTTGAAGAGAGCTTACGACCCCAACAATGTCTTCAGAAAGTGGCACGACCTCCTCCATCAAAAGAACCCAGTATAATCAGTTTATGACAGTAAACATGCCTAGTAATTCATATCCTTCTTCAATATCCTGCACTTATGGTGTGAAGAGGTCACTGTTACATCAACCCCACGTTTGATAACTCTAAAGCCCATCTCCGGGGCCGTTAACAATTAGTGGATAGTTCAACCTTTGGTTCGGTAGAAGTACCAATGAACAGAATACGGAACGTCCCAAGTTTTCGCCAAAGACTGCATGATTGGCCAATTGGGTGGCACCTGGGGAATTTGACTTCTATCCGGGGTCCAGAATTTGGCTGTCATGAACGCTATTGCGGGCCTGGAAGTGATATCCATCGAAAGAATGTTCCAAGCTAGCAGCATAGAATTACTTGTCGCCTGGTAGCTCATGCTCGTTTTGGAAGGTGTCTCTCAGGTTATATTTCATCACCGAAAGGTTAAACATAAAACATGTTCCCTGTTGGACGCCATTCAGGGCCACGCAGAGTCGAGCATGAAACAAAGCTGTCTGTGGCCTGTCCTCCATGTGCCCTAAGACGGGATTCCCACTTGTCACCCTGCATTCTGTTCCATGGAACGGAGATATGACACCTACATCCTCGAGCTCGGGTATACGATCCATGATTTCCCATTCAACCGGGACTGAAGGGGGGAAGATATTGTCTCATTCGACCGCCACAGTGGCGTCTATGAGGTTCAACGTCTTCTGTGGTTTGGAATAGGTTATATAAGTGCATGCACGTAGGACGTCTTTCCCAACCCATCGATTACATATATTCTCATACTACTTTGTATACTAATTAACCTCTTCAAGACCTGTGGAATCCTAGTCTCCATATATTACCGTCACTTCCTCAGCTGTTAATACGCGATGTCTTCTCTAGTTGGCGCTACTCTAGCCAACAACCTCCAAACCCCGGGAAGATTAATCTACTCCAAGAACCACCACCCCAGAGCCATACAAGACCCGGAATCTGCTGCAAGCTCTCCACCCGAAAAGACACTGCCAGTACCGATGTCGCATCATGACCATCCATTTATCCTACCTCCTGCGACTGACTTCGACACAACACACAAGTCTACTCGAGGAAGTCCAGCGTGGTCACACCGGGACTCGCCTCTGAGACCAGCAAGCGCGTCCAGCAATAGCCACTGGGGTAGCTACAAAGGGCTTGATAAGGACGCGCTCAGCTCCCTTCAAGAATACTGCAGCTCGTTTGATCAAGTTAGGCTTCTGAAGCGGGGATTACAAACATTGACGTGAGTTTTTCTCATACGGATATGATCTTTTTGGCGTTCTTGGGAGCGGATTTGTATGTGACGATCAGGATATACATTTTCTGCACGGCGTTGGGTAACATGAAGGGCTTGATACCACACTTCGGATACACCGATCGATATTCTCTCGTTTATACCTTCAATATATCTACTTAATATAATCGTTCTACACTGATCGAGATATTGCCACTTATGTATCCCTACAGAATACTACAAGTGATAACAGGACTTACATCTACGACACCCATACGCATCATGGGCACGAGAACGCCATCCAGCGTAACTAAACCTCTATTCCCAATTCCTCCCCTAAGCCATATCCAAAATCTCACAGCCCGTTGATTAGATCACCAGACCGCCGGGTCTAGACGTGCCTAGACCATAGTATAACCCCAATAAGCTCACCATCTAGGCCACAGTAATCGGCGGACCGTGAACCCGTCAACCACAGTTTACTGGTAATGTGACCTCGCTACCATGCGAAAATTTAATTTGCTCGAACGACTCTTTCCGGAAAAGATCTCATTCTCGAGTCTTCCCGGGCCTTCTTTCACCTGGTGAAAGTGTATTGGCTGGATGTAACCCTATCCATTAAGTAATCGTCAACCATTTCAGAGAAACTTGTCGGATACTTCCGTCTCCTTGCGTCGGGCCCCTTCATCCCAACATTTTTCTTTTCTACCCTCTTGTGGAAATAAAAGGGAGTGGGGCTTAATTACTAATGATGGCATGTCTGAGCCGTTATGCTGGTATGTAAGAGGGGATATGTTTGTTTCCTGGCAGGTTGTCATGGAGGAGGTTGGGTGCTCTACTCTGTACAGGATGATGGGGGGGTCTTTTCCCAGCCAAGTTAAAGCCCCCTAAATTAATTTCGTCTGTGCGAGGAACAGTCTCTTTTCTCGAGTAGTCACTATCCTTACCTTACTTCGAAGATCCTAAGTACCAAGGCAAAAGCTTCGTCAAACGAACCTCCACCTAGGCAAAATGAATAATAACGGCATGTCGATCAACGTTACCAGCCAAAACCCTACATTGGGGTTAATGCTGATGCACCCCTTGCGTAGGAGTTAACTAGCTAGTAGCTACATGACCTTGCGTTGCGTCGTATTCTGGGAGAATTTAATCACCACTAATTTCATCTGTTTCAGTGTAAGTAGGTTAAAGTTCACGTTTGTCATCAATTTAAATTAGACAGACGGTTAAATGTCAAGGAGAACCTTCCTTCGGCCCTTTCTGTCATGCTTTGGGTTTGAACTTTGTACGTGAACTTAACTGATCCCTTTGGTGAGGAGGACTCTGTTGTATATGTAGATCTAGGGGTAAAGGTATGGAAGTGGGGAGGAAGTTGAAGACTTGGAATTCAGGTTGTCTTACCCTGTTTTCCTCTAATTGTTGGTTGCCCTTTCTGTTGCAGGGTTAGAGGGTTGGTTGGTGGATGAGGGCTTAACACGAATGATCGACATCCCTTGACAAATGCCACTAAGAGTTGGCATTTTGCTCGGTACACCTTCCCAGTTATTCAGCTGGAGTATAGTGTAGTTCTGTGATCGGGATATGCTGTATTGGTACTTCTGCGGGAATGTTTTGGTATACATAGCAAAGATGGTGAAGGCTCGGACCAATTCTCGAACGATGTAGCATGTACAACAATTGCAAGTAAAGGTTCTTATGCATGCTAAAATAGGATAGAAGACTAAAGACAACAATAAAACACGTCACTCACAATCCAAGCTCTCCTGAATCATATTCCGAATCACGTCGCCCAGTTCTCGCAACGTTGTTGGATTCCTCGGGATAATATGACCACCACCATGGTCAAAATACTCAGCATTATCAACATTGCAGAGATCATACAATGCCTTCGACCCCTCTAGAAACGCATCCTCCGCACCGATAACATGACAAGTAGGGACGGGGATATATTCCTCATCGTCAAGCCCTGTAGGAATAATAACCTTTCCCGAGTGAATATCAATGGCCGGCCAGCCTGATATGAACACCGCGCATTTGATTCGAACCGGGCGTCCGTACTCTTTATACCGTCGCTGTTCTTCTATCATGACGGAGGCAGCTACTGTCGCCCCTTCTGAGTATGCAATGAGTCCTCGAATCTTGTCATTTTGCTCGATCTGGTCGATAATCAGGTCCACAGCCCTTTGCGCACTCGCCGCGGTTGCTTCATTCTTCGTCCCGTGCTCCACGTAGTGCATCGCTTGCTCCCGGTTGGGGATGCTGGGCAATTTCCGCAGTTTGACTGCGAAATCATCGCGCACATAGATGTAGCGGTAATTTGGCGGCGGTCCAAAGTAGCCGTCAAATTCCGGTGGAGGGTTCGCCAGGATGGGGCCACGGGTGAAGTGGAACTTGGCTGAATTGGTGCGTTGGAGCTCCTCAACTAACTGTCCTAGAGATCATGTCAGAGCTCTTTGACCATTGCCTGGGAGGACGTATGAGCGTACCAAGTTGGGCTTTGAAAATCTATCGTTGAAATACGGGTTAGTATTTTGGATTGTAGGCATGTTTCAGAGGTGATCAAACATTTTCATTACCGTAGGCCCCAGGAAGACACAGGAACTCCATGTTTTCAGGACTGGTATAGATGAACTAACTGCCAATCATGAAAGCTCATAGACGCTTGCGCGGAGCTGGAGATTCGAAGCACGTATACGGTCGGGTCACTATACGGTATATTCTCTTGAGTTTGGCTGTCTATCCTAGGAAAGTCATGTCACGGCGAAAAGTGTCAGATCAGTCCGTGCACGAAAACCGCATTTCCAGGACGTTATTTATTTATTTTTCCGGCCAATCGATGGGGATCTTAAAGTATGAAGAAATTATAAGCCCTGAATCACGAGTTAGGGTTCACCCCTTGGGCAGATCGTGGGTTGTTGCCTCGTTTACCCCTGACAACCCAAGTGATAGTCGCAACGTGTAGAATGACGACGAATGAAGGGGGATCTGGGACGCTTTAATTGCGTGCTGTTCGTCGAATAAGGCCCTCAGGACCAGATATAGGCAAGGGGGTAATTTGGGGTGCTGTTAGAAAGTGAGTCCTAACATGCCTTCGAAGGCCATGCGACCCTTTGAAACTCCTAGACATACTTAAGGGTGCCGCCAAGGTCACTCTGAGGAGAGTACCTTTCAACTGACCCCATTCTTGCGTCCAAACTGCGATAGCTATCAGCATGAATGGAGTCAATGGAACAGATGGCTCCCATGGCCGCAATGAGTCCGAAAGGGCCGCCATAGTGGGAATGTCATGCCGGCTTCCTGGCATGGTAGATAGCCCAAGCCGTCTGTGGGAGCTATGCTCTCGTGCCCGAAGCGCATGGTCCGAAGTTCCAGAGTCTCGATTCAATGCGGCAGGCTACTACCATCCGACACCTGGCCGAGCCGGATCATTCAACTATAAAGGTGGTCACTGGTTGGACGAGGACGTCGGCCTGTTTGATGCACCGTTTTTCAATGTCACATTGAAAGAAGCACAGTCGATGGACCCTCAGCAGCGCATCTTACTCGAATGTACATATGAAGCTCTCGAAAATGCCGGCCTTACGAAAAGTTCCTTGTCATCCCAGCGTGTCGGCGTTTTTATCGGGGGATCAACCTCGGAGTACAACATGAGAAACACCAAAGATCCTGAAAATATACCTATGTTTCAAGCGACTGGTGGGACGATGTGCATGCAGGCAAATCGCATATCGTACTACTTCAACTTGAAAGGTCCCAGTGTCTCTGTTGACACTGCCTGCTCTTCGAGCTTATCCGCATTGCATCTAGCATGCCAGAGTCTGAAGTCAGGAGAATCGGAGATTGCAATTGTTGGAGCATGCCATCTTAACTTGATACCGGAGCAGTCAATCTCAATGGCGCTGTCAAGGTGAGCATGCCCAGGGCTGGGTAACCTAGTATAATCGAAGCTACCCGTGGCTAGCCAACGACTGGATGCTGACGACTTGACGAAACCTACAGACTTCTTGCGGATAGTGGACGATGCTATGCATTTGATCATCGAGCATCTGGGGGCTTTGGCCGTGGCGAAGGTTGTGGATGTATCGTGATCAAGCCACTGGACGCAGCGATCGAGGCAAATGATGCTGTTCGGGCAGTAATAGTCGGTACAGGAGTAAATCAAGATGGTCGAACAACTGGCATCACGCAGCCGAATAGTGGTGCTCAGGAAGAACTCATACGCGCCGTTTACGAGTCCGCCGGTATCGATCCGTCAGAAACTGGATATGTCGAGGCGCATGGAACAGGCACCAAAATCGGCGATCCAATCGAGGCCTCGGCGCTACATGCTGTATTTGGCGGAGGACGGACATCCCGGCGTCCATTGTATATAGGGTCTGTCAAGTCGAATGTGGGCCATACAGAATCAGTCAGCGGTGTCATATCGGTCATTAAAACTGCGATGATGTTGGAAAAGGAGTTGATACTGCCCAATTGCAATTTCGAAAAACCAAACCCTGCAATACCTCTGCAGGAGTGGAATTTGAAAGTGAGCGCCATCCATTGTGCCTTCTTAAC
This sequence comes from Aspergillus sergii, assembly GCA_009193525.1. Lineage (NCBI taxonomy): Eukaryota > Fungi > Ascomycota > Eurotiomycetes > Eurotiales > Aspergillaceae > Aspergillus > Aspergillus sergii. Next base: position 164,431 of record ML741785.1, read on the forward strand.
GAGGGTGATATTCTAACTTCACCCCAGGTTCCGACGAAGTTAATACCATGGCCGAGGAATAAGCGCTATGCGAGCATCAACAATTTCGGTTTTGGAGGATCCAACGCACATGCGATCCTGACAAAGGCGCCTCCGGCACAGAGTGACATGCTCACAGAACTCGAGAACCTTGTCCATGGAAACAGTGACGATACTCAGAGCCATGCTCCAACCCGCAGAGTATACCCCATTTCTGCCAATGACAAGCAAGCCTTTACGCGCCGGTTGAAGACCTTGGAGACGTACCTTGAACAACAGCCGGAAGCATTCAACATGTATCTCATGGAGAATCTGGCATACACACTTGGTGAGCGACGGACTGCCTTTCCATGGAGGGCAGCGGTTTCTGCGGCCTCTGCAATCGAGCTGATCGGACAGATAACATCCCCAAATTTCAAGCCGGAGCGCGCGCCGGAAGAGCCTGTTATTAGCTTTGTCTTCACGGGCCAGGGAGCCCAGTGGCATGGCATGGGAAAGGAATTGCTTGCAAGGTATGCTCTCTTTGAGAAGGCCATGAAGAGAGCAGATCAATGTATTAAGAAGCTGGGAGCGGAGTTTTCCATCGTCAGTATGTCTTCCCGTTGAACAGGACTTGTAACCTGTGTAGGGCGTAGCCTGACATTTCTAGGCGAAATAACGAGGGAAGGAGAGTCATCCTTGCTCACAGATCCGTGTTACAGCCAGTCGTCTTGCACAGCGATCCAGCTATCTTTAACCCAGCTTTTGAAATCGTGGGGAGTTGTTCCGACCGCTGTCATCGGGCACTCCAGTGGGGAGATTGCTGCGGCTTTCGCTGCTGGAATGCTCGATTTCGATGATTGTATGCGAATCGCATATTGCCGGGGAGCTGTCGCAGCGAAACTAAGGACCACAGACGTGAAGGGGAGCATGATGGCAATCGGCACTTGCAAAGAAGATGCAGAGAAGATGATAAAACAGGTTCATAGCGGGACTGTTGTCATCGCGTGCATCAACAGCGATTCGAGCGTCACAGCTTCTGGAGATACCCACGCAATAGACGAACTGCAGACGTTGGTCGAGGACCAGGGCCTTTTCAATCGCAAACTCCGGGTGGACGTGGCATACCACTCCCACCATATGGGTATTGTGTCCGCACCTTACCTGTCCTTGATGGGAGATATTCGCCCTCAAGAGTCGAATATCAAGTTCTATTCCTCTTTACGTGGTCATCAAGTTCAGTCATCTGAGCTAAATGCGAATTACTGGGTTGCAAACCTCTTGTCTCCCGTCAACTTTGTCGGGGGTCTCAGAAGTCTCCTTAGAGAAGCCAAATCTCACTCTGGCAAGCCCGTGGATACCCTGATCGAAATAGGTCCTCACTCCGCATTAGAAGCACCAATCCGGGAAACCGCTCAGGAATGTGCAAGTGTGAGGAACATCAAGTATCTACCTTGCATAAAGAGGAAGTCAAATGCTGTGGAAACCATGCAGCAACTTGCAGTGGGGTTATTTATGAGGGGTCTCAATATATGCTTCGGTCTGGTTAACGCTGATGGTGATGGTAAAGGTAGCAAAAGGCCTGTTCTGCTAACCAATCTGCCCAAGTATCCTTGGGACCACTCAGTAAAATACTGGCATGAATCTCGATGGGCGCGATCACTGTATAGTAGGTCGTTCCCACGAAACGACCTGCTGGGCAGCTTGTCTGTCGACTCGGACTCAATCGAAACAAAATGGCGCAACGTGATTCGAGTCGATGATCATCCTTGGATCAGACAGCATCAAGCTCAAGGCAAAAATATATACCCGTTCATGGGGTATGTGGCGATGGCTATCGAAGCGCTTTCCCAGTCTGCGAGGATGCGAAATGTCTCCATAGACAATTATTGCCTCCGTGAAGTGGCTGTTGATAAAGCCCTTATCATTCCGGAGGCATCTACCGTGGAAATGATGACTACATTACGCCCTTTCGCGGAAGGAACAAGAGCTTCCTCTGAGATTTGGTACGAATTTCGCGTCTCTGCCATCTGCGATGGGCAAGAGTGGATGGAACATTGCCGAGGCCTTATATCTGGCACCAGAGAAAAGGAACCCAATCCAATTGATGGCGCCCGCGAAATCTTCGAGAAAGAGCTTGATGGCAAGCGTCGAGAATCGATGGTAGATGCTCCAGGTATGTCCGCTGTGGACTCGGAAGAAATGTATGGCGTTATTGCCGCCAGTGGAATGCAGTATGGGGATATGTTTAAGGGAATGTCGAGCATCAGAGCGTCCGATCACCATGCGACAGCGGAGCTCATGGTCCCTAATACCAGCCTAGCGATGCCAGATGAGTATGAGAGTGGCCATATTCTGCACCCGGCAACCCTGGATCTGTGCCTTCAGTTAATGTGGCCCCTGGTGGGTTATCGAGGCCCAGGCCAGAAGCAATTATACCTCCCTACGTTCATCGGATGCTTATATGCAAGGTGCAAAACAAAGCTCTCACCTGGTGACCGTCTTAAGTTGTATGGATCGCGAACAAATACTTTGCATCCTCGCCGTGCTGCCGAGTTAAACATCGTTACCACTCGCAGCCAAGATCCTAGCGATGTACTGATTCGGATGGACAACGTCAAGTCAACACCGCTCATTGACCAAACCATCTGTACAGACAGGCCGGTAAAGAATCAGTGCTATAAAGTACATGAAACACCCTGTGTTGACTTTTTGAATTCGCGTTTTCTTGGATTTCTCGACCAGCCTACCTCGCCCAAATCCAGTGAACTTCAAACTGTCCGAGTCCTGGAGCAGGCATCGTTCTACCTGCTTGAAGCTGCACAGAATAAGCTTAGCACCGGGGATCCCGCATCTATCAAGGGACATTACCATTATCTCATGGACTGGATTCGGGAGACGCGCCACAGAGCGCGCCGTGGGGACTTGCCTCTTCAAACGCCTGACTGGTTGGAGTGCAGCGAGGAAGAGCGAGAAGCAATTATAGAAGAAGCGCGGTCAATGGGTGCTCCAGGGGAGATGATATGTACCTTGGGCAGTCTGCTTCCCGAGATCCTGCGCCGTGAGGTTGATCCAAGCGCAGTCATGCGTAAAGGCAGTCTCTTAGAGCGGTATTACCAAGATCTTGATTCCTTCCGTCGCAGTTATATTTCGGCTGCCTCATTCATCGACAAGATGGCAGATCAAAAACCGCATATGAACATTTTGGAGATTGGGGCTGGAACGGGAGCTGCCACACTTCCCTTCATCCACACCTTAGGAGGTGGCGATACTAAAAAGGTCCCTCGATTTAATCGTTACGACTTCACTGATGTCTCTGACGCTACCTTGAACGAGGCAAAAGAGAAGTTCAAATCTTGGGGAGGCCTTCTGGGCTATCAGAAGTTGGATATCGCGCAAGATCCGATCCAACAGGGCTATGAAGAGCACTCATACGACTTGGTCATCGCGTGCCATGTGTTGCACCTCACACCCAGACTAGACGTAACTTTAGCAAATGTGCGAAAGCTTCTAAAGCCGGGTGGAAAGCTTGTTCTTCTTGAGGAAAATGGTCAGCAGTTAAGGCAGTTTATCTACGCTCTGCTACCCGAGTGGTGGCGTAGTGATGATAGCCGCATTGATGGACCGTTGTTGGATAAGACCTCCTGGGATACTCTCCTTAGGGAATCAGGCTTCTCTGGGCTTGATCTTGCCTTGGATGATTATCCTGGCGCTCCTGAGCAATGCGGTAGCCTATTGGTCACCACGCTTCATGATACCCCTGACCTCCAAGGGCGCCAAGTGACGATTGTTTGCCCAGAGATCTCTAGCTCATTTCCAGTGGACAACCTTGCCCGCGATATAGAAAGTATGACGGGTTGCTCCCCCGAGATGGGCACGCTGTCCAGCATCGATGCTAAAGGGAAACTGTGCATCTTCCTCGGAGAATTGGATAACCCTTATCTGTCACAGCTCGATGAGGCTAGATTCAATTTGATCCAAAACTTACTACAGGATACTTCTGGTCTTCTCTGGGTGATCCGGCCAGGGTGCAGCAGTGACAGCAAACCGCCCGAGTCACACTTGATCACTGGACTTGCTAGAACTGTGCGTTCTGAAACAAGCCTTCCGCTTGTAACATTGGAGCTACAGTCAGGACTTCCACAGCCTGATTATGGTGCTGTAAAACACATCATGGATGTGTTTGGAGCCAGCTTCGGTGTTCAATCTAGCCCTAAGCTAACTGACCGCGAATACAGCGTCAAGGATGGGATCATATACGTTCCCCGGATGGTTAACGATACGTTGTTGGACGAGTTTATCCATAGAGAAGCAGGACGAAGTGACCCAGAGCTCCAGCCCTGCAGACAGGATGGACGGCCCTTGAAGCTGGTTGCTGGGGAGCCAGGAGTTCTAGACACGCTACATTTCACGGACGACAGAGGCGCAACGTCCGAGCTACCTGAGAGTCATGTTGAGATTCAAGTTGAGTATATTGGTCTCAACTTTAAGGACGTTATGACTGCTATGGGCCAGATGAGCAAGGATACTCTGGGAAATGAATGTAGCGGTATAGTCACTAGAGTTGGGGGCGATGTTGAGGGACTGGCGAAAGGCGATCGAGTATGTGCAGTTTACGAAGGGGCATTTGCAACATCTGTCTCCTGCCCTGCGACCAGTGTGTGGAGGGTTCCGGACAGTATGGATCTCAAGACAGCAGCGACAATTCCCCTGATATTCTGCACCGCATACTACTCCCTTTTTGATCTCGGGCGCCTAGCGCAGGGTGAAAAGATCCTCATCCATGCAGCTGCAGGTGGTGTTGGCCAAGCAGCGATCATGCTTGCCAACATGGTCGGTGCCGACGTGTTTGCCACTGTCAGCACCCCAGAAAAGAAGCAGTTTCTCGTGGAAACGTACGGTGTGGAGGAAGACAGAATCTTCTTTAGTCGTGACTCTTCTTTCACACAACACGTCAAGAAAGCTACGAACGGCGAGGGTATTGACGTGGTTTTGAATTCTCTTGCTGGCGAAATGCTTCGAGCCAGCTGGGACTGTGTAGCTCCCTTCGGGAGATTTATTGAGCTCGGTAAAAAGGATATCTTGCAGAATTCGCGCCTCGAAATGTCCCGTTTTGATGATAACGTTTCATTTTCATCCGTTGACTTGACAGCCATTTACCAAAAGAGGCCTTTGGTCATGAAGCGACTGTTATCTAACGTCTTCAAGCTGTTCGCCAAGGGCCTTGCACGACCTGTTGCACCGATTACCTCCTATTCCGTGTCAGACGTTGAAGTGGCTTTTCGAAGCTTGCAAGGCGGACGTGTCTTTGGTAAAAGTGTCATCGAACTGCAACCCGACGCCTTGGTAAAGGTTAGTAATATCTCCACCTTCAACATTCAGAGTATTCTCGCTGTTCAGATAAGTAACAAGTTCAACAGGTATACCCGCCGCAAAAGCCACAAGTACATCTATCTCCCGAGGCATCCTACATCGTCGTTGGTGGATCTGGAGGCCTCGGCAGGAATATCGCAGATTGGTTGTCTCAACATGGCGCCAAGCATATCGTGCTCTTAGCCAGGAGCGGAGATGGTAAGGAAAATGTAAAACGACTGATACAAAGGACAGAAAGCGAAGGAGTAAGGATTGTCGCCCCTCGTTGTGATATAAGCAACGGGGCAGACGTCAGGGCAGCCATTTCTATGGTTCAGCGAGAGATGCCCCCTATTCGGGGGGTTATCTTTGGAGCTATGGTGCTACGGGTCAGTAGCCCTTGCAGATTTCTCTAACAAATCCTTTACTAACTTCAAAGCAGGATTGTTTGTTCGAGAATATGCAATATGACGATTACCGCGCCGTCATATCCCCCAAAGTTGATGGTCTATGGAATCTTCATCACACTCTCAAGGAGGCACAACAGCATCTCGACTTCTTTGTCAATCTATCATCGGTTTCCGGTGTCATTGGTAACCGAGGGCAAGCCGCATATGCTGCTGCAAGTACATTCATGAGTGCCTTTGCGCGGGCGCAGCTTGCTGCTGGTTATCCCTACACCAATATCGACCTTGGTCCCGTCAAAGGAATCGGCTACCTCGCAGAGAGAAAGGGGACTGTCAACGAAGTCCTTGACACACTCGAAACCCAGGGAGTCGAAGAAGGGGAACTCCATGCTCTGTTAGCTGGAGCAATTAGCGGCAAGATGCTCAACACCTGTAATGGTCACTGCATCACTAGTCTTGAGATAGCAGCCAGCTCCCCGGCCGATCAGGGCCCATTCTGGATGGTTGATCCTAGGTTCTCTCACCTTGTACGTGCCAGCATCGCTGCTCGAGCGGCCTCGGAGGGCGACGACGACGATCAACAGACCGCGGCTGTGCCCCTCGCAACTGCTGTCAAGAGAGCGGGTAAACGAGAGGCTGCACAAGCATTGATCGTAGATGCTTTAGGTCAAAAAATGTCTACCTTGCTCATGGTACCTTTGGAGGATATAGTTCCTTCCAAGTCGATCTCTTCTTACGGATTAGACTCGCTCGTCGCCATCGAGGTGCGAAACTGGGTTTTCCGTGAACTGGAGTCCTATCTGCAGATCATGGAGATTGTGAGCGCTCCATCCTTGGTCTATTTGGCAGATCGTGTGATTTGCAAGTCCAAGATCTTGCAACATTTAAAGGTGAATGATGGGCGGGATGAAGGAGAAGCGGGTGTTAGTAAATAAGTGAATAAGTGGGACTTGTAATGTGGCTGGGTGTACATTGAGGATGCGTATACATTTTGTACTGTACCATATAATATGCGTGAGTGTAGATTCCTTGTTTCTAATTTGTACTCATTTTCATGGCATAATAACCAGTACTCTCATGAGTTGCGAAGGCCCTTGAATTTTGTTCATCTACCATGGTTATTGTTCTCTATACAGAAATGTACTTTTATTACGTACGGGGTAGATTTATATTTCGTCGTCATGGGAGCGTTGTTATTACTCATATGCTGTTGTGCGCAGATATATATATCCCATTAACATGATCTTGCAGTCCTTACGACTATCCACTATATCAAACACTGCTACGAATTGTCATGCTAGACGTAAAAGACGATTGAGTAGAAGGCGCAATAACAGTATGTCTTTCTATGGACCATTCTCTAATGACATGACACAAACGTATATCCATGGAGTGAAACCGAGCTCATGAAGCGTAAAATTACAGTAATTAATCCAGCTCTTCGCTTGGAGTCCTGGGCGAATGTGCTCCGAATAAAGCTTCCTAGAATAGCACTTGGATATCATCATATAACACCCTGGTCTTGGGAAAACAAAATGCTGCTACCGAATGATAAAACAATGCCGAACAGGGTAATCAACGACGGATATAAGGAAAACAGAAACTAGAGGAGAAAAGAAAATAAAGAAAAAGAGATAAAAAACCAAAGGCAGATGTATAACACTGGTCTTCTCGTACGGAGACGTAGAGTGACGAGGTATGCAGCAAAAGAAATGATGAGTAAAGGAATAAACGGCTTTTTGTCAACCACCAACTCTGTATGTACGGACTGTTGGGATACCTTATGCAGAACTGGTCTAATGTACACTTCTGCTGGCTTGGCTGGCACGGCTGGCACGGGATGCACGGCTAGGCGTAGTTCGAGGTTCTTCTTCTTCCATAACATCGCTGAGTCGGGTCGGATGGCGATGACGGGGGGTCACAGAGTCCCATGTGGTTCCCCATCCAGAGCCACTGTAATCAACAGAGCCCTGGTTATAAGGTGCTGAAGTTGTTGGTGGCATAGTGCTAGGTACATAGCCCCCTTCGTCCTCCATCGACCCCCGCTCATAGTCATCGCTTTCCTCGGACATTGGACGTGGATAAACGATGGAGGGCCCTTGTTGAGGCTGAGTACGGCGATAACTACCGTATTCATCATCACCAGGCTCGCTGCTAGCTGCGCTGGGATCATAGGAGCGATTGTCGTTCTCAGATGTGGGTCGGCCATGGTACTCGCCGTCGTGTTCATAGTAATTTCCTGCATACTGTCCCGAGGATTCAGCAGCTGCAGACGTGTGCGGTGGTCGGGGAGCGTAGCGCTGGCTGTCAGATTCCTGATAACCCCGCTGCCCCTCCGTGAACGGGTCGGTCTCCGTAGGGGACCCGGGCGCCTCTTCATAGTAATGACCTTCGGAAGACTTTCCCGGGCCACCTGATGGGTGGTTCGAGGTATTTGATCGAGTGGGTAGGCCCTGAATCATTGGCACCACTTGCACTCCTCCAACCAAGGTGGGCTCTCCATTGCGGAGTGAGTTCGTTCGATCCCTTTCCTCTTGCTCACGGCGACCAAGTTCCTCCCACGCGCGACGGGCCTCTTCCTTGGATATTTGAAGCTCTCGGCGCATTTCTTTCAGCAGCGACTCCACGCGAGCCTTGTCACTCTCGGCCTTCTGCAACGCGGCCATTGCTTCTGTCCGCGATTGTTTCTCGGTCCTGACTTGTCGTTCTAAATCGGCCTGAAGTTCTTTCGATCTTTCTTGCTCTGCACGGGTGTCAAAGAACCACCGCTGGAACTTGCGCTCGGATGATGCTCGCAGACGCTGCAATTCCACAACCGCGTGAAAAAGGTTGGCGCCAGCAGCGGAGAGATCGGTCACCTGACGGGCCATCTGCTGGCTGATGGGGTCGCGTTCTAAAGCCTCACTATTCTGCTCCAGCTTTCGAATCCAGTAGCCAGTTAGGCCTTCCCAATGAGAGGACAACGTTTCCCACCGTTCAAAAGCGTGAGGAAAACCGACACGTCGCGGCGACTGCTGCGCTTGGGAGGTACTAGGCTGGTTTGGAGCTTCAGCTTGTTGTTTTTGGAAGCTCGTGGAGCCTGTTGGTGGCTGCTGGAGATTGTGCTGAGTGGGAGGCCCAGGTTGTCTGGGGTGAGCGTGTGGGCCTGGAGTTTGACCATGAGCCAGGGTATCTGGCCGCTGAGCCGCTGCTGGGATTCCCGGAGGCTGCTGCGTCGTACGAGATTCCGGCTGAATGTCGGACCCCGCGGGAGCACCGGGGCCAGGTCTCCGCTGTGAAGGTCTATTACCTGCAACGCCAGCAGCATAGGGCTGGGCTGGATCCTGAGTCCTTTCTTGTGACTCTTGCCGCCTGCGCTCGGCCTCCTCATGCTCCCTATCTCTGGCTTCCTGTTCCGCTTTTTTGCGAGCTTCTCGGTCCCGGCGCTGTCTCATGATATCGGTCGGTGTCCGGACCCCACTTGGCGGGTGTGTGTTAACCGGGACAGGGCCATGGGCTGCACGTGAAGCGCCATTTTGTGTACGCCCTGTGCCTGCGAGGCCGATCGAACCAGTCGCGTTTCCCAAGTCAGACATGGGCGCATTCACTTCTTCCCAATCCGGAGTAAACGGGAGGGGTTTTCGAATCGCTTCTTCTAGAGCCCAAAGAATCGCAGACGCTGTACGTGGAGAAACTCTGGTAGACCTGCGAGGCCAGTATGACTCGCCTAATATCCGAGGGCGATCGTCAGTGAGCGAGTCAGCGTCGTCGTCTTCCTCTGTCTGGGCTTCGGAAAGCGCAGGACGAAGTGCAGCAACTCCACTGTTACGACCCGACACAGGTTGGACCAGTACGGGAATTGTTTGCTCTATCTGGGATGGGCGACCTGAAGCATATACTGATCCCGGCCGTTGACGAATTGAACGGGACGTTCTCCGTAACGAACGAGTACTTCCTTGACTACTCAGAGGACGCGGTGATGGGTATCGGGGAGGGGCAGGATTGGAAGCAGCCTGCTGCTGGCGTTGCGGTAAATCTGTCGTAAACGTGGAGGGGTCGTGAATCTCGTAGGTCTCGTCAAATGCGCTGTGGGTGTGGGGAGACACCGCTGAATATGGATGCGAATGGTGTGAAGGGAAATGCGACAACGTGATAATTGGCACTCAGCCGCCTACAAATCGGTGGACAATACCGATGACGTGGGAGTGTTCTCAACCAAGAATTCAAGTTCTCCGATGTCTTCGGGGCCAGGCGCACACGTAGAACCGGCCTCTGAAGAATAAGATAGATGTAAGTACGTACACAATTAAGCACGTTGGAATGTGGATATTATTTTAGGGACTGAGAAAAAAACTAATAGGCACTGAAGGGGGGGAAAGGAGCAATTCCGAGGGTTAGGAAGGACTAAAAGTGGGCAGGTGTGCAAGCCAAGTGGCTGGTCGAATGAGAAGGCGTGGACGATGCGAGGAATTGCGATGGCTGGGAATCAAATCAATTGGCTTTGTTACCTTTAAAGCTCGCTCTCAGACCGCCACGAGCACTGGACGACGCTCGTAGCAGTCATAGAGCAGAGCTCAATGGCTGCCGACGGAAGGCGAAATAGTCCAATCGGTGTGTTGCGTGGAGAATGACAGTTGTACGTACAGCGCAAGAAATATTAATAGAAAATGGAAGAGTGGAAGAAAAGTAGAGTAAGTGTAGGGGTCACGGGAAATGTGTAGTCAGCCAAAGTCACGGGCCCCCATCAAATCCACTGGATTGACCAACAACACCTTTCCCCATGGTGGAATTGATTCATCCAGTCATTTTCTACTTTTGTCGCGGGGATAGGCGGCATAATTGTCGCAGAAAGGGCTTCTATAAATGACCCTCACTTTCCTTAATCGTCCCCATCCTGACTGGTATAACTCCGCGAAATTACACCTCTCCTCCCCGCGTGATACCACGATGGGGCACAATTGAAAGGACAATATTACCATTGCATACATGTACTCCGAGCATACCGATAAAATCAATCACCCTTGTTAGTCTATCTCATTTTGAATTGGATCAGAGTTGAAATTATTCTTTGACAAAAAGCCAAGGTTCCATGTTCCTGGTTCACCATTAGATGCGCTGGCAGTGCATCTCGGCTGGATGAGTTTCATATCGTTGTGATGCCTCATGGATGCCTCAGCTCATGCTGACAGTCAATGCAACCTGCTTTGGTCCATAATGATGTCGAACTTTGGAGAGGTAAGATAGGGCCGCCAATTAGTCGAATCAGATCGGTCCCAACCCCTGGACTAAAGAAGTTCAACTGGAGTGGATTGGAGGATGCAACGAACCAACGGATCTTCTCCACTCTGGGTCCCCGATCTGGTTCGTCTGAACTGAAGCACAGACACGGTCCATTTATTCATGGGAGTTCGCGTTATTAGGAATTTCACTTCAACGAAATGGCCTGGTCACCACTCCGTACTAGGAGGCCCTTCATTCGGTGGACTTCTTTTGGTCGCACAAGGATATATTGTCAATCTCGGGAGACGGTGATCGAAATGAGACAAGGAAAAGTAATTAATTTTCTTGTTCTCCTTTCTCCCTTTCCGTGCCCTTCTCTTCTCGTGCATGTAACGTCCATTTCAATTGCAACCAGGATGAAAATCAAGGGATGCTGATCGCTTTCCCAATCGGGCCGTATTTCTTTTTTTTTTTTTTTTTTTTTTTTTTTTTGCTGTCAATCTTCAACCTGGTTTTCGGGACTATAGTCGATCCTAACGATCGAAGGTCGAGACAAATGGCTATAACTCAGAGTGGACCTAACGAGAACAGACAGTCAGTAAGGGCAGCCCTACAGAATATCCTCCGGCGCTGATTGACTGGAAGGAATCCCGTCCACCTGCCCCGGTTTCATATCTATCGACGTACCTTGCAGATCATGAATCACTAACTGGGTACTTCTATGCGCATCTCAGCCGAGGTTACCCTTATCACTTTGTCGTCGCTCGCTCTGAAGCTCAGTGATTGGTCACAGACGTTCAAAAATCAAAGCTGGTATATTCTCCAACTCAACAAAACCGGGAAATGGGTCTATATATTAGCATGTAGAGGTAGATAACTGGCAGGCAGTGATCTCGAGCTTCGTGAGGTGCTGTGGAAAGGCTCCATAGGTCGAGGTATGTGCAGGTTTTGTGACCGGCCGCGTGCTGCAGCAAGCCCGCCTTCCCCGTGAAGAAATCTTGGTTGACGATGCAGATGAGGCTCGAAAGGTTTATTAAGTTTTGGTACTAATCACCCATGAGCTGCATGGAAGACTAGAACCTGACCGTCGCCGCTCATAACCACTTGCGTGCTCGATATACATGCATATACATATGTAGGTACAGAACATGAGCATTGGGGGCAGGGAGGGCAAGTCATTGGACCCATCAAGGTGCGCCCGTGTCTGTAGATCTCTATCATCAAGGCGTCTTCGGCATGGTTGGAATGCGCATCATGCAACTGCTTTGCTTTCCCGGTGGTCTGGACACCTGTCCTTCCCCATCCCACCATACACTAGTCGAAGGCTTTCAAATGCATCAAGATCCAATATTTCGTGTGGACCCGGAAAAATTTACTCATCGCACGGGGTTAGACACCAGCGAATTGACAGGTCAGAAGGATCCGGCTCTATGAGCAATACGAGTTGAATCAATCATGTCTCTGGCCGAATTGAGAAAGTCAATGCACACGATCGCTAGCTTGCTGAAGGTGTTAAATCAAAACACACACTCATAAGCAATAAATGAACCTATACATAAGCACCCTAGTACGCGAATATACTTTAGCTTACAGGTTCTGGTGATCATCCCGGAATCAATGACGGCGCTCCCGGCTGCATTCAACTCTAATTTACGAAAGGGATTAAAGGGAAAATGCAGGAGGCCAAAGAGAGCGAAGGTGACAGAGAGAAGGGGGGAAAGAAGAAGAAGAAATGGCCAGCGCATGACAGAGCGCTAGATGGCATGGAGGCTTTCGGGTCATGGCTATACTGGCCAGCAAGAAGTCATGAAAAGATACTCAACACATAAAGCCAACCTCTTCGGAGAATAATCTGTAAAACGTTGGCTCCCAGCATCAGCCACTTTACCAAGAAACTGCAAGGGTGGAGTCCACAGTCGAATGTTCCAATAGAGATCGCCTCTGAACTCTATAATTATCCAATTTCAAGCTCGAAAATGGGCAACAGTGTGTCATAGCAACCAGCACGACCTGCTGGAATGCGGGCCCAAACACTGATTGGTCTACTCTTTAATGGAGAAATTCGTGACCAGGGCTTTGCAAAAAAGAGGAAAATAGATCAGAGCAGCGTTGGAAGTACTGTGACAGTGTGGCTTAAATTCGGCGTCATTTAAGCTTCCTTCCTGACCTGCTATGGCTTTTCGGTGGTGACTATAGAATCATATTTCAATGACCATGCTACCGATTGGGCTGTCCTAAACTCACGGCAAAGCATACTGTTGACAGATCGACATGATCGACAGCCACCACAACCTGATTAGAGGTTCAGTCTTCCGCGGTGGACTTTTGTCCAAGCGGAAGTGATCGCTCACATTTGCAGGAACGTCGGCCTTCTGTTACCAGGTAGCTGGGACTGGGCCCAAATACCTCACAACGTCTCCTAGTTAAGGTTTTCGACGTCCTGTATGTGGATGAAACGTCCTATCGATTGCAAATTATTTTGACGTAGGCGACTGCATAGTGGCAAATTGTCTCTTACGCCGAATTAACCCCGGCTCCCTACAGCTATGCAGGTACTAATTATATCGATGGAGATCTATCGGGGAAAGGAAAGGAGCGTGACGGGAATTAATCGAGTTTAGAATCTAACCAGCACAACACTTGCACTTTTCGCAACCATGATACAGGGACTGTTTGGCTGCCATTGTGCCAATCCAATGACGTCCTCGAGAATGGGTGCCTGACGGCCCTGACCCCAGTTGAGAATTGAATTCACAACAGGGACGGGGAACATTGTCAATAAGTACGGTTGGCCTATGGCTATCTTTTACACCCTGCGAGCCTAGGTTGCGGATCGGGATCCGGGTGTCTCCCTTGCTCCAGTCTCGATTGCGCGCGCCTTGCTCCAAGCGCCATCCCTAGGGAAGGGGACCATGTAAGGTCCGATAGGCTTTTGGCGTCCGTGCTTTCGGGTGATTGAGCTTTGTTTACACCATTGTGCATTGGCATGCGGCGGCTGCTCTCCCCGGCCTAGCCACCAATGCATCAAGTGGGTTGCAGACCTGAAAGAGTACTAATTGTGATATGTATAAACATAACCCCTTCGCCCTTGCCATTCCCCTAAGTTCTGGTTACCCAAAGACCTCCCTATTCTTGGACGCTAATAGGTATTCAGCGTCTGTATCATTTGCTTCCGATGAACGCTCCATATCCTTGATCATACACTGAACAGCTCCGTGGTTGTTGCAATATCATCCCATGGCTACCGCATATCATCCGCTTCCCGGGGAATTGAACGCTTTCCGGCGTGGCCGCAAGAGCTCTCAGACGAACTTCTGTTTGCCCCCACCGTCGCCGCAGAGAAAACGAGCTTCATCATATTATCCACCAAGGGATCTTATAACAACAGACGAAACGAATCCATTCTACCTCGAGCGATCTCTGGAATACGGAGCCCGGCGAGCTCACCGGCCAGGTGCTCGCGATGTTAGATTTAGTGAAGAAGCTAATCAGTATTACATGCTATCCACCGTGAATCCTGGAAAAGAGCTTCCGTTCCCAGTTACGGTTCGTGGGGAAACCGCGAGATCTCGTACTAATATCAATCGGTCAACACTGTCGGTGGTCGAACTTGAACACCAACTAGCGCTTCAACAAATTTCACCGCAACCTTGGGACCAGCCCAGCCATTATAGCCAAGGGTCGTTTGGATCAGTGCAAACGGAGGCTACCCCAGACTTGACCCCAAGCAGCTCCTTCTCCTCGAACTACTCTGCTCCCATATATCCTGACGACACCACCAGAGTGAGTGAGCAGCTTGCCCATCATTCCCATACAGGCGTTACGTCGGGAAATCAGGTTCCTTTCTGTCCCTCGACACCACAGAAGCGTTCTAGAACGGCTTTGTCCACCCAACCATCTACACCCACTCGGGAGAGCAGCCTGCGGACTGCCCCGTCCAACGCGTCGTCTGACACTTTAGTCATGTCTCAGTCCGACGCTCTAGACTCCCTCCGTGGAAAGCCTCTACCCTCTCTGCCCGCTGTTGCGCGCAACGCGAACACTTTGGCAAACAGAAGAGCACAGATAGTCGTTGGGAAGCCTCCCATAGAGGCATCTATGATCTCCCCTCCTTGCCGTATCAATCCCGTTACGATGGAGCCTCACACAACTCGCTTTGATGAAGCCATGTTCATCCCCGCCAATGACTGTCCAAGTCCCGTTCCCAGTCCAGGATCTAATTCGCCTTCCATGGAAAGGCCTCCCCCATTTAGCCGCGATAGGCCGTCGACATCAACATCCGAAGTGGTATGTGAGCACTCAGTATGGGAATCAGACTCGGACACCGAAGACATGGATCCAAAGTCGCGGTCGAGGAAGCCCATGGATACATTGAAAAAGGTCCGCAGTCGCGTACATCTAAGGGTGGCCAAGTCGGCCCCCAAGTTACAAAACTCCAGCAACAGCCCTCAGGCCCTAGAAAAATTCCCTACAACGCCTGACAAGCCCCCAGAAGATCGTTCCCCAGCCCCAGTGAGGTCAATTGGGAAATCGCGTTTCGCCCCCGAGAAGTTCCAATCAGCACACCAAACGGTGCGTATCGTGGCCCCATCGACCACATCCCTCGTGCCTCCACGGACCCCACGATCCCGTCGCAACAGCAAGGATGAGCGTCCAAACTTTGACATCGATCGATCGACAGCAGCCGCGATGCAGGCCAAATCGAGGCGTAAGCCACAGTCTAATTCGCCCCAGTCGTCCCTATCAAGCGAAGGAGATAAAATACGTACCCTGTGCCGCGAAGACCGATCGGAAAAAGCCCTTCAGAGTTTAACACCTTTACGACAACCTCTTTACAAACGTGTTTGGGAGTCCCTGCGCGTGCTCGGTTGCCACGGGGATATGCCACCATCTAGGCCACGCAAGGCCATGTAACTGTTGTTTAAATGGATACTGATTTCCTGTGCTTGAAAATGGTGGGGAAAAGTCTGGATGGCGTTGGTATATACGGAAATGCTTTCGCGTTCAACCTGCCAACGATGACGATAATTTCGCTTGTTCTGTTTCCTAAATAATGTCTTATGAAGCTGCCTTACGGATCCCAATGGATGGGAGTTGGTGACGAAGAACGCCCGGTCGCAATGTGCCATGGTGGCTTTCGATGATTTATGAGCTCGACACGTTGAGCATGAGACAGCAGCTATATTCTGCTAATGCTACAGCTGCTACGAATGATTTAATGTAGTACGATGATGAGGCTATGGGATCTGGATTGTTCCCGCTCTTGAGCTTTGGCTCCTCTCTTTGATTTCCTTGCTTGACTCTCTCACTCTCTCCGTGATTTTTCCTTCTCGAGTTTTCCAATCACTCTTTCTATCGAACTGCGCACGCTCTCTGATAATTTCTTATTGTCAAACGTTGATGATGGCTATCACTCTTTACAACCCGCTAATCAATCGACACACTGTGTTCCTTTTCTTATCCAACCCACAATTATAAAACAGCCAGATGAAAGTCTAGGACAAGGCGCGAGCCACCTTACCTAATCTACTTACCATGAGCCATCCATCCATTTTGCAATTGCTTCAAGTAACACAATGCCTAAGCGTAGATCATGATCTACAATGTGGGGTAAAAACTCGTACTTTTTCCCCCCTCCTGCAAGCTCCTCTGTTTTGGTTCTCCCTTGCGTGTGGCGCACCCGATAGCATTTTCAGCCAACCCTATATCCCTTAGCACCGATCATGACCGGCTCTGAAGTCTAGAACCAAGGGCTCGGGCCAATTCGCATTCCCTGCTAACCTGGTCTAGTGGCTGACTGAAGTCTATAATCGTCACTCTCCTTTGCTCAACCGTGTCCCTTCGGCTTTGCTGGGGTAACGGGTTTCGTGTAGTATGAATGCTCTATACCTGGGAATGAAGTCCTTCTGACTGTGGAAAAGGATCATGTTTCGGGATCTGAACTGAAACATGATCAGAGTAAGCTTATGGCCGTGTAATGAAGAATTCGGTATCTTGTCGTGTGCTCTTGCTACGTTACGTTCATCATGCTTGCGATGTTACATTGGCATTAGTTGAGGATATTGTCGATCTTGCAAACAAACATTGTCAATATATTGTATGAGTTGGATAATCGCGTGTTTACGTATGAGAGATGTTCAAATACTTTGTTGCTTTGCTTCTTTATTATGTCTAACTATAGGCAAGTCTTGTTATAGGGAAATCTTATGATAGGCACCAAATTAGGGCGAGAATCCTTGTATAGGTAGTTGATGTGGATGGATATCATCATCGGCCGGTAGCCTAATCTTACTATTCAGGTATACGGTCGCGTAGGATGAAAAGTCACTTAATCATTTAATTTAATCCTAATGATGTGTTTCTTCTGCTGTGGTAATCCATAATCGGTTCTGTCGTTCTTTGACCCATAGTCAGAAATTGTACAGAAGGTGTTGCATAATCACTCATTGCTTCTCGCACATCCGACTCACCCTGACCCTGACATGAATCATTCAAGAAAGAAAAAGAAATTAAAAATAAATCCTAACACCGGTCTTCGCTGATGATCCTCCATAAGCCCACACCGACAATCCCCTAGCTTATACAAATCACCCCCAAAACACCATATACCACTCATACCACCATGATCGCACGATCACCACCACCACGCCCACAACAGGATGCATATGCAGCTAAACCAAGTAGTTATTCAGGAACCCGGCCCAGCATCCGCAGCGGAAATCCCGATTCCTTGCAGCAGCCTCAGCTCTCCACCGCAAGGCCCTGAAACCGACGTCCGGCACGCGCAGGCGCAGGCGCAGGAACAAAAGACCCTGCAGGAGAATGAAACGGGGAGCGAACCCATCCGCGGACCGGGCCAGGGGAAGTGAATTCGGAATTCCCCTTCCCACCCGCAAGGGGAGGAGGCCCAGAAGGACTCGGCAGGTGAGACAAATCTGCCAAGAAATAGGGATTCTGGCATGGGCCGGAGAAAATGGAGTAGAAGGAGATGCAAGAGGTACGAAATTGTATGTTCTGCAAGTCTGAAAGCCCGTGCATCGGGCTCAGCTTTGCTCCTGTTCCTGCTCATGTCCTTCCTCCTGTGACTTTGTTGGTGCAGTGGTGGTGGAGGTGGTGGTGTCCTTCATCTCAAGCGCATCCATAATCTCCTCCCAATGCGCGACTTTCACCTTCGCCTCCCAATTGGAAATAGCCTTATCTCCAAGCCCCCGGAGCCGCTCCTCCGGTTTCAATTCCTCAGATGTACCATCTAAACCAGCGAACACCTTCCGCACATCCAATTCCTCAACAGCAGCCTGATAGAGCTTAAGAACCTTCTCCCTCTTCTCCATCCTGCTCTTCACCGCCTCCTCGCTCTCCGCTGAAGATGACGATGCACCTCCACCTCCTCCGCGCATAGCACCAGGCTTCTTGATCACCGCCGACGAGGCCCGGGATTCATACCCGCGGATCACGCCCTCGAGAATACCTAGGATTGTGCCCGCTCGCATGCCCAGTTGTGCGCCGGCGGGGAAGCCCGCGTCGAAGCCGGATTGCACGTGTTCGGTTTTCGAGGCGGAGACGCCGTCGCGATAGCCTGCTGTTACATGTTGGCGGCGCAGGGAGGGTAGTTCGGAGGGTTCGGGGTGGGATGTGGCGGTTGTTTCTCTGTGGATTGAGGTGGCGTCGTGGGGTGGGGAGGAGCCGAAGATGTCGTCTAGGCTGTTGGTGGTGGGATCTTGGGGGGAGGTCATTGTGCTGATTTGGGGGATGTGTGGAGTTGTTGACTTCTAGAGAGAGCTAGAGTGGGTGTGGGTATCGTAGAGAGTATTGAACGGGTGAGTATGTTATGGTGTTGTAGAGTGATGTATCGCAAAGGAAAAATTGGAGAACAGAAAATGGAGTTACTAATGGTGGAGGGGCAGATTAAATCCTTATCTTATCGGGGTCTTAGATCAGATCAGATCTATACTATACATCACTCCATTTTTCAATACTACTTTCTCTCTACCTACCCTACTTACTAAATACTCTAAACTAAATATAGTAACGACACTCAATGAACAAACCGAAAATCCAACCTCTTAACCCCCTCGTCCGTCGTCGTAAGTAAATAGTCACTCCTTTCCTCCTCCGACATGGACTCCCACTTCCTCTCCCTCGTCTTATTCCTCCAAACGTAATATGCCTTGACCGCATAGAACAAAACGACATTGAACGAGCAAATCGCTAGTAAGATCTTGTTTCCCCGTCGATACAGCGGACTATCATCTTCCCGAAAGATATTGCTCCCGATGATATTCCCCGCCTGCACACACATATTGTACAGCGCGGCGCCGACGGCGCGCGTGCGAACGGTATTACTGATACGGGCATTCCAGCCGACAAGAATCGCATGACAGTATGGGTAGCTGAGAAGGACGGTGCTAATTGCGTAGCGAGTCCAGGTACTGGCTGATTCGGGGAGGGCCACGAGGGCGATCAGACAGGGAAGTATCCAGATGTTGGAGGTGGAGGCGACGATGGCGCGTTCGTTGAGTTTGTCTGAGATGCGGGTGATGATGAGGAGGTTTACAGCGAACATGAACTGGGAGGGGATGGCGAGGAGGTTGGCATGGAAGGTAGAGAAGCCTAGTCGACGGAGGATGTAGGAGAGATAGTTTGCGTGAGGTTGCGGTGGGATGTAGATGAGGAGGCCGAGGAGGTATAGGGGCCAGAGGTCGAAGTCTTTGAGGCATTTAATGAGTGCGACTGGGCCAACTGCTTGTCTGTTTTGGTTTCAGAGTTAGAGATAGGGTGATTGTTGAATGAAGTTTAGGAGACGGACCTGTTGTTCATGTCGCCTTTGGACGGGTCGTCGCGCAGAAGTCGGTTGACGAGGATGAGCTCTTCGCGCTCGTTGAACCAGCCGTCTTTGCCTCGGAACCAGCTTTTTGTCTGGCAGGGACCTGGAGGCATAAGACCCCAGGACAGGACTCCGATAATAGCTGTGATTAGACCTTCGATGAGAAAGCTGCGACGGAAGTTAGTCCAACTCTAGAAAAGTGGTGGGGTGTATTTACAGCCATTGCCATCCACTCCATCCTCGGAGTCCACGCATTTGCAAGATGCCCGCGGCAAGAAGGGAGCCAACAATGTTGCAAGTACTACTTGGGGTTAGCATGGTCAGGTCCAATTTGTGGAGCCGTGGCTTGCCTGATCGCTGTCCAAAACCAGCTGAGACGGATGGGCAGCTCTCGTCCTTTCTATTTCATGTTAATACCAATATAGTATTAAGGCTAACTGAATACTTACATAGAAGTACGATAGCCAGAGCACTATATCACTATAAAAAGTTAGTATAAATACTCAGCGGATTCCATTCACAGACGCACGGTATGAAACCACCCATCAGAAGCCCGAGAAGGGCTCGACAGGCAAAGTAGCCTGCCCTGTTTGAAAGCGCGACCTGTGCAGCACTGATGGCTGACCAGCATACAATGATGAAAGGTATCCATCTATCTGGCCCAACCTTCTTACTGATGAGGCCGCTTGGGAGCTCTGCTGCGAGAAACGTTACTAGGAAGATCTGCCATTGTCAGCCACTATCGACACCTCTTAATCAAAGCAGGCATACAGTTTGTCCATAGTTGAAGTCGTTCGTGTTCATGCCTAATTCAGGGAGCTAGTAATGATTAGCTATCAAACTACCAAGCTCGAAGTACATTTTCACTCACCATGTCATCTGTGATTGCTCTGTTGATATTTCTCCGGTTCAGATCTAGCGAGCAGAACATTAACCACGCCCAGAACATAATCCGCAGATCCACCTATTTTATGTTAAAATTGTACAACAAGAGACGAACACCCTTCAATAAGAGAACAGAAGTAGGAGGAGACCAACCTTTCGGACTAATTTCTTCTCCTCCTCAGGAGTCCAAGTGAAGGAAGGATCAAAGCGATGACGACCCTCATATTGAGCTTTCTCATACACATTAGCCCAATATTCGGCAGCATCCGAATCATCAAAGATATGGTTCTGCGTTCCTTGGAACCCGTCGGAACTCTTAGTTTCCGACTCTTGATTGAAGAAGCCCTTCCCCATTGTATTGGCCAACAGCGGAAACAATGGCAAATTGGTTATTAGTCCAATGCACTAGCCAGATTTACTAGGAATAACTCGAGTATCTTCGAATTTGTCCAGTATGCCCATGAGTTATTAGCCTTCCATTTTATATGTTCTCGATAACAGCTATGATAGACATCCCGCACATGATTGCAACAATCGGCCAAGAATTGTATCATACAGCCAAGCGGCGTTATCCATCGGCCAAGACATCGTGAAAGCCTTTACTTGCACCGTTCTGCAGAGGCTAGACGTATACCTTCAAGGTGTTATCTCGCGTATACGTCTGAAAAACCCAGGCCAAGGATCTTGAGCTATGGCGAACATGGTTCCAGTCAATCAACGTGCAAGCCGATCGACATAAAGTTCACCAACATCGCTAAACCCCTCAGTATAGATCCGAGAAATCCTCAACGCAATTACCGAGCTGTGGAAAGGAGCCGGTTAATGTTTCCGTCTGCGATTGTCGTTTGGCTTGCCTAGTTTAAACTAGTGATCATTAGGTTCGTGGGATAGGCTGCGTATGTTTGTGGGAAATCACTGTGAGCTAGATTCAGCAACGTTGGTTATGATTGCTCACGTTATACCTCAGAAGTACTCTTGAGACTAGTCTATCTAGATACAAGCAAATAGCTTTCAATGGAGGAGGTATCACCGAGATAATTTGTGCTGTGCAATAGACAGGAGAAGCGTGATGTTATAGCCGCAATATCTAAGGATAGCGTTAAGTATGGTACATCATAGCAGCTGCGCCCACTCGTGTACAACGGCATGAATATGTAATAATGCATCTAAGTAAGATAAAAGCATATGACGCTAATGATATTCAAGTCTGACTACATAATCTCATGAGCTCATCGACGGCAACCCTCATCTCGTGACCTCAAAGCGTAGCCTGAGGTGTCTACGCGTTCGAAGAGTTGTAGATATTTTCAGAGTAATTTTGATATGAATCGGGGGAGCATTTTGAACTAGCTCAGAGCAGTAGATCTGTATTAGTTGTGGCGTGAGAGAATTTAATGTGCTGGGCTCTTCATTTGTACCGTGCCTCAGATGCGAGTACCTCCATCCACCTCTGCCTCACAAAGAAGACGATAGAAGTCAAAAAGAATGGAATTGAGGCCAAAAGAAAGACAAACATTTAATCACAGGATACAAGAAGATCAAAAATCAAATTGGCAAAAAGCTCACCCTCCGTCCCCGGCGCCGAGCATGCTTTAAGCACCGGCGTCTTAGGGAGGGTTACGAAAACCCCTAGGGGGGTTTTACTAGTGGAGTCCAAGGGGCGAGGCGCAGGTTCGAACCCGCTGATCTTCTCGAGCCTTGGACTTGGGGGGCCAGACTCAGCGAGGCCCTTAGCTTACCGCTCGACTATCTGGCCCCCCGTTATTGGTATTGTTGGACACTAAAAATATCTGTTCACTAAGATGCCTGCAAAAGAAGGCAGCTGCGAGGGGCCTCGTGGCTCAGGCAGCTTTAGTAGTATGCCTGGGAACGGTGGACTGTCAGGGTAAGCATGATGTCAGGCCGGGGGACCTGCTAAGTGACTGGCGAGGAAAGGGCTAGGGGACTACCTGCCTTGGGTCTTGTGTGTTTGTCTGATATTGGAAGGCTTGGTGCCGTTTCCTTGGATTACTTCCAAGAGCTCCCTGTGAAGCTTATCTGGAACAGGCATAGAAGCTGTTAGACCCGCCCCAATGTAGCATGTTGCAAGTAGTCGGCAGTTAGACTCGCTCTTCACTTAGGGCGAAAGACCCACGTGGGAGTATAGCGGACAAGGTATGAAAGTGTTCAGCCCCAGTACATGTGGAATGCACTGACTGGCCTTTGTCTGCTTACACAAAATCGCCAATTCCAATACCAGGAGGGCAGAAAGGCTCCGACAACAACCTTGATGGAATATACGCCAGCTACAAGACATGCGGCGAGATTTGCATGATCGGAAACGGGGCACATGTTCACTAAGCAGAGGTTAATGATATTCACATTCATCAATTGCTAGGAGTAACAGGTAATGCTCATGGTAAGAGGACACATCATGATCACCAGATCAGCCCATGCCGCATTCAAGTCGCTATTCAGATATTTTCCATTAAGCTAGTGGTACTAGTGTCGATTGCTAGAAAAAGAGCAAGCTGCGGAATATATGGTAGTGCACGAGTGGGATACTTTCACACTCGTCTTCAGGATTCATGGGAAATCAGTCCTGGCCGTCATGGGTGTGTTTATAACGGAGCGACCTTAATCCAACGACGACCAGCTCTCGATCTCCGGGCGACTGATTGGATCTTGGGTGCTACAGGGTAGCCTATATTGCACTGCCTCAATTCCCAACCGTTATCAGTCTCTTTCGATACCAATTTGCCCTCAATAAGAGCAACAGCTTCGCCAAGCATAGTCGAGTCATAGTCCTGTATCCAACATTCCTATTGGTTTGCTCGTAAAGCGTACCCACCTGACACTAGAGTTCTGGGCTTTAGTCATTTGGCCCGGGTCTCTTAGTCCTCCCGATGATCATTATCAATTTGCGCGATTTCCGACTACCGTGTCGATAATGGTCAAACGCAACCACTTAGGTCCTGAACGTGCTCCCTAAGTGTCCGGAGCTCACTGGGAAGAAAAAATCATCAAATGAGCCGAAGTATTTCCGGTACAAATCAGAATGTCTCAAGATACAAGCAGTAAGTTCCTTTGTTTTACCTACGTGTGACAGTCAGAAACATGGCTGAAGGGATTGTGGAGCCACCAAAATTTAGCCGCTTGGGTGCTATACATAGTGGAGACGCCGTGCAGTCGGGGTAACAAAACTGGCCGTTTCCAGCCACACATAACCAAGGACAAGAATTAGTCCCTCCGGCCGCTACGTAAAAGCTCTAATATGTCGCAGCTTACAGCCTGACATTTGACATGAAGAGCGTATGAGAGGGATGATAAACATCATGTGACGCCCTGGCCCCATGACGGGTCGGGATGACCCGGTGATCGTCTTGTACACAGCACATTTATACTACGGTGGAGAGCTGAGATAAATAAAGCTGCGCCCCAGACCTGCCAGCCTCGTCGCGTGAAGCATATAAACAATCGTAGGCCCAGCCTCTCACTGCCCGTAACGTCCTTGCGATCCGATCAAAATGGCGGGACGATCCCCAGCCCGCCTCCTCTTCACACTAGCAACACCCCCCTTACTAGTGGGCTACGGCACGCATGTCTGGCTAAACTCACTGGAGGCACGATATCCCCCTATTGCTCCAGATAGATCCAGCACCGAGCTTCTCCGTACACCAGCCAACTCAACAACTCAACATGTCCCCCATGTAGACATCTACGCCGCCCGGATCCGCCTCCGCGACCTTCAAGCACGGACCAACCACCCCACAGAAAAACCCACGAAACAAGACCTGAACATCGCCTGGGCGCAATCATTGCTGAATTGCAGCATACTTCGCCTAGAAGCCAAAGTGATCGGACTCTTCAGTAGGGGCAAATTCAACCCAGGCGATCTGGGAACCACCCCAGCAGGATTCAGCCCTGATCCAGAAACGGGCGCTCCGCGTGAGCTTCTAAATGGGGCAATGACTGTTATTCGACAGCCAGTGCGTGACGAGCCTTTGTTAGTGAAATGGGAGATTCCAGATGGGCCAAGGCGGTTCTTTGAGACGATTGCTCGTTGGGGGTATCCATGGCGCTTAATGACGGGTGGAAGACATGAGATGAGTGTCGAGGGGCCGTTTGACGGTGAAGGGGATGAGGAGAGCCTAGGCCCGTTTGTGGAGGTGCGTTTCGCTTCGGCGCACACGTACGAGATTGTACCCGAGGAGGGAGGTCTTTTACAGCAGAAGACCATTCCGAAGTGGGTTGGGAGGTTGCATCGTGGGTATGCGAGGTTTTTGTTGGATACTGCTGTGAAGGAGTTGGTGGAGGGGACGGAGTGATGGGTTTATTGAGTGGGTTTGGAAACGCTTGATATGATACTACGTTTTATGTGTATGCTACTTTGTGTATCTATCTGATGTATTTCAGCGTATAGAATTTAGATTTTGGTATGAACATCAGAGGTGCGCGCGCTGGCAGAAGGCCCTCCGAATTGCAATATTATTGGCATTACATTACGATATGTAGCAAAGATTGTTGGCAAATGACTATCTATTGCATAAATTATATGGTTCATTTGTCCAGCCTTCTAGGACAAAGTGTCTGGTATTACTTCGTGGAGGTCATCAAAATGAGCTAGCTCTGGCATAGGAGCGATTTAGTGAACCCGATAGCGAATGTTAAACTTGATCTTTGAAGACGGGCCAAACCACGAGATTGCAAATATACCTAGAGGGGAATACTAGGTAGTGAAGGTAATATTTAAAAGTAACCTTTCATATGGGCATTCCCCTGTCAACTGATTCACCACGGGCATGAAAGGTCCTATTCACAGCCCTAAGTCACTATGAAGTAAGCGTGAGGTATAAAAGCACAAGTTTTTCCAGCCAGAATATTACTCTTCTCGTTTCTAATATGTGCACAAATTTAATCATGAACTTGTTTTTCTTCTGCAGAGAGACTATGAGATTACTTAGAACTCCGTTCAGATTATTAACTTTAACATACAAGTCTACAATATTGTATTCGTCTGCCATTTCTCTGATGACATGAAAGTGGCGACCAGACCTTGAAGAACCTACACGGTTTACCTATTTCTAGGATTTCCAAGGCAGTCAAAGATTACAATACATTGCGCGAGTCTTACGCACAAACCAGGAATCAGCCATACCCAACTCTATGACCGATTCTCCTATCCAACATCTCTACCAGATGCGCAATGGGCAGGACGAGTCACTACTCTTTGGAGAACTGGCATCCATAATCTGTGCCATTAATCTATCAGTACTGATTCATTGGTCACAGAGGATTTTGGATCAACGAATAAACCTACGCACGAGTTTGACGCCAATGTACGCGTATTTATGACCACCATGACTCCCAGCCATGTAAATATCTATGAGCAGGTGGACGCAGTGCGACTAGAGAAACTCGAAGTTCCAGTATGAGCAGTTCCTAATGCACCCCTGCATCCTCTCAGGGGCTTCTCTGCGATTATTAGCAGAGCTAAGTCCACCCTTTTCTTTTTCAAACACACACACACACACACACACACACACACACACACACATGCACGTACACAACATCAAATCTGCGGCGGTAAAGCGTCTTGTTGAAGTAGAACAGGCATGCAAGATTATATATAGGCCCCTACGTGCCGTTTACAACAAAAGCCCGACGGTGAGCATGGCCATCATGCATGATGACCCCTACCGTATTACCGTCTCCGACGACAATGGCTTTGCCGGCATACAATGAGACGCTTTCACTCCTACGCCGGATGCCACCGAGCTAGATCTATTTCCATAACAGTCGTATTGCTCCAATCAAGGGAACACAGCGCAAACGGCTCCGTGGATCTTCGGTCAAACCCGCTTTGGATAATATTCTATTTGGAAACTGCTGTTTGACCGAGTCTCATTTATCCCTTACCCGATCACCGTCAAGCTTGCTCATTCCGTCGACAAGCTGGACAAGTGGCCTCTTCCCCAATCACCGCTCATATATAGAGATCTTGACCGAAAGAGACTCCAGTCCGAGTCCTATTTTCCCCAGCAGCCAGATACCTATACTTTCACTATTGCCTACAAGTCCTGCGCCGACATGGCAGCACAACGAAGATAAAGAAGCGGACGTGTTTCTTCGCTATGAAATGTGCAAACCCTTCTGGGGAACTCCCGGGCGCTATCTGCCCAAGAGCATGCTGTTAGCGCTGGTAGAGGAGCTAGGGCATGAGTATAAGAAACTCTCGTCAGACAGGGTCAGGATGATTTCCTTCAACCAGGAACTCACCTTCACAAGTTAGGCGAATGAGAATATCGATATTTATCTCAATCCGTGCCAGTTATCATGGGCCAATATTTCCTAACTTCCCGTTCTCCATCTTGGTGGGATAAGACTAGCCCATTAACAGGTTAGGAGCCCAGACTGGCTCATCCTGGTCGCTAGGATCGCAAGGCTTATAATCACGTCAATTTAACTGAGAAGAGCTATGATAGATAAGAGATATGAATCATTCCAAGTCACTACAGGATGCCAGGCTAAGACACCGAACGCGACCTATATACGGCCTCTTGTTCGTCCGATGCTATCGGGTAGCTTAAATCCTTCGGTTTCACATCCACCACAGGGAGGACATCGAGACAGTCAAACCAGAAATATGTATGGAGAAATAGATTATATATAGAGTCATAGAGAAGGTCTAGTTAGTATAACACATTCTCAAGCATCGTTTTTTCAAGGTTATGAATCTGCCAGGTGGAGCAGACAAGCATCCAAGTCCCTTGAGATACCTAGCCCTCATGATGGTTGATTGCGCTGTGATCAGGCTCTTACGCGCTGCCTATACCAGCCAGGATCGTATGGTGAAATGCAAGTTGTGAGAAACAAGACTGAATTTGACCGGCTACGTTCTGTATCGTCGTGGTCTCCTGGCTGCGAGTCTCTAACCATGAACGATGGAAATACGCCTACATACCTCAAAGAGCAACGTAGTAACTTGGAGAGAGTATTCTGTAATATCCATGCTTCGCTCATTGTCAATGACAGGCAATATCCCATCTCTAGATTCAATCAGATTTATATTTATACCACATAGCAACACTCATCAACACATTACCAATAACCCCCTTAAACCCTCAAAACCAAAAGAAAAGAAGAGGAAGAAGAAAAGATCAACCACACTCCTCTCCCTTCGCAACAGCCTTCCACCCCCTCCACCCCTCATACTTAACACAAACCCCCCACCCATCCCGAATCTCCCCAACCACCTCCCCAGAATCACAATCCCCACCGGCATACATACAAAGATCGAACTGCGGTTCAGAGGGACTCTTCCACGAGACCGTATCCACAATACTCAGATTCAGACCCCGGACGGTCGTCAAGTCCACACATGATCGTTCCGACACGCCCTGTGCATGGTACACGCTGATGGCGAAGTTCGAGCCGCTGGTTTCGCAGCCGGGTTTGAGGAGGCGGAGATCCCACTTTATTTTTTGTTTTTCCCGGCGGGGTTATGTTAGTTAATTCAATGAATGGTATTTTGAAACTGAGAGGGTTGGGACTGGGGGAAGTTACGTTTCTAGGTCTCAGGGTGTCGGCTGTCGTTGCTGTTCCTAGGGTGACTAGGGTTGCGAGGAGGGTGAGGATTGGGAGGTGCATTTTTGGTAGTTTTGTTTAGGGGGGTTGAGTCTTGGAGGGGGTTGGGTGGAATTGAAGATCTAGAACGATGTGGCCATGGGTTTCGACTTATTTATAGGTGGAAACGAGGTGCTCTTTTCTTTTCTTTTTTGGATCCACCTGACTCGAAGTTGAGTTCTGGATTGCCAGGAACCCGAACTCACTAATGCGGGCACCCGAAACACGGCAAATGACAAAACTCCGGGGCACTTCCACCGGGCCGGCCATTGGCTCGGGGATGTGATGAACGATTAGTCGTGGACAAGGGAGGATACTTCGATGCAACCCTCATTTCCTAGTCTGCAGGGATCTTGGTCCACAATGGTCTGCATTTGAATAATTCTATTAATACATCGAACGTGCAAGTATTTGGCAAAGAATACAGCCCGTATCCATCTATAGTAAACCCCGGACCCGTTTATCGCTTTTCTCTATTGTGACCGTCTACTGCCTGCTGTTCGGGGATAACCGCCACGCCCGCAGGGGAAGTCCCTGCAGCTTCAGCACCGCCGGTCGGATAAACATGAAAAAGGTGACGGTGCCAATCAGCACACATAAAATGTTCGTCGTGTAATACCCATCATGGATGGTTTGACAGGAGCCGCCGCCATTTGTGCAACGGTTCTTATCCGGTTCCAGCGCGCAGGAGAAAGGTGCAGTGATCAATTCACCCTTCAATTGGTCCGCCGCAGGAGGCACGCTAGGCGGGAGGCACGTCGCCTCGGTAAACATGTCTACAAGCTTCAGGATGAAGTAGCGTGGGAATGTGCCGCCCAGGTTGGAGACACTGCGCGAGTCAGTTTACAATCACCAGTTTAATGTCGTGCAAAGGGGCAAGGGAAGGAAAAGGTAAAAACTCACGTTGCCAGTAGTGTCATGTAAGTCCCTCCAATCGCTGGATCGGAGATGCGTGCATGGAACGCAGACACAGCGACGAACATGACCGTATTCATGAAAGTCGACAGCACATGCTCCCCAATCACCGTCAGCATATACCAAAACGGGATCTCCGATCCCGACGGATAAATCATAACGGTAAACTGCGCCAGAACAGCCGCTGCCAGTCGTCCCATGAACGCCCAACACCACAGGCGCATGGGAGTGTACTCGGTCGACCATTTACCAGCATAGTAGCCCAAGCCAATCTCGAACGGAAAGTCAATCAACACGACCAATGCCATGTTGTCTTGGCCAAAACCCTTATCCAACAACTTCAAACTGGTTACGCCGTCGTTGGCCTGGAATCCGATCTTGGCGATCAGGTGCACCAAGATGATCGTTTGAACGTTCTTGAGTTTGAGCACGCTCCACATGCTCTTATACACATCCGAAATACTGTCCCGATCATGGGTCTTATCTTCCTTCTTCATGACAGCCAAACAAGTCGTTACGACCAGGTACGCCCATCCCCAGAATGTCAGATACGTGCCCAACGAGAGCAGGCCTCCCTCTCCGGGGATGGACCGGAACCAGCGATTGGCGAAATCCTGCGAATTGAATGCCAGGAACACCGTGTACGACAAGAAATGACCAGCCGTCAAGCCGACCGTCTGTGCGGTCGAGGCATAGGAGATGTTTGGTGGGGACATGAGCGTAATGGCCCATCCGTCCACCGCAATGTCCTGCGTGGCGCAGAAAAACACCAGCAGGAACCACCAGTATGTAAAGTTCCAGACCCCAGCGCCGCCGTTAGCGCCCGCCTGCACCATCATATCACCAATTCGCCCGCCCATATAAATCATGGCCAATCCAGCAATTACCTGAACCGGTGTGATCCAGCTCTTGCGGCGGCCAAACCTCCGACTCCAGACCGCATCCACAATGGGGCTCCAGAGTAGTTTGAGCGAATAGGGATACGAAGCGAGGGAGAAGACACCGATCTGGCCGTAGGACAGGTAGGGCTTGAGTAGGAACGGGACCGATCCTGTGGCTAACCCCATGGGTACTCCCTGGAGAAAGTATAACACGCACAATAGCAAGAAGTTTCTCTTATCGCTTCGTGGGAGGTTCGAAAAACTCGTCGTGGTTAATCCCGGTGTTTGCGGGGTGACCGGGGGCTCGAGGTCTAAGGAGAAGCTGGGGCGGGACATGATGCGGGAGGCTTGTACGGACGACGTCGATTCGATAGAGGTGTCCCTCTTGCGCATTTCAATGTTGGAATTCATTCCGTCTCTCGCATGGCCGTTCTGGCCGGTCGCAACTCTCAGGGTCGGCTTGGAGCGACGTTTGGACACCGTGCGGTCCTTGCGCTTCATGGGTAGCTCCGTTTGCAACGGGACAGTTTGAAGTCGCGTCGCGCGTCGTTTGTTGGGATCCGAGTGAGGCTGAAGAGGAAAGTATCAATGATTATTTGGCGTCAGACACGGTTCGTGGGTGGCCCCTGGTCAATTCTGCATACTAGTCGATCGATCGCTTAGCTTAAACTCTTCGGGTTGGTCGGCCCAGGATGACGTGAGAGGCGACAGGAAAGACAGAATTGAAGAAGAAGAAGAAGATCAAACGAGAGTAAGGAGTGGATTTGTAATTGGAAAAGACCCAAGGGATAGGAGTTCGACCGGCGTAGTTCCTCCGATATCCGTGGAGGCGAAGTATTTCAAAGCAAAGGAAAGTCAAAGGTGTCCTCAACGGTAACTCGTTTTCAGGGTAAGTCATTCATTAACCATTTCTGGAAAGTCTGGTTTCCCCGGTGGACCCACTCGATCTGCAGGCTCCCATTGGCCCGAGCTTCTCTGCAGAAAAAACATTGGCACTGACACCTCAGTCACCCAACCATCTACTTGCTACACTTTACATGTTCTACGTTAGCTACATTTCATGGCGGTTATCTTCATGTTCATTGATTTTTTTCGCTCAAAATATAGTTGATTCACCATTCCTTTGGCCAGTCCTCAACAAAAGATTCGTCACCATCTCATGTCCGTTCACCACAGCCTGAAACAATGGTGTCCGGCCCAGGAGGTCCTTGGAGTCGACATCCACCCGTCCACTATCAAGCAGCAGCTTGACAACTGCCGCGTGACCATTTCTTGCCGCCCAGGACAGTGGCGATGAGCCTTCATGATCTCTCGAGTCCATGTTGACCAGTTTGGTTTCTAGCAATAGCCGTACCACTGTCTCGTGCCCATTCTCTGCAGCCCAGGAGAGTGGTGTTCGGCTAGAGTCGTCTTTAGTATCCACATCAGCCTCTCCAGTGTCGATCAGCAGTTTGACTAAGAAGTCATGTCCATTCTCCGCAGCTCGAGATAGTGGCGTTCGGCCAGCTTCAGAATCTTTTGAGTTCACTTCAGCCTGTCC
The DNA here is from genome assembly GCA_009193525.1 of Aspergillus sergii. Classification (NCBI taxonomy): domain Eukaryota; kingdom Fungi; phylum Ascomycota; class Eurotiomycetes; order Eurotiales; family Aspergillaceae; genus Aspergillus; species Aspergillus sergii. The sequence goes on from ML741785.1 coordinate 196,036, forward strand.
AGTTTCCAGTAACAGCTTGGCCACCGTCTCATGTCCAAGCTCCGCAGCCCAACCAAGTGGTGTCGACCCGGTGACATCTCTTGAGTTTACATCGACTTTGCCGGTGTCAAGGAGGACCTTCACTACCGCCTCATCCCCTGATTGTGCAGCCAATGTTAGTGGGGTTAGAAACCAACTATCGCTTGAATTTACATCAACTAGCCCGGATTCGAGTAACAGTTGCACCACACCGGCATGTCCATTTCCTGCAGCCCAACCTAGCGGTCCCCGACCCACCTCAAAATCCACGGCGTTCAGATCAACTCGTCCGGTTCCAAGTAAAAGGTGGACCACCTCCTCGTGCCCGTTCATCGCGGCTATGGACATTGCAGTTAAGCCTGATTCATCGCCTGCATCCGGGAAAGCGCCCTCTCGGATGCTAATCCATGCAGTATCTTCCACACCGTGCGCCGCAGCCCATACTAGCGCTGAGCTGTCTGAGTTCCATGCATTATACCGATACAAGTATGGGTTGATGACGGCGTGAAGCACACGATTGACTTGAGATAGAGCATTGATATCTTCCTCCGTCTCAAGAAACTCGGCGACTGACAACAAAAGCTCACAGGGCAAGCGCAGCAGCGACATTGGCGTTTGTTTTAGGAACTTAAGGCTAAGAAGCGGAAGCGATGATGGTACGGGCGTCTTCGGATGCACGGTGGGCGGTACCCGGGCACGATACTAGCTTCAAGAGGAGCAGGGATTGATGAGGGGATGCCAGGATTGCTTGACCTCAATATGAACGGTCTCAATGCTATCTCAAAGTTGGCCAGCGCTTTTTGGAACATTTACAGGCAAGCACCGTGACCTCCCGCTCGATGCCCTGCCTCTTATACCCCTCATCTGCCTTCCGTTGTTTCTAACTACTACCTCGCGGATTCACTAAGACGCTGACTAACTAGTTAATGAATCGATTAACTAGCGTAACGTGACTTCAATGAGGGGATGGTCGAATCCAACATCACCGCTTCGAACGGGCCAGAACTGGCTCTGATTGGTCAACGGGGGCTATAAAGTCGGTATGCCATCGTTGGTTCATCGTCTCAAGACACGCATATTAAAAGCGGAGACTAAGACGCCGTCGATCCTTCTTTTGGACTAGACTCATGGGTCCAGTCGGGTACCGAGGAATTACGAAGTGTCCAATACCTGTGGAGATCCCCTTCCAGTTACTCAACTCTCCCATTAGCAGTACAGACTCTTGATATACCATAGTATAATCAGTACGCCTATACTTCCCAAATATATAGAAAAACTCAAGCCCTACCATTATAGTCTTCTATTATATGACCTCCTCTTCTACTTCAGTTTCCTTTTAAATTTTCATCCTTACTCTTGGGACATAACACACGAAAGAAAGGCTCGATTGCTTGCCTAACCTAAAGAACTATGGACAGAAGAACACTGGTCGATGGCGGCCTATAAAGAGATCACCTGACTGGGAAGCGCTTATGTCCAATCTCTTCGAACGGGGTCGATTATGGCCCACAACCCTTCCCGGACGCCCGTTACTTCCAACAGACAATGCATAAGAATGGCACTTGAAGACGTTGATCCTTGAGATATCATTGTCCTAAGAATATATGCTTTTCTCCGATTAATCGATCGTGTTCTTATTGTCGTCGGAAACCAGGCATATGTTATGAGGGAGGTAAGTCGACAAAGAACAACTCACTAACAGACAAAGACATCTTATGAAGAAGGAAGAAGTAATGGTAACTGAATTCAGGGATTGGCTTATAAGTGTGTATTAATTGTAGCCATTATTCAGGGACCACTGATGCACTGCAGCAAGCTAATCTTCCGAATAGGATGCTCGATAAAGCATACCTTTGAATTCTACATGGATTGCTTACCCGCTCGATGACTATACTCACGACTCGTGGTAACAGGGTGCATCGGCCGAACCTCATCCGAAACCCGTCTACTTTCGAAATCTACTGAGTTGCAGTTTAAGCCTACAGGACGTGTCTAGTCGTATCTGGCATGTTGGCATCGACATCCGTCACGTCCGCCAACTTCGAGGGATCGATGTGGCTCGGAGGACGGCATACCCTACACCTTTCGGGGTTCATCTGAATGGTCATGCTGACAATGGAGTTTGGCTAATAATATTCTAAGCTGAGTGAGGTATCTAGATTTTAATAATCGTTCTGGATACTTTCTTCCTCAGTACTGCTAGATCAACATGAATATGATCCATTTTACCGAGATATATATATTCTGCAAACCTATAACAAATTTCGCACGATCCTCAAAAGCATACGTTCTCCCATAGGATACCCTCTTGCTTTCTTTTCTTTCTGTTCGATTTTTCTAAATGTGATTATTTGCCTGCAAACTATACTCATCCACCCCTCTGTGATCACGAGGGACCCGCGGACCGCGGAAGCCGTTGCTCCACCGCAGCCAAGACGCAAAGAAGTGTCTAAGGCCACTGTAGAAGCGTTAAAGCACATTAAAGTGTCTTAGCGCCAGGAACCGCCCTTTAGCGGCTTGTCCAGGCAACCCCATAAAATGGCATTGTCCACTTCCCCGACTCCCTCAATTTGCAACCTAATTGGCAACCCTAAATATAGACTGCAGCCGGAAGATTGAAAATGCCACCAGCATTACCAGAGAAAACCGATTACACACGATGGCGGCTATTGAACGAAGATGGCCGACACACATGGCACTACCTGGAAGACGACGAGTCCGCGCGAAAATGGCCCCAGACGTTAGCTGATAAATATTATCTCGGACTGCCGCTCGTATGTATTACCTAGTAATCATATACTGAGTAACAATCGACTAACGCAACACAGAATCTCCCTGATCTCCCACAGCCAAAATCTCCCTTAGAGACGGTCCAGAATGGCCTAACATTTTTCTCGAAGCTGCAACTCTCCGCCGGAAACTGGGGCTGTGAGTACGGCGGCCCCATGTTTCTACTCCCCTGCATCGTCTTCGCGTGGACCGCAACTGCAACTCCGATCCCCGGGCCCTATGCAGCGGAGATCAAAAACTATCTCTTTGCGCGGGCCAACCCAGTCGACGGAGGCTGGGGCCTGCACATCGAAGGCGAAAGCACCCTATTCGGCACCAGCCTAAATTACACCGTCCTCCGCCTGCTCGGCGTGCCGGCTGATCACGCGGTAATGATTAAGGCCCGCACCCTGCTACACAAGCACGGTGGCGCCGTGTACGCGCCTCACTGGGCTAAGTTTTGGTTGGCGTTACTCGGCATCGCGGACTGGGACATCGTCAACCCTGTCCCGCCTGAAGCGTGGCTCTTGCCGGACTGGGTGCCTATCGCACCGTGGCGGTGGTGGATACATATCCGGCAGGTATTTCTGCCGATGTCATTTATTTGGTCGAGACGGTGGACTATGCCACAGACGGAGGTGATCCGGTCGTTACGGAACGAGTTGTTCACTCAGGACTGGGGGACCATTGATTGGAAGGGGAATCGAAACTCCATTGCCGAGATTGACAACCATCATCCAAAGACTTGGGTCCTCGGCTCCGTGAATTGGTTGTTGAGTGAGGTATGGATGCCGTTTTTGAGACCGCGGTTTGTGGCTGCCTGGGCTGAGGACTGGGTGAGCAAGCTGGTGGATATGGAGGATGAGAACTCGGATTATGCTGACCTGGCATCTGTGAATGGGCCGTTGAATATGGTGGTTTGTTTTATTCGGGACGGAGGTGACGCGTACTCCGTTAGGAGACATCGGGAGCGGTTGGAGGATTTCCTGTGGGTTAATAAAGAAGGCATGCTAGTGAATGGGACGAATGGGGTGCAGTGCTGGGATACGGCTTTTCTAGTGCAGGCTGTTCACGCCGCTGGTTTGGCGGAGAGTGAGGAATGGAGACCTATGTTGGTGCGGGCGCTGGAGTTCTTGGATCATCAGCAGATCAGGGAGAATTGTAAGGATCAGGAGGTTTGCTATCGCCATCCGCGGAAGGGGGCTTGGGGGTTCAGTAATAAGGATCAGGGGTATGCTGTGTGCGATTGTATCTCAGAAGCCTTAAAGTCAGTTATTCTGCTTCAGAAGACTCCGGGATATCCGCAGCTGCTTGATGATCGAAGGATCTTTGACGCCGTTGATACGTTGCTCACTTATCAGAACCCCTCTGGTGGATGCTCGTCTTATGAGCGGACTAGAGGCGGGGAGTATCTGGAGATGTTCAACGCTGCGGAGGTATTTGGACGGATCATGGTCGAATACGATTATCCAGAATGTACGACTGCCGTGGTCACGGCGTTGACGTTGTTTAAGAAGCACTGGCCGGATTACCGATCGAATGAAATCGAGGTCTTCATCCAGCGTGCACTGGGGTATATCAAGAAAGCCCAATTCCCTGACGGCAGTTGGTACGGAAGCTGGGCTGTCTGCTTCACATACGGTACTATGTTCGCCTTGGAAAGTCTGGCATCAGTGGGAGAAACATATCAAAATAGCGAGTACGTCAGGAAGGCATGTCACTTCCTCCTAGCTAAGCAGAGAGAGGATGGCGGATGGTCTGAAAGCTGCGAGGTAAGCTACCACCCTCAAGCTATTACTAGTCCTGTATTAACCATATGATAGGGCTGCCGACAGATCAAGTACATCGAGCATCCAAGAGGGTCTCAAGTCGTGCAAACGGCATATGCGGTCATCGGCTTGCTCTCGGCTGAGTATCCGGACATGAAACCTATTGAGAAAGCCATTCGACTTATAATGGCGAGACAACAGCCCAATGGAGAGTGGCTCCAGGAGGCCATTGAGGGCATGTTCAATAAGACATGTGCCATTTCCTATCCTAATTATAAGTTTACGTTTACGATGCTGGCGTTGGGGAAGTTTGCTCGGATGTATCCCGACTACAGACTTGATTGATTTTTGATGCTATGTGTCTAATTCTGTACTTGTATATCACTTGATACACGACTATGAGCCACCACATCCATCTCGCGGGTTGTACATTTCTTCTGAAGCTCAGAGATAGTGTATGATATCATATGTATATACCACTTAAACATCAGACGAACAAGAAAACAAACTATATCTAAAATTCATTCTAGAAATGCTCTAACGAACTCTGCATCGATCAAGAATGCCCACACTAACCATCCATCCTGACCCACGTCATCACACAACACCAGGTTATCACAAACCCCAAGAGTCTAGACCTCCAGCCTACTTCCCATCCCAGACACAGCCCTCACAAACAACACCAACACCAACACAACCTACCCTAACTACCAAATCAAGTAACAATCCAGAACAACTCATATCCAAATTCCCAACCGCCGCTGATCTACATGTGGGAATAACCTGCCGGAAGTATCTGCCGCTGACATCATACGCATCTCCAGGACCCTTGGACCCAGCATCCCCAGATACCGTGGTCGAGCGGTGCGATGGTATCAGCGGCGGCACCTTACTTTTGTTTCTAGTTTAAAGTAAACTTTGTTCATTAAGCTATGGATATGACGTTTGAGGAGTGATCTAGACCTTCTTGGTGACATCACAGGGGTGGGTTTTCTGGGTTGGCTGGTTTGCGGCCGTATACTACTACTCTATTCATTGTTAGTATGGGGTTATGTCATGGGTTTGGTGGTTAGGGCTATCGTAGGATAGGGTAAGTGATATGGGAATGGAAGGAGGAGGAGAAGGGGAAGAGGAAGGGGAGGTTATAAGTACTTCTCCTGATAAGCGTGAATACTCGGGTCTCGTAGCCCCTGGCGCATTCGCGCGAGGTATACCTCTACTTCCTGACGAGTCCACTATACACAACATATCAGCATCATATAGATTCCATCCACACACAGAACCCAACACCCCACTCACACCAACATCCCCTCTAACAGATACCCAGCACACCAGGAGAGTAAAAGAAAAACTCACATTCAAAAACCTCGTCAAAAGCATGATACTCCACCCCTCAATCCCCAACTCCCACTGCAACCGATTATACTTACCCAGCACCTTCAGTCGGGGATCTTTCGCCCACGGCCCCACAGGACACTTGAAGCGGTGTTCCTGGACGTCTACAAAACCAGCCTTGATCATCTTCTCTTTCGCTTCGTCGACGATGCGTAACGTTTTCCCGAATGCGTCGCCTGCTTGGAGTGAGACTCTGCCCCATTCTTCGAAGACGGTGTTGTTTGTGCTGCCGTCGTCGGATTTGGGGACTACTGAGACTTCGACTTGTTCGAGGTAGCTGTTTGGTTTTAGGTGACTTTTTTTGTTTTGGAGTTGGGTTAGTTAGGCAGGTAAGTTAGGTAGGTGGGGTCACTGGGGTGAGTTTGGGATATACTTGGGGGGGAGGAAAGGAGGAAGGGGCATACTCCAGTGCTTCTTTGTAGAATTTATCCCAGTCTGCTACGCAGCCGTATAGGCCACGGACGTGGATGAAGTCGAAGCTGTCTTTGCCGTAGACCCAGTCGTCGCAACAGTCGTCGACTTCGAAGTGGAGGTTAGGCGGGATCCAGGTTGGTTGGATGGGGGAGAGGTCTGTTCCGATCACTCTTGCGGCGGGGTGTGTGTCTGCGAAGTCACTGTGGTCGTTAGTACGGTTTTGGTTGGTGTGCAGATGTGGAGGTGGGACGAACATGGCCCATACACCGGTTCCTGTGCCGATGTCGAGGACTTGCTGTGTTTTGGTAGTGTTAGTTGGTTGGATTTGGGTATGGGATGTGAAGTGTATCAAGTGTGCTTACTTCGACGTCCTCTGGAATCGGTGCGAGATAGAGCTTTCCGTCTAGTAGGAGGTTGAAGACGTGGTGGCTGGGTTTGCTTAGTTGGTTGGTATTGATTGGAGTCTGGACTGTTTACCCTATATCTAATTGTTCCATAGCTTTTTCGTCGTTTGGACCCCTTTATCGTATCAGTTGGTAGAGCTTACTATGGTGGAGGAGGTAGAACTGTACCAATATGATCCCGCATGGTAGGCGTGGTAGCGTCGTCCATTCTCATAGTGATAGTTCAAGATACTGCTGCGTAGTGAAGTCCATTCTCTAAAGGAAAAAAAGATATTGTCAGTTTTTCCAATCCCCAAAGCCAGTCCAGGAAGTAGATAGTAAGAAGAGTACTGAAAGGAAAGACTTACGACTGCGCACTCTCCCCATACCCCGACTCAGCATCCTGCCGAATAACCAAATCATCAGCCGAAGCCAACCCAGCAAGATAGATGCAAACACTGCTTTAAACATACGGTATCAACCTCCACAACATCAAGATCAGTATCCCGCGACATCACGAAAACCGTCAGCAAGTGCACAATTTCGGAAGACGTCCGCACCACCCCCTCCGCCCGACGCACCCCCAGATATTAATATCTAGTGGTGCCGGACAAACACCCCTGTCAGTACTCTTTCGTCTCGTCACGTAATCTATCATCGCACGGCATTATTGGTTGAATTGTACGCCGTTAGACATGGGGGCCATGCATTGGAGGGACTAGTCCTGCATAGTCTCGGAAGCCCTAACGGTCGACTCCACTGCGCATCACTAACGTTCCGACGCTAGTCTCCTGCGTCATTGTCAAAAGAGCCATTCTAGTATCGGACGGAATTGCTGTATTCGTATTACATGGCGCTATTGATGTAACACCCTTTGAAAGGTGCGGCTTTTCTGCGACTTGATTGTTTTGGTGAGATAGTTTCAACTTTCGGGGCATTGTTGTACAAGAGGACTCGGGGTTTATCATGTGAGAGTCTCGGGGATATGAAGATGGTTTACGGCGGGAAATGGGGGATGTATGGCATTTTCTCTGTCCCTCGGGAGTTCATGAGTGTGCCATGCCATTGCCCAGTCCTGCGTGTCTCACTCAGCCATATTATCACCGGGATAGGTATCTCGGCACGGAACGATGTTGCTGTTCCTTGGGAACAATCACAGTTTGGTTCTCAACTCGCAAGAGGAGTAATGATTGGAACCTCGTAGGTTGCATTCGGTCAAAGTATGCCAATTATTCACAGAAGTCCCATATCATGTCGTGATAGTCGTTTGTCCATTACGACCATTATTGTATACAAATGCTATCACGTGACTATCACAAAATAAACAAACACTCCACCCTAAGGCAGCTTACCCATCCCATAACATTGTCGCATCTCTCCGCATTCCCAACTTAATTCCTGCCCGCAATACCAGCGTCCAGAATGGATACGACAGAACCCCCCAAGAATATGGAGGAGGAGCTAGACTCCGAAATAGCTAACATCCGCGCCGAAAGTACGACAGCTCCACCCCCTAAGCATCGTCGCAAAACTAACTTTCATAAAAACAGTCCGCAATCTACAACGCAAGCGTCGCTTCTTAGCCTCCAGTCTACTCTCCTCGGATAGCTTCAAGAAACGCCTCCAAGAGTATCAATCTTCAAGACCTTCTTCATCTCTTGACGCAGAAGTGTCTCCTTTGGTCCGCGCGGCAGGAGAACACGCCGAAGTGAACCACCACCGGGTCGCATTCTCGGCGACGACCTTCCCGTTCAAAGACCCGTCCCCAAATAGCGAAAATCCGAATTTACTAGGCGTGCGAATTGACGTCTGCACTAGCAACGGTCGCTTTACGAAACCGTATTATGTTTTGTTGAAACGGGTGCGCGGGGAGAAGAGGTTGCGGGTTCATCGTCATACCATTCCAGCGTTCATCTCGGTGGAGAAGCTCGAACGAGCGTTTTTGCCTTTACCTGCCGCCCGTGAGGAGGAAGCAGAGGAGAACTTGAAGCCGTGGAAGAGGAATGCGGATAGGCAGGATTTGCCGAGGTTCGTTCGCGAGTTGAGACGGCAGTTGGCTGCGTGGCATTTGAGGATGGATGCTGTGAATTTTCTAAGAAGCAAACTCGGTGTGCAACGGCGTGGTATTGAAGCTTATAACGACGACGATGACGGCGTTTGGGTGCGCGATATTTTATCAGATAACCAAGAGGAAATCCGGCTGGAGACGAATGACCTCGGCATTGTATCTCTTTCCCCCACCGCTCTCGATGCAACTTATGTTCGGCTTGAATGGGAAGATGGACGGGTGGGACGATTCAAAATGTCCGATAATGGGGTCGTGGAGCGTGCAGTAGTCATCGGCGATGATGGACGAGACAAGTTGCTCGAGGCTGTTTTGACCGGCGGGAATGGTCGAGTGGAGACGGTATTGGACAGATTGAAGCAGCATTTGGTTCCCGAAGAATAAGCTTGGGCTGGTCCCAATTTGAATCTAACAGAAAACATATACCCAAGGAGTTCGTGAATTAATCAAGTTAAACATCTTTCAAGCCATAAATACATGTTCGTATATTCCAGTGTTGAGTGCAAGAAAAATCTAAACGCTCAAAGAGGAGCAAATCTATGTAGGGGTGAAAAAAAATATCATCCAAGAAGCAAAGTAGTATGCACAAGAAACAAAAAAGCCGCCAAAGTGTATAATGATGCCCCATCCAGAAAGCAAACGCACCGAATGCAGGAAAGAAACGTCGTAAAATTACAAAAAATAAATGTCAGCAATAGCCGAAGTATAAAACATTAAGCCGAATTAGTGTGATATGTCACTGTATATGCAAAGGGTGAGAACCAGAAGGAGATGAAAAGGGAAAGGGTATCACTGGGACATCGCATCATAAATTAGAGTAGCGGTTCACCTCTCTTCCGGTGCACCAGTTCCTCATCACCGCTTACACTGGTTGGGTTCTCTTCCGAAACGGAAATCGCCGAGTCGCGCGTCTCATAGCGACAGTCAGAGAACGACAAAGGGGGCAGAGGCCCATAGGGTTGATCATGTTGCACTTCAAGCTTCTTGCGCAGAATTGCTTCTTCCAGGTTCCATCGATGGCGTAATCTTGTCTTCTTGGCTTCAAAGGTTCGCAAAGCCGATGCCTCCTCTAACTGGTGGTCTCGTTGGAGGTTGGCAAACTCCAGTGCATGCTTGTCGATCAAATCGTCCAATTCTTTCTCCATACGGGCTATAACTTCCTGGAGCTTGAGCTCTTGGCGGTCCCTTAGTACTTTGATTTTGGCTTCGTGCAGTCGGTCCATCGATTCATGGTCGTGATATTCCTGAGCCAGTTGAGCCTTGTGTTGCGGGGTATATTTTCGAGTAGGCGGTGGTGATATCTCGGATCCTGACGCCGATCCGGGGGAAGGAGGAGGGCTTGCATTGCTGAAGTAGCCCTCCATATACTTTATTCGAGTGCGGGAATTCATCTTCGCTCGCTCAAATTCGCGAACTTGATCCATTTCCACGGCGAGTTGTCGTTCCTCCATGCGGCTCGCATCGGCGATGTTCTAGCCAAAAATTGTCAGTAACTAGAGACCATTTGCGTTGACCAAGGGCAGTTACCTTTTCGCGCTTTTCTTCTTCGGACCGTTTGTTTGATGCGAGCCGGTCGGCAACAATACTTTGGTGGTTGCGTCGGAGTTCACTCATGAAAGCGTCCTGAAAGGTCATGTGCCGGTTCTTTTCCATTTTTTGGGACTCGCGCATCTGCCTGAGGTCTGCATTCTCAAGGCTCCGCCGAACGCTCTCGTTGTCAAACACCGGTATCTCCAACCTCAGTACCGGGCTCTCTTCATCCACACCATCGTGGCCCAGCGGTTCATTGATTTTGGATTCCACATAGTATTTGTCAACCCCTCCCTCACCCTTCGCAACGGTGATCTGCGCAGCCGGAGGAAGTAAGACAGCGGAGGGTGAGCGCCGTTTCCGGAAATGAATCTTGTCAATTGCGGACTTTAGGGTTGATTTCCGCCTCTCTTTCTTTTCACTCGAAGCCACACTCAGGAAAGAACTTCGATGGCCGGATTTTCGCAATGCGATCCCATCTGTGCCATGTGCAAGCTTCCCCTCGCTCGAACTATAAGAGGTTGGGCGCGTTGAAAGCGAAGCGATCGAGCGAGTACTACCGCATTTGGCATGGTCGGACAGGTTAAACTCGGAAAATGACGATGCGATCTGATCAAGGGGAGGTATTTCGGTAGATGGGGGGACTTCGCAGACGGAATTACGATCGGTTGAAGAGCCCGCCGATGACAGGATCGGAGAGGAAAGATCGACCATGCCTGAGGCAATCGACGCGGCCAGCGATGCCACAATTTCAACCTCCGGAACTTTTAATCCCAACTGGCGCGCTTCTTCTACTAGCGTTTGTTCTTGCGATCTTTCATCTTCCTCGGAGGAGACAAGGAGAACCTCGTTGCGGTATCTGTTCTCGTCGAACCCGACGGATTTGCTGGACTGCATCATGCGATTGGGGGAATTTGATCCGCAGAAAACATACGGTGCAGATGAGTCAAAGACTGGGTATCTTAAAGAACAAACAAGACAAGACAACAATAGGTATTTCACCGACGTGTCTACAAAAAAGCCAACAGGCTCGTCCACAGCACTCGACGCACAGTGGACGAGATGGAGGCGCTCCAGGGCGGCATCCGACTAGCGGAGTGTGAACTAGAAAGGGACAAGTTGGATACGAAGGACCGGGGGGAAGGAGGGAAAGGGGAGGAGAGTGAGTGGAGGGAAAGGAACTAAGAAGATTGACTGATTAAATTAATCGTATTAATTAATTCCCTTTTTTTTAAAAGGAGACAGCAGGTTAGGTAGGTGATATCTCTCTTTCTCTTGTTGCGGTCCCACGAGTGACCCGCCTGACCGAATCATTAACTAATCTGACGACACGGATGATTGTTATTGTTTATTCGGGGAATTTTCTTTTCCTTTTTTTAATTATTTTTTTATTTTTTTCGTTTTTTTTTTTTCCATTCAGGCACAATCCGTTTCCCATTGTTAAGCAAGTTCTGGTAAGGTAGGTCAGTGGCTTCTCCACCCAAGGGAATCTGCGACCGCGGGTGAAACGCAACTGCCCCTCCAGGGGTACTACTGCTTCGGGTAATTTAGGGCATAGGGCAATTGCCGGTCCGTTCCGCCCCCAAGAGACAACCATCCATGGTGTGGTTTCAGCCACTGCATCACCATCGCCTACAAGTCAGGCACCGCTGCTTCATGTTTCAACGGTTAATGAGGATTTTCTCTACTGGCCCACTGTTCTTCTCCAGTTCCAGGATCGTCACTGTCCCATCATCCTGGTTACTTATTCTTTACCTCGTGATTCGATGATGCGGTGGCCTAAGTTGACACCTCACCGTCAATCGTATGAACTTCTATGGAGTACCAGCTGGCGCTATTGTGGGTGGGCCAAATGATATGCAGTTAGCCCACAATTTATTGATTCACCGCCAGTTACCCGAGCCTAAACAAAAGAAGCGAAACTCATATGAAATTTTTATGAGGTATATAAGCTGGCAATCTGATGTCTCAAATCTTAAGAGCGGGACAACATCGCGATGGCCATAGCGTAGGACTTGTCTTTCGCGTTTGCTGAAGTGCTCCCTTCGGGGGCATTTTTGTCAAAGGCATGATTGCAGCCCTGCATCTGGTGAACACTAATCTCCCGCTCCGGTTCTTTTCCAATTTTAGCGGCAAGCGCCTCAGCTTCACCTGCGAGGCTATCACAAGCTGCCGTCACCAATAGGATGCGGTCGGGAAAGCGGTCAGGTTGGGCATAAAAAGGTGAAATTCGGGGGTCTCTGGCATCGTAGGACGCCGGAATGTAACATCTATCAAAAACCCGGGCTAGCGCTGCAGGCAGCGGCTTTCCTGCAGGATCCGGTGGAGTCTTTAGGCCTGGTTCCGTGTACAAGTCAACCGGGGGATAGAAAGCCAGCAATGAGCGAAAGGTTCCTCGGGGAAAAACACTCGAGGAGAGTGCCAACGCCAGGTTGCCTCCGGCGCTGAACCCCGAGATCGCCAGCCGGGATGTATCGAATTTCTCAGGACGCTGGAGAACCCAGTTCACCGCATCCTCGGCATCGTGGAGGGCCGCGGGGAAGGGATTCTCTGGTGCTAAACGGTACTGTATATCTAGCACCGTGTACCCTGTCTCTCGGCTGACTTGCCGGCAAAATTCGTCGTCGCTCCCATGCATAGGAATAATGAATCCACTGCCATGGAGATTAATGAGAATGGGGGTTGGGTTCGGCGCCGATGCCGATCGGTAGACATGTGCTTTGATTGTTCGCGCTGCCTCCCGCGATTGAATATAGACGACGTCATCGGGGTTAGAGATAGGATGCTTGCCGCGACTAGCGAGAGCCCTGATTAACACGGCAAGGACTTTGTAATACAGATAGGTCAGAAAGAACATAGTGGAGTCTGGCGTGGGGCTCCTAAGAGTTTCGCACGATAATCTCAAGGCGGTTACAGTCTCAGACTTCGTAAATAATTGCGCGTTGGATTCCGGAAATTCACAGCGACTCAGAAGGTCACAACTGCCGAAGTTATATCGGCCATCCTGGCGTCAATGACTTCGGACGGTTGAGTGGCTCTTGGGAGGAGACTAACAACCCACTAGTTTAGGATTGGTGGACCACCGCGTGGTAACTAAAAGTGGACGGTCTGTCCTTAGTCCAAATTGCGAACCAAAGATTCGTACACAGTACCCAGAATGATGACGTCTTAGCCAAGCTACAAGATGTTCTTCTACAATTCGCGTTGCTCTGAATATCCCTTGGTGATGGTTAGGTGCCGTGCAGTACAGACTTATACTGTTAGGGCTCAGTCATAAACAACATTGCTGAGGCAGGCTACATAGACACTGCAATCATAACGAATTACTATTTTCGGAATACTCACGTGGACAGGAGGTAATACCGTGGCAATACCCACATATACTATAAATGACGGCGAGTCTCCACAGTGTGGGCCAAGATGCACGACATGCGTCCATTATTGCGACGCACATACTTTAGCAACTGACAACAACTTCCCGTCATCCATTCAACTACAAACAATCAATCAGATGATCCAGCCGTCACGATCTACTCACCGGCATCGATTTATTTTCGCACGTACCTAGATTACCACTGCAGAGATAGGGGGCATAGTATTATGAGCATAATACAGCGGAAAACTGCGTCTTCCTGATCATCCAAGAAGCTCCACCGCCAACTCCTCTAGCTTATCTCCGCCGGAACAACAAGCGCAGGATGACGTCTCTTAATCAGTCCGGGGATACCAACTTTACGGTTTTCATACGCCTCCCTTTTCCTCGGGGCGATTTTGTAGATCCTCCACCTGCAAGTGTTTTCCCGGCTAACCTGCATAAAACAGCTACTGACTGGGCTAGGCTGAGTGGAACGCAGCGAAGGACCAGGCGCTCTGGGACCTACTATCGCGGCCCTCTAAGGGTGATGATATAGACTGTATGTATATCTGCGTAAGGCTTTTGTGTCTACTACAGACTAACTGATCACAGGGAAAGCATTGTATGTGCATCCATCTGAATGAAAGCGCTCATGTCTGCTTACTTCTATACGTAGAGCGGAACGATTCGATGTAACTCTCCAATTCCTCCTTCAACAAGCCGCATGGCTGTATGATCGGCAATTATCACAGGTCCGCTGGCAGATGCGCAAGGTGGGCACCACTCAGTCGAGTTCTCCGTCCCCTGCGCCTGGCTCTGTATCCGGAAGCACGGCGCTCGGCGGCCAATCAGCCAAGGGTGGCCCTGGTGCAGGTAAGCAGGTCTTCCGGCGCTGCGTGTGTCATCGGCTCATATGCATTAGCCCCACGAGTTCAAAGTCGTCTATCTTCACATCAAAAAGATACTCTCCCTCAACGGGGTAAGTCTACCCCCGGAATATGCACATTATGTGCATCGGGAAACCATGGAATCGAACACTTGTCTGACGATCTGTAGGTCCGCCACCACGTCGCACGAGCTCGGCAACTACAGTCAACCAAATCAAACCTTCGCGGGAATCACCCCGCACTGAAACCCCCGTGGAGCTCAAAGATCCTCGCTGGGAGAGCCTTAACCGGCGTTCATCAGCAAAAAAGCCGGACCAGGCTCCAGTTCCATCGGCACCGGTTCACAAATCACCCGTCCTTCAAGAAGAAGACCTAAGTTCAAGCTCGGCCTCGTCCTCGTCAGACGAAGATGACGGTCTAGTCAGTAGACGAGGACTACAATTCCGACGATTCGGCAAATTCTCCACACATCGACCTGGTCTTCGTGACGACGAAGAAGACGAGGATGAATCGCCCGCGTTTCTTCCACTTTCCCGGGCCCAACCTGAAGCTACACGAGACCCGTCAGGGCAGGATCTCAATGCAACTCCCCGGTTGCAAGGTGAAGATCAAGCGGGAGCACGACGCCGCACGTCAAAGCAGAGTCCAATCCCAAGAGCATCGATTACAACCGAATCATCCACGAGCTCGGTCAGTTCAGGGGCTCCAGTTACAGTGCCACGTCGGGGTGTGAATAGTATTCCATCACCGTTGAGTGCACCACCGAGGGAAGAGTTGGCCCATCTCAGTCCCCGGAGGTTGAATAATTCCGGGAGGGACGCGATCGATGGTACACCGAGTATGGGAAGCAGCTATAGTGATCTTGATGGTGAGTCTCTGCTTTCTCTTTCATCTCGTAACCCCTTTTTGGCTAACATCGACATCGGTAGACGCAAGTGTTACGCAATCGGCTCTTGAGGAGGCTCTTTTGAGTAATATGCAACATGGTGGTATGGCGAGTCGCATGAGTACAATCAGCCAGGCATTACGAAGTCGATATTTGTGAGGGTTGGTTTGTTAGTCAGTCTAAAATCTTCGGTTTCGAGAAACTACCCGGGGTGTACAAACACCGGAAAGCGCCTTGTTTACAACACCCTTCGGCTACCAATCAAGAGTCGATGACCCCTGCGCCTGAATACCACTGTGATGCAGGGTTGCTTTAATTTGTTAAGAGATGAGACGCACATGGCTGCGGTGTCAAACAACTTACTGTTCCCAATACGCAAAGCGGACAGTAACGTGTATAATTGATCACTTCTACAGGAGCACGCAAATCATACGCTGTACCATCTCATTAGGGCTCGTCAGCTTTATATCAATATCTTGGGCATGAGCGACCATTGCAGGTTTTGTACAGTTAAGAGTTTCGAAGTGATGCCCCGTATAGCTCCTTATGTCAACCCGCGATGCTATGGAACGGAAAGCCTGGTGGGTAAGTTGCGGTATTTCCTATGTAGTGTCAACCTGTTCTCCAAGGAAATGTTAAGATTTGCCCAGCAGCGACTGCTACCATGACCTTTCTCTATAGAAGTAGTGCCTTGGCGACCAGTCCCACTTACAAGAGAACTTTAACGGCTAAGTGGATGGTCGGAGGATATAGGGCGAGGGGTGTAGCCGCGTAGGCACTGAAAGTATACGATCTCCGATATACTCATATATATATATATATGTATTTTCAAAAGTACAATGCTCTTTACTTTAGGGTAGTATTACAAATGCACACATATCAGAATCATTCAAGGTACAACAGTTCTCAATGTTTTACCATATTTGACTCACAGGCTAACGGAGATCAACGATTCTTCCCTGACCCTCAACAGTTTCTTTGTTTAAAGCTCAACATTGTTGATGTTCAGCCATTTACTGCAACCTGAGGCATTCGAAGATCAGATAAGGTTAGATCCCGCCCACGTGATCGCCCGTTGGACCGGAGCGACATGATTGGAGGATCAGCTGTCATCTGCGTCATTTGTTGCGGGCGGTGAGCGAAAGTTCCCCTCTCAATTGCCCCTCGGCATCTTTTTCGCGGGCGTGATGGAGACAACGTTGTAGAAATCAGCATCACATCAAACCATACTTTCTCGATCTATTCCCCTGGTGCAAACTCCGTGGCCTTTGGTACGATCTGAAAGGACATTGCCGCAGTGGTGGAATTGAGGCCTCTTCGGTATCACGTCAGACCGAGCCACCGACAATTTACGGAGGACTAATCCCGGAGTACAAATAACATTTATACCAGATAAGGTCCGTCTGCCTCTTTCATGACTCAATTGTTTCTTTCTTTGTAAAGCTGCATATTATCCCTCACAGTCGAGAATTCCACGTCGTATTTCCCATTCACCTGGAAACTGCTATTGTTCGACAAGTGACTCTATTCTGATATCGCCGTTAGTATCGATATACTCGAAAATAAGGCACGGTAACCCCGGTCTTGATTACCTTGCAACATGGCTTCTGCTCCCACACATGAAATGACCCCTGCCGAAGCAGAGTCAGTCTACTTCAACAATTATCCTCCGCCAAAGGCTCTTCCAAAACACGAGGCCCTCGCTCGAGCTTTCATCAACTACCATGTCGAGGACAACAGACGTCTCGTTCTCGTCACGTCGGGAGGTACAACGGTCCCTCTGGAGAACCAGACCGTTCGCTTGTAAGCAGCCTACTTGACCCGGGGAGAGTATGTCTCTGATGATCTTTTGCCTTCCCAGCATCGACAACTTCTCCGCCGGAACAAGAGGTGCCACGAGTGCCGAGTACTTCCTCGAAGCGGGGTACGCCGTGATTTTCCTGCATCGTCAATTCAGTTTACTGCCATATTCTCGCCATTACAGTCATTCGACCAATTGCTTCTTAGACTTCATGGACGAAGCGCCCCCAGCCAGTGATGCCGAATCTGATCACGGACGTATCGTCGTCCACAGTGAATACCAGGACCAGATGCGAGATGTGTTGAGGAAATATCGGTATGCGAAGAAACATAACCGTTTGCTCCTGCTCCCGTTCACCACCGTATCTGAATATTTGTTCGAATTGCGATCGCTGGCTATGTTGATGAAACCCCTGGGCCCCAATGCCCTCTTCTACCTCGCCGCGGCGGTTAGCGACTTCTTTATCCCGAGTGATCGGATGTCAGAGCATAAGATCCAGTCCTCTGAGTTGCCTCAAAACCTGAACAACGAAGAAGCCATTGACCCCTCGGACATTTATACGGGCGGAATCCCCCAGGAGACCAAGCCGCCCACCCACAGCAAGAAGTTGATCATTGACCTGGACCCTGTGCCGAAATTTTTACATCAGCTGGTGGACGGGTGGGCCCCCGACGGAAGTATGGTAGTCTCATTTAAGCTCGAGACCGATCCCAATTTGCTTGTGTACAAAGCACGGACGGCACTCCAACGGTATGCGCACCATCTGGTAATTGGCAACCTGCTGTCGACGCGGAAGTGGGAGGTGGTGTTTGTGACCCCTGAAGCCCCTTATGAGCGCTGGATTCGGGTTCCAAAGTCTAAGCGCAGTAAGAGTATTTCTGGAGCAGAAGAGCAGGTGGGACTGGCTGAGGCAAAGACAGCGGGGGGCTCAGCGGCCCCGAAGAACGGGGAAACCGGTGGGGACTATCAACAGGGGCAAGACAGTAGCCACGAGGGCATGGAGATTGAGGCGTTGATCATCCCTGAGCTGGTCAAGCTGCACTCGAACATGATCGCGAAGCATGGTGTCCAGGCTTAGTTTGATGTCGTTGGTTATTTAGTAATGTATCATGTTCCTCATGTACAGTATGCACTGTACCTGCTCGGTTAATTAATCTACTCTATATTAGACTGATAGATTGCTTTTATTTATTAATTTGTTATTTCGATTATTTAAACTACGAATAGATTTAATTAATTTCATCGATAACGTCTTTGAGATTGAGATTGGCGCCATTCGGCGTCGATCAGTGACGATGATTACCAGGTTGGGAGAAATATTGGGTGGGTAAAATACCAGCCATACCGTTTCGTTACCCCATCCGTGACTTCTGTTCTTTCTCTCCACCAAGAGGACTAAGTAGGTATCGGTCTCTTCCTTCCTTTTAGAAACCATGTTTGATATAACAACCAATTGCTCTTCCCGAAGGCTCCGAGACAGGTGAGACTCAATCTGGTGGTTGGTTACAGCTTAATGGAGCTGTTTCAGTTTGACAGTCAGCAGGAGTGTCTCATTCTCGAGCTGCGCCATACGCGTCATTGAGGTTCAGATCCTAGTGGGTCGATCATCCCTCTGCTGCTCTTGACTCTGCCGCTTAACGAACGTGCAGACGACCTACCGTACCTGCTTGTCCCTTGTCGATCTTCGGGACTTGGGGGGATTTTTTTTTTTTCTCTTTTCGTTCGTTTGTTTTCTTCTCCTTTTCTGCCTATTCTGTTTACATTCCTTATCGGCCCCCAAAATCCTCATCGCAATCAACCAGCCGAGGCAAAGGGAACAACGAAAAATGGTGGATTGCCCCCCATCGAACTGGAGGAACGGTTATAATCTTGCTCTTTTGGTGTCATTTCTCCAGGTGCTCTGTGTGGAGGCTGTTCCCAGCTTCCGACGAGCGTTCCTCTCCCCTCGCTAGCTAAGATGTTTCCTCGTCGATTCCGTCGCATCGCTGTCATCACCTCCGTCTTCTGTCTCTTCCTCCTCTACCACTTCTCCGGTCTCCGAACGAGCTTCCACGTTACCACCACCCATGGCCGCCGTCGGGTCGAATGCCCACCCCTCCCGGGCATGGAAGACGTGCTGGTCGTGTTGAAAACAGGTGTCACCGAGGCATTGGACAAAGTCCCGGTGCACTTCCAGACCACCCTGCGCTGCGTCCCGAATTATGTGATCTTTTCCGACTTCGAGGAGGAAATTAACGGTATTAAGGTGCATGACGCCTTCCGGAACATGGATCCCGACGTGAAAGGGACCGTCCCCGACTTCAGCATCTATAACCGCCTTGTACAACTGGGTCGAGAGGGCCTAGAAACTGGTGATTTCGCTGACGAGGCCAATTCTGCTATCGGCAAGCCAAACAACCCCGGTTGGAAACTAGATAAATGGAAGTTCCTGCCAATGGTCCAGGAAACGCTCCGCTACAAGGGCGACGCAAAATGGTACGTCTTCATGGAGGCGGACACGTATTACTCATGGGGGACGTTGCTCGAGTGGCTCTCGCACTTTGATGCGTCCAAGCCGTGGTACCTCGGCACCGAGACCCAGATCGCCGATGTCATTTTCGCCCACGGTGGCTCGGGCTTCGCCATCTCGAATCCGGCCATGCAGCGAGTCGCGAAGGAGTATACGGAGCGCAACGTCGAGCTGAACGAGTACACGGATGCTCACTGGGCCGGAGACTGCGTCTTGGGCAAAGTGTTGGCCGACGTCGGCGTACCATTGCACTTTTCCTGGCCGATCCTGCAGAACACCAACATCGGTGAATTAGATGAGTTCACGACCGCCTTCTACCGTCGACCCTGGTGTTTCCCCGCCGTCGCATTCCACCATTTGAGTGCACGCGACGTCCAGGATCTGTTCAACTTCGAACAACGCCGATGGCGCGAGGTAAGCTTCCTGTCACCCTCCACTTTGAATGTCAGCTAACCTATCCGTAAAACAGAAACAAACCACCCTTATCCTCCACGGCGAGGTCTTCAAAGAACTCATCTACCCAAATCTCTCTTCATACCGCGACAACTGGGACAACCTCTCCGACGAAGAACACTCGGAAATCACCACCTTCGACGACTGTCAAACCCTCTGTAAGGATAAATCCGACTGCGCACAGTTCTCCTTCCGCTCCGGATCCTGTTTCACTGGCAGGACACCCAAACTGGGCACGGCTAGCTCGGGGGCCCGGTCCGGATGGGCTATGAAGAAGATCGAGGAAATGATGCACGAGGCACCGGTTTGTTCAAGTGTGGAGTGGGGTGCTGCTTGATTGGTCTTTATTTTGCTTTTACTTGTTTCTGTTTCTCCCTTGCACGCATTGGCGGTAATGCATTGGCAGTTCGCAGGTCGAACGTGATGGGCTGGTGTTATACTCTACTAGAGTTCGAGGTTGATTGTCAGAATGAGATCCAGCTACTTTATGCTGATCTCCTGGTTGGATGTATACTATAGACTACCATTCTCGCTGTGCTCATTTTCTTCTGATATGTTTCTATGGGCGGTGTTGGGTCTTGCATGGTAGGAGTTGTCGATGGTTTCATTCAATACATCAATTCTAGCGAATCTCGACTACCCCATAAAGAGCAACCAGTTCAATGATGAGTCTTAATACAGAAGCTTTATAAAACCAGTCAGCCGAACTAATTCACCCACGAAAAGTAAGAATACCCAATTCAACAATCTCAGAGAAGCACAAAAGCCCAACTCAGTCTTCCTACAACAGCTCAGGAGCGCCGGGGTCCTCCAGGCACTGATCAATACGCATAATCTTCAATCCCTTGCCTTTGACAAACCGAATAATCTCTCGAAAATACCCCACAGTCGAATTGCTCAGATAATGGAGCACAGCCAGATTCCCGCCACGCTCGACATCGCGGTAGAACGCCTTCAGCTGGCGCTCGGGCGTGTCGGAGTCTGCCCACATCCAGTCTTCGATATCGACACTCCAGTTGATGATTTGTGGGTTCTTGATACGTTTCGCTAGGACTTCGCGCGTGCGGGAGCCGATTGTACCGTACGGGGGGCGGAAGTAGCTGGCTATTCCTTCATTAGTTTGTTGGTTTCACAGTGGTATGGTAGGTTAGGGAGCATGAGGGTTGATGGTGATTTGTAGTTTTTCCCAAATCTGGATAAATGGGCATAGGTGCATTATACATACACTCTACCCCAAGCAAAGACTTAAACGTAGCGATGTTGCGGAAAATATCGTCATCTATAGCCTTCGTCGACTCCATTCCTTCCATCCTACATTCGTCACTCATCAGCACAGTCATATCTTCAAACATACCCTCACTCACTCCTTACTCCCAACACCATAAACGACTAGGAGGAAGGTTGAGAGAGAACTCACTTGGAATGCCCATCCGAATGCAACGCAATCTGATGTCCACCCTCCACCATCTTCTTGTAAAAATCCGCAAAACCCGTCTTATTATCCCTAAGTGGCGCCCCCACAACAAAAAAAGTAACTAGAACACCTTCACTCTCTAATATCTCCTTCACCTCGTCCGCAAGACTGGGTATGCCATCGTCGATCCCGAAAGCAAACGAACCGGGTCTCGTGCACCGGAGTCTCAACTCCCCGGTTGGTTGTTTCTTTGGAACTTTGACACCGCGTGGTAGGGTTGGGATTAACTCGACCTTGTGCACTTTTATTGGGCGCGTGTACGGTGGATAGAAATTTCCAAGGGAGATGGAGAGGACGCGGGAGTGGTCGATGGTGAAGTGGGAGAGGGGGATGTAGAGGTCTTTTTTCTTTTGCTTCTTTGGTCTCCAGTGGTGCCAGTGGGGCTTAGCAGTGTAGCGGGATGCCTCGACGCTGTCACTGGTTTCGGGATAAGGGCTTAGCGATGGGTTACAGGAGGGGTTGTTTTGGTGCATGGAGATGCTGAAGGTTGGTGGGCCTGAGTAGACGATATGCAGGATCCAGGTTGTGTAGGGGGTTAAGTCGAAGCATGTTGTTGAGGAGAGTTGGCTGTGGTAGGTTTGGTCGGCATCTGAGGCGTTCAGCTCGATGTAGTTCCCTCCTTGGGTGACGTGGAGGTCTTCGAGGGCGCCGTGCCAAGATCCGAGGTTGTTTCTGTCGGGGTGGGCGAAGGTGTCGACGATTATGGGGGTGTTGTTGGTCGTGGGTGGGAGAAAGGTCACTTGGAGGGGTGTTCGGTGGGTGGTTTCTGTGGTTGTGGTAAGAGTGGCCCAGAAGAGAGCGAGGATGGTGTAGAGATCGAGAGTATGCATGGTTGCTATTATGAAGTGGGTGGATACTGTCTGATATAGAGTCAAGGAGTGGACTGTGATAACTTCACATTTGTATATGATAGTGAATGGTGGATCTGTGGCATGAATGTCAGCTTGCTCGAACTTCTGCAGGCACACGACGGTGGTATGAATACTCACCCTACACGGAAGGAACGACTGATACACAGGCACACCTCAATGCGGCTACGACGACTCTCACTAGAATCGAAGATTGATACTTATTAATTTCTAGGTCTAGCCATACAGGATAACAAAGCCACCATCCTTCGCTGCCCGAATATTCCCAACCTGTCCAGTAGTTGGTTAAGAAGCCCTAAATCCATATCCTCTAAGCTCCAAAGTAAGAGGAGACAACTTCCCGTTACCATTTACCAGGCTTCCAGGGAATGATTGAGGCTCAGAAGGCCGGCTCGCTGTTGTCTCCCGCATATGGAGCTGAAACCACAGAACATTGGAAGCCGTAGTAACCTGCACTGCATAAAACATTTCAAGGCGTGAACACGCAGAAGTTACCCCCAGTCAACACATTACCAGTATTACCCGGTATAGGCGAACCGTCCAGCAGCAGCCTTGCAGTCACTCAGCCAAACCAGTGGTGAGAGATGGACAACCGCCGACTGCCGGAGAGCCTTGAAGGTTAACTAGAAGTCGTAGTCAACGGCAGGGGCAGGGCCATCTTCAGTTTCACCCATAGGAATTCCACCCCAGGTGCTGCTCCCAGCGCCCTCGTTCGTATTATCGCCACCACCTTCTACATCCTCATCATCGGTATCATCATGAAACATTTTCTCACCATCAGCAGGCTTGTAGGACTCCAGGAAGTCAGGTATCTTCTGGTTGGTTTCAAGAAGAAGCCGAACAAGATCAGGAGCGAGGTCCGAGTCGCGGTCATGATTGTAAAAGGAGGTAGCGAGCCCTTCGTTTCCAATACGGGCAGTACGTCCTGTTCATGGTTAGTATTCTGATGATATGAGCCATTTGTTGCAATACCTACCAATACGATGGACATACTCGACAATGCCTCCGTGGGACTGACGGGGAAGGTCGTAGTTAACAACGTGCATGACGTTCTTAATGTCTAGCCCACGAGCCGAAACCCCAGTCGCGACGAGGATGGGACATTTCGCAGTACGGAAAGCACGCCTGTTTCTCCTTCAGTGACTGGCTTCTCTGTTTGAGGTGCGAGAAAACTTACAAGGCATCCTCACGCTCGCGTTGAGTACGATCTGAGTGGATGGAAGTGCTGGGTAAGCCCATGTTGTATAGGTAGTCATCCAATAGATCAGCTTGTGCTTTGGAGTTGACAAAGATCAGGGTACGAGAAGGGGGCATCGCGAGAAGCAGATCATAGAGGCACTGCTTCTTAAGGTGCTCTTCGGAATAGACAATCTGAAAGTTTTGTCAGTTGATTATACGGTATACAATCTTATCTTCTCGGCGAATGGCTTACACTCTGGTCTACATTGATGTGAGTACTGCCAGGACGTCCGATACGAATACGAACGTGGTCGCCAGCGAGGAACTTGCGGGCCAACTGACGGCACTCCTTGTTGAATGTTGCGGAAAACATCATGTAACGGTGGTCCGCATCCTCGTTCATATCTTAGTTGGTCAGCATCACAACTAGGTCAGTCAGTACTCTCGCTCTTACCTCCACCCGACATGATCTTGTTGAAGTCAGACTCCCAGTCCGCAAGGAGAAGTTCATCTGCTTCGTCTATGATGGTGTACCTGGCTATGGATCAGTCACATTCTAATAATGTTAGAAAAAAAAACTTACTTGACACGGCGGAGAGACAGAATATGGGGTTTATCCATGAAATCCAAAAGTCTTCCAGGCGTGCCAATGAGAATGTCGCAACCTTTCTGCAGCTCGTCTCTCTGGTCACGCACGGGAGCACCGCCGTACACAACGCATGGACGCAACATAGAGCGATAGCAGAGTCGGCGTGCTTCATCGAATATCTGTGTAGACAGTTCCCTAGTAGGCGCTACAATCAAGACCAGAGGTTCTGCACGGACGGCATCAACGATGGGGTTAAACCCGTCCACCAAGTTCGGACGTGGAGCAGCAAGCTTTTTTGCCTTTCCCATCAACTTCGACAGGACGGGGATCAAGAAGGCCGCGGTCTTCCCGGAACCTAATTCTTGTCAGTAGCTCATTCAACCTCCATATAACATCATCAACCACTTACCAGTCTGGGCAATAGCGATGAGGTCGTGGCCAGTCATGACAGCAGGGATCGCATACGCCTGAATTGGCGTCGGAATATCGTAGTGACAGAGCTTGACGTTTTCGCGCACTATGGGATGCAGTCCAGCATCATCGAACTGAAGTGATCGTTAGACTCTGGTGTGTCGTCCATGCTGAACAGACTTACACTCTTGATTGGATTGGGACGGTCACGACTTTCAGCCTCGACCTCGATGTTTTGAAGACTTCTTAGATCAGCTTTTAGTGCCAGAGTCCAGAGAACACATCTACTTACTTTCCAATCTTGAGACCGGTTCTATTTATGAGCTCACTCCGAAACAGCATCTCCTCAAGCTGTGGGTTGACAGGGCCAACGTCACCGTACTCATCTTTCCACTCGTATTTCGCCGCGTTGGCCGCCCACTCGGGGAGCTCCTGCTGTGGCTGTTCTGGCTCATTGCCCTCACCAGGGGTGGCGAGAGGAGGCCCGAGAGGGGCTGCGTTGTACTTGGAGTAGTCGTAGCCTTCTGGCTCGGCCCACCCTTTTTCGCGGGCAGTACTAGCAGCTTCTGCCTTTTTGGCGTTCTGCACGTGCGTAATATCGTCAAGGGCAGTGCCCATGCTGGACACGTTGAATGTATCCATGATGTTTGAATAGACACAGAATACGCGTGAGGAGAATGTACGGTTGGCTGTTACAGTTCAGATACACGATGCTGAGCTCTGGGAGAATCAAGGGGAGACAGACTTAAAGTGTTCCACACATGTGAAGAAAGGTTAGAGGGGAGACAGCTTTTGATCGAATCAAAGAAAGAGGTGCAGAGAGTGGGTAACAGGATGAAGGGGACCTCGGAACAATGGAAGAAAGCTGGAAGAGGAAGAGGAGGACAAAGATGGAGGTGAGGAAGAGGCAGAGAGTGCGGGGTTGCAAAGATAACAAACAGAAGAGTGAATATAACAAAAAGGTTGCTCAGATGATAAACACACTTAACATGAGCTGTTTGGTTGGGGCTACTGTCTAGTACACACCAATAGGAGGGTCTCAGGGGATCAGTGAATATTAGGATGCAGAGGACTTTGGCCGGGGGTTTGCGGCAAGGAACAGAATCAGAGTGAGTGAGTGAGTGAATGGGATCTTGCTCTCATAAAAAGGACTTTAGGTGACAACAGGGTTATCCCAATTGGGATGTCATCAGTCAAGTCACTGGGTCTGGATCATCCCCTCCTAGAGATATCAAAGTATCCTTCCATCTTTTCATTCTGCTGGGGAGAGACTCCCCAGAAAAATTTGTACATAAGGACATATTAAGAGTTCAAGAGAAGTCATACTAGAGGTACAGCAACTCGAACAGTGAAGATTGAGTAAATAGCTTTTTTCTACTATGGGTAGGTTTGATACGCATAGAAAAGAAGACTTGTGTCATTGTGTAAGTATATGGTATGAAGTGCGACAATGGGGTGCATTTCACTCATCTCCCTTTTAGATTTATTCTTACCATGACACTTTGTGTTACCACTGGAACCCTTTAGAGTGGTGTGACCGTCTTCGTTAGACATGTCCACAGATCTCCTTGACGCCGTCTTGCAGGAAGCCTATAAACTATTCCCCCTAATCCTTAATCCAGACCATGGTCAAACAACAGCTCATGTCGGATCATAGTTGGAGGTAATTAAGGACAAAATCGTAGGTGACATACTCAGCATCCACCGGACGTCTGGTTACCTTCCAGGTCAAACGCATACATAGACACAGCAAAAGTATTCTACATAGTGTAGAAAATGACACGACTATTTAGTTTGGATCTAAATCAGAATATCAATATAAACCCGTGGCTCTCTTGATTTTGCGGAGAAAGGTGGGGATGTCACTACTTTTCTTTGGGTGTTTGATCGTAGTACATGAATATCGCGATGTGGTAGATGTCCTGCAGTCTGCTCATAGATTTGCACTCTACGATTTTAACGAGACTCTCCCCTTAGAGGGAGAAAATAAAAATAAAAATAAAAATAGTCAAATGAATGTAAAAGAATAAAACTTATTGGAAGCTTATATCAACTATTTCTCATGCATATAAATAGAAAAACAGTTCTTTAAATGTTGTATCACTAACCCATACTGTGTGTTATGCCGAAGACGGATTTGGGTGGCGTACCTGATGAGAAACGACGAATGCCTCAGGATGATGATCAGGAATGGACGACGTCATCCGGATGACTCTCGACCGTGAGATAAGCCCCATTCATTTACTACTAAATCAACCACCTGAATATTCTTTAGTTCGCTATAGCGCATGTACTCCGTGCATACTCCGGGTAAAGTTGAAAGCTTCAATCTTGGTTCCACTTCCGATCTCAACGGAAAGCGGGCAGAAGGAGATATACGCCGTAGGGAACAGCACGGCAATCCCATTACTCCGAGATGTCACCCTGAACCACCGCGGTTCACCCATTCCTCGGTTCTGGGTGTGACCTTCAAGTTGCTTATTTCTTGCCGGCTCGCCCTTCTCTCCATTATTTCTTATCATTGATACACCATGTCGTCTACAAACTACAATCCGCCCTCGCGCGCCACCCGGCTAGAAAAAGCCATCACCAACCCCGGTGCTGTGAAGATTAATGTTAAGGGTGCTTTCATTGTCGACGAAGATCCGCGATCCAAGAGTCCCGTGAGATTGGATGGTGTGCACTATGAAGGCCATGATATCCGGCTTCCCCATCACACTGGAGTAGTGAGCCATGTTGCTGTCGACGTGAGTGATCCAGCTTCTTTTTTTCCTGTTCTTTTTTTTTTAGCCGTTCCCCCGCATAATCTATTCCCCCCGCAATTGAATTGCAGTTCCGATCGCATCACCAGATTGTGACCAGCGCAACTGACTTTGGTTGTTTGATTTTTCCAGATCGGTGGTTCTCTTGCGAAATTAATTTATTTTACACGAGAGCTGGACTCCGTGGACAATGGCGGCCGATTGAATTTTATCAATTTCGACACTCATCGCATAGATCTGTGCATCAACTTCATAAAAGAACTGAAAGAAGAATACCAGAAAGCCCACGGTCCTTCCAGCGATGAGCTATGTGTTGTGGCGACCGGAGGCGGCGCCTTCAAGTATTACGACAAGCTGAAGGAGACACTGAAAGTGAATATCATACGCGAGGATGAGATGGAATGCCTCATTACTGGTACGTTCGCGATTGCATAATATACACACCCACCGTGCTTCCTCGAGGCACGTGGCTGATTTTACAACAGGACTCGATTTCTTTATCACCGAAATACCGAACGAAGTCTTTACCTACAGCGAAACCGAACCGATGCAATTTGCCGAGGCCCGACCGGACGTTTACCCGTACCTATTAGTCAACATTGGCTCCGGTGTATCCATGATCAAAGTGTCGGGCCCTAGGCAGTACCAGCGTGTGGGGGGTACCCATCTGGGTGGCGGCACTTTCTGGGGCATCATGTCGCTCCTGACTGGTGCTCGGACCTTCGACGACATGCTGGCGATGGCGGATAGCGGTGATAATAGTGGGGTAGACATGTTAGTTGGCGATATCTACGGCATGGACTATAACCGGATCGGTCTGAAGAGCACTGCGATTGCTAGCACATTCGGCAAAGTCTTTCGATTGAAGAATGATGTGCACGAAGAGGATGGAGAAGACAAAGCCCACGGTGAAGATGGGCAAACCAATGGTGAAGTTACGTTCAAGCCTGAGGATATGAGCCGAAGCCTTCTTTATGCCATCAGGTGAGCCTGGACTACCGTCCCCCCCCATGATTCTGTTGAGCTAACGTATATAGTAACAACATCGGACAAATCGCATATCTGCAGTCCGAGAAGCATCAAGTGAAGCACATATACTTCGGTGGATCGTTCATCCGAGGCCACCGGCAAACCATGAACACACTATCCTACGCCATCCGGTTCTGGTCCAAAGGCGAAAAGCAAGCTTACTTCCTGCGCCATGAAGGCTACATTGGCGCCGTCGGGGCCTTCCTCCGCAGACAGCCAGCCAACTGGGGTCGCAGGAATAGTCTCGACGGTAGTGCCATGCCACAGGAGCTCAAGAGTAGCTCCAGTTGACGAGTTCAAGAACCATCCTTCCAGTGCAACTGGAAGGTTGCATGATTTTCTTTGTTATTTGGTTTACCCGCCCTTCTTCCGATCTCTTGGGCTTCTGATACCCGCTTTTAGTTCTCCGTGCATGTTAGACAAAAGAATATACATCCTGCTGATACATTTTGCCAATCTTTCGGGACATTATGCAGTCCGATGTTGCCATGGCCGATTTACATTTGTACCATAATATCCTGAGTATCTTTCCACTCTTGGTTTCTACGAGCATCATCCATCCAAAGCCGAGCTGTTTTTCTTTCGTTGATTCCGGGTTCTTTGTCTCTTTCTTCTTATTCTTATTTTATTTCATTTTTGGTTGATATGGAATCTTGCGGCAATATTCCGAAGAAAGCATGCTTATTGGGGCTATACAGATGCTTGACAGGAATTATTGATAGACTGCAAACGACACGGCCAAAAATGGTAACATCTAGCTTATCTGTCGTAGATTTCTTTATACAATGAAGAAGCTTTGTTTGCTACCAAGAAACCGTTGGGGTCACGCTGTGCGACAGGTCCGTTTTGCTCAACGGGGCAAGATTGACCAGTTAATAAGGTAATGAAATGGTCCTATATAAAAGCCAGAATAGAATAATGTATTGAAGAACGATTCCCACACACCTTGCGGGCGATACTATCAACTTAGCACCTACGACTTAGGCATACTAGGAAGTCTGGGACTAACCGCTAGACTACTATGGAGTAGACCCGGTGGGTAGCACAATCACCCAATCGGAATGGAGTATGACCGGGGTTAAGCTTACCTACCTTTAGCTCATTGGACTTGACAACGCGGATCCCCGACATTGACGCGTTGGTTCAGTTTCAAGTTGCTGAGGTATCGACCGAAACGATAGAGTATTTATCAACTATTGCAGCACGCTCAGTTGCGGTCGGACTTATAATCCATCGATTATACTTGACCTTGCTATCCTCTATTCCATCCTGAGTCGGCAATTATTCTTATTTTCGCACGCGTGGTTCTGGATCGGACAAGATCAATATGGTGGATCAGTATGCAGAATTCCGTTCCGTTTATCTCGTGTCTTCAAGCTCATTTCTCTATGTTCAAGGCGAGAGGCTTCCCTCAGCAGGGACAGCTCCGAAGAAGAGCGTAAGCCGGTAGTATCTCCTGCTAACGAACCGCAACCGTCACTCGTTGTGAACCCCAAAGCGATCTTTGGGTCCGATCAGCCTTTGCCCCAGCATCTTGTCGATAAACTGGAAGAATGGCACAAAGAACGTGGCACAGCACGACCACCCTGTAACAGCCAAAGGCCTGCGAAAGGCAATCTGCTATGGAAGACTTTCGACCGTCAGGGGAATCATGTGAATCTCTCCGCGTATGCGATAATAAAGCCAGCTGCATACAATGTCCTGGTGCTTCATACTGCTGAAGGGACTGAGAAGCTCGTGTCTTCTTACTTTCCTTTCGGCACGGGATTTGGTACCTTCCTGAGGGGTTGGGCGGGGGTTCACGATGGGTGGGAGCCTACAACCTGTGCCGTGCGGAGGTTCGCAAATGATCCAGATCATATTGATTATAAGCCTGAGGCGTGGAGCGCCTTTGAAGTCCTTCAGAAGCGTCACAAGAAGGTGCTGCCCCAGCCATCACAAGCGAGTGGGACGCGAAGAAGTCTACCGGGACCGTCGCAGATGCAAAGACCGGGAACGAGGCTACAGAGGACGAGCCTACCAGGACCGCCGGTCGCTACACATGACCGTGGGGCCAACGCTGCACATGAATCATCGTCATCATCATCATCGGAAGAGGAGGAGTCAGACGAAGAAGACGAAGAAGACGACTCTTCGGAGTCCTCAGAGGACGAAGAGCCCGAGCCTACATCGGTACCTAAAAGGCGCCGAATGAACGAGCCTAGCGAACCAACCTATCGAAATTCCAAAGTGGTTTTCAAGTTGATTTCGTATAAATCCGGATCAGTTCGCTGCTTTCCGTTGGACGAGTGCCGGACTGCGAAAGAATTCTTTGACAAGGCTCGAACCTTTTTCCAACTCTTCGATAGAAACGTGGATGTAAAGATCCTTTCGTGCCAGATAGCATCCCAGCCTCAACAGCAGTATATCTTTGAGGGCAGTGAGGGCGAGTTTGCTCTGCTCGTGGATCAAGTCAAGAGCTTGGCGGGCGATGGAGCTTTGACTGTAGAGGTCAGTTACGTCTTATCGCTTCACTGACCTGGATATTGTTGGGTTGTGTGGCGTTGTATTTTGATGTCGATAACGCCGGTTGTAATATACTATGTAGCCATGACTAAATATGTAGTATAATGTATGTATCCTTAAGATTAAATGCAAATGAGCGTTTGCTATCAGTAGTTGTTTGAGTGACTTGCTGTATAGATCGTTGAACGCCCTGGACGCGATGACTAATGACCACGTGGGCGAGGCGACGCAATCGGAAGACCTACTTTGGGATATTTCGCAACACGTCTCAAGAATCACCCACTTCATCGTCGCCATGCGTCAAGCATGAATTCTGCACTGCTCGATGCCTCCTCTGTCCGACTCGCCTCCCCCCGTTCCTCCGCCAGTCCCCGTCGAGACCCATCCTAATCGAGCGGTCGGGATAAAACCTCCTGGACAACAACGGACCCTCCCCGATCCCACCCGGCTTGCCCCTGAAGATGCATACTATTCGCCTGCATTGGTGAGAACACGAACTGCCCCTGCAACCTACGATGAGTCTATTCGAGGACTGAACGGGAACACCGGCACCGCGGCCTCGGTCGCAGCTTTGCGCCCGCCGCACGCGGTCCCAGCACGAAAGTTACGAGGAACAAGTCGACGCCGGAGACGCAAGGGCGCGTGGAAGAAGCTTCTCTGGGTGAAGCAATCATGTATGGGTGGGAAACAATTCCGGTTAGGATGGTTGTTAACGGCGCTGGGCAGATCCTGATAACTACACCGATACTGAAACGTTCCTCGATCATCTCCAGCGCAACCCGCGCGTGCGTCCTTACGACTTCTGGCCACTAGTAGCCGATTCTACGGTCATTGTTCAGCATGTCTGCTCGGTGGCGATCTTTGTTTGCTGTTTCGTTGGCATCGTCCAGGGACGAGTGAGCCCCGTGTCGATTGTGTGCTGGGGGAGCGTCGGGACGGCTATGGGCTGGATACTGTGGGATTCGTGGGTGTTCAGAGAGCATGGGGAGAGCCACGTGGTGGAGCGCGCATCCGAAGGCGACGACGGATCTAGTTCTGGCTCAACCACGAGCTCAATGAACCCCTCTACCACCCGGTTAAATGTCCAGAAGGATAACCAGGTCCATGGACTTGGGTTGACAATGTCTCACAGTGAGACAGAACCGGAACGAAGGAGCAGTAACTCGGGTCTCGGCGACTCCTGCACACAAGACGCGGCATCCTTCGGAGGTGCGAATGGCGCTGCTGCCGGCAGTGTCCCGCCGCTGCCTCCCCACGATGCGCCGATGACTTCGCGACTCTCTTCGCGCAACCGCCAGCGGCTATCTACAGTCAAATCGGCGTTTTTGATCTACTGTGCATTACTGGGCCTTAGTCCGATCCTTAAATCGCTCACTAAATCGACGGCTAGCGACTCGATCTGGGCGATGAGTTGCTGGCTGTTGATCACCAACATCTTCTCTTTTGACTATGGAAGTGGGGAGGGCGCAGGCGCTACCAAGTTCCCAGCTTCTCTGTCAACGAACGCTGCGGTGATGGCCTCCACTGTGCTGGCGTCCCGGCTGCCTTCGACAACGCATGTATTCAGTTTGATGTTGTTTTCCATCGAGGTGTTTGGACTGTTCCCCATCTTCCGGCGTCAATTGCGCCATATCTCCTGGACCGGCCATGTGTTCCTGACACTAGCGCTGGTGATCGCCGCTGGTGGCGCAGTTGGGATTACATTAAGGGGTGGATTGACGGCGGCCGTTGTTGGTTCTATCTTGGGCAGCATCCTGACGGCCTTGACAATGGGAGGCTGTAGTTGGTGGCTCATCAGCCTGCAGAAGTACAAGAATGTGGTGACTGGACCGTGGGACCCGGCGCGGCCCATCATCCGACGGCATTGGGATTAATTTGGCGATTCGAGTTCGAACCGCCTGGATGCCAGCTGGCGTGAACTATGAGATACCCGTACGAACAATGTTAATATGGTTTTGTTTCAGTGTATGAAAGTGCTCCTCTAATCTCCTCTGAAACCCTTTATTATAATATGGCCCTCTGATAATACACGGCTCACGTCTGACCGAGTCGAAACAAGAAGAGACAAAGCCTCGAGGGATCCCACTTCTAAAACATCTCTTTGAAGCAATAATTGCTCCAATGCAATCTATCGAACGAGCAAACAAATATTCGTATCGTAGCACCCTCGGCCGAGGAGAAGAATGCCAGAGGAATGCCACCCGGCATGTTCCAAGGTCTATTTTAAACACGGACCCCAAACACTAGCAATGGATCGCCAGCTTCGCCCCCAGACTAAGCCCTCCAAATACCAGGCGTCCAGTGAACAAGTCAACGACAAAGGATCCAATGTCTCAGCCGCTGCATACCTCCCTGACCTCACCGAGAGATCAGCACTGGACACCGCATTCCCCACTACGTAGACGATGGTTTTATTCGCTGTGTTGTTTATTTCACTTGTCCCTGTGGCACCGAAGTGAATGAATGAATAATTAAAACTCTGTGTGACTCCACACATTCACGGCATGACTGCTCAAGTGACCCTTGTACATCCGTTTGTATAAATAGTCGTGAGCTGTCACCCACCCTCCTTTTTTCTTGTCACTCACCTACATACGATACCCCTTCCCTACTGGGACATAACTAGCGACAATGAAGTGGAAAAGTCTAGCCCTCGGCCTTGTGGCCGCCGCCCAGTCCGCGGCGAGTCTTCGCTTCGTGATGTATATCGACGAGTATGTTCCCTTGTAGCCCTAACCCGATCCGAACCCCAAACCAAAATCTACAATAGTTGCACCATCGACCCAGTCCACTAAAGAAATTCAAAATGAAATAGATACCACACTCAAGGCCTCCCCGACAGCAGCGGCACAGCCGGAATCAGCCACGCCGTAATGGGCTTTGCTAAATCGACACTATTCAACAGCGACTCGCCGCAATCCTGGAAGCCCTTTGAGCCAATCGACACCATGCGCAAGCGCTTCAGCAGTGATACCAAGTTGCTTGTTGCCATTGGAGGATGGGGCGATACATCCGGCTTCTCGGAGGGTGCGAAGGATGAGACGTCCCGGGAGAGGTATGCAAAGAATGTGAAGGCTATGGTGGACGAGCATGGGTTGGATGGCGTTGGTATGTTTCTTCTTTCTCCCTTTGTCTCTGAGGAATTGTTTGTGGTGAAATGTATGAATGATACTAATAAATGCAGACATCGACTGGGAATATCCCGGCGGTAACGGTGAAGACTACAAAGACATCCCCAACGATCAAAAGACAGGCGAGATCGAAACATACCCGCTTTTCCTCGCTGCTCTCCGCAAGGAACTGGGCAAGGATAAGCTCATTTCCATCGCGGTACCGGGTAAGCGTGGTGACATGATCGCCTTCACGAAGGAACAGGGACCCAAGATCTGGGAGTCCGTCGACATGGTCAATGTCATGACGTACGATCTGATGAACCGCCGTAACAATGTGACCACCCACCATAGCAGCGTTAAGGGGTCTTTGGATTCCATCAAGGCGTACGAGGAGATTGGTCTGGACACCCAGAAGATCAACCTCGGTGTGGCGTACTATGCGAAGTGGTTCGAGACGAAGAAGGATGCCGGCTGTGACACCCACCCGCTTGGATGTGATGTTGCTGAGCTGGAGGACGCCAAGGGTAAGGACACTGGCAAGTCCGGAGCCTTGACCTTCGAGAAGGGCACGATGGGCGAGCCAGCGAAGGATCTGAAGGAGAGCACCGATGGCAGTTGTGGATTTGGCAAGGGTAAATGCCCGAACGGAGCGTGCTGCAGCCAGTATGGCACTTGGTATGTTTTCCTGCCCTTATATCAACTCTACCCTACATTCCGTCTCCCTTGCATCTACCATACATGTACTACGGAGGAATACTAACAAAGTCCACAGTGGAACAACAGACGCCCACTGCCAAGCCGGCTGTCAATCCGACTACGGCACCTGCAAGGGCATCTCGCTGATCGACTCCTGGCGTCGTGCCGAGAAGGACGGCGTGACTGACGAGGATGCCGGAGGCCAATACTACTTCGACAAGGAGGTGAACCTCTTCTGGACCTGGGATACGGCCCCGCTCATCAAGCGCAAGTTCAAGGACATCGTGGATGTTGAGAAGCTCGGCGGTGTCATGGCCTGGAGCTTGGGAGAGGATACCTTGAAGTGGGAGCACCTGCATGCTATGCAGGAGGGTGTGCAGGAGCGGAGTTGATCTGTTCAACCTGTACCGAGACTTTACTCCGTAGGAGTATATACCTATTAACCTTAATCCAATAAAGTCTTATTCCCAACCTTAACTCCCTGCCCTGCACTGTGTACCTTGACTAGAATGAAACATACCGAAAACACCGAAATCAAAAACACAAAACAAGAAAAGTAATATAAAGCACCAGTCAACCTGAAGTGAAGTGAAGTCCCCTAAATCCGGCTCATATAAATTAGCACCCCCAAAACTACCAAAAAACCAACCAATCCGAACGCAAGCCCCAGCACGGGATCGCACGACCCTACTTAACCGGCCGCAACCATCACAACATCTACCGACGGAAATCATTTAAATCCCTCTTCTCCCTTGAAACATTGAGAGAAAAACCTCGTAGTGTAACTAACTTGAACCTATTAACATGTGCCCTCATTCAAAACCACTCCCATCACTATGAAATGGGCTCTATTTTACTTAATTTGTTTACCGGTTTGTTGGGGGGTGCCGCTTCCGGGGATTTCTTTATCTTCATCTGATAAGGATCTTGATCATAAGGATGTTAAGGGATTTAGGGGGATGAAGGCATGGAATTTCTTTGACGGAGACCATCACTCGAAAACGAATATACTATCGACGTCACGCAAAGACACAGATGTTGATATCGATATAACCAAGACAAGTCAACATCCCCTCACGCTAAACCAACCATCGGAAGACCCGGACTATACTTCCTCCAACCCCAACCCCAACTCCAACTCTCACCATAATACCAACAACAACAATATCAACATAAACAACCTTAACAATAATAATCCTAATAATAATAACAACCCCACAACCCACGGAACCTTCCTCACCTCCCCAAATACACCTCCACTATCACAACCACTCCCACCCTCAACAACAAAACGCTACCTCCGCGTTCTCCACGACACACAACTACCCACCAACTTTCTCAAGAACCACATGCATGAGATTGTCGTCGTTGGGTTATTCCTCCTCATCCCTGTTACTCTGGCCCTTGTGGAGATTATCGAAAGGATTGGATTGGGCGTTGACGAGGGTGTTGAACTTGGAGACTATCTAGAGCTGAAGAGGGGAAGGGGGATGATTCGACGGGGAAGAGGGCGGGTATTCAGAAAGAAGAGAGGGAAGAAGAAGAAGAAGCCGAAATCCATCCTGGAGATGGATGTGGAAGATCAAGCATTCTTACGGTGATCATTTTATATTCTTATTCATTTAATGTGAGGCAAAGTAAGGTAAGGTGAGGTTGAATTTGCATATCTTCATTTGCTGCTATGTACTGTACATTGATATATACCGAAAAAGAAAACAATTAATCATTATGTGCATCTCATGAACAGAACTAGACGTTCTCCCGCTGGTCGATCTCAGCCTTTTCTGCTGCGCGAGTAAAGGCGTCGACTTCGGCGGCTTCACCCTGGGGCAGGTGTCTGGCCATGTTGACGATGTTCCAGGTGGAAGGAGCGTCACGGAAGACGTTGTTAATAGCCTCCAGGTTACGGTTCATGGTCTCCGGGTAGAAGACGTAGACGACGAAGGGGATGCAGCCGGAGATGACGGCGTACATGATGTAGTACTGGTAGCCGATGGTGTCGAGGGCGACGGGGGTGATCATGACAACGACGAAGTTCCAGAGCCAGTGGTTCGCGGTGGAGATAGAGGACATGGCGACACGGAGACGGACGGGGGCGACCTCGGTACAGTAGAGGAAGTTTCCGCCGAGGAAGCCGAAGGGGTAGAAGGAGTTGAAGAGGAAGATGAAGAGGGCAGACACGATGGAGGCGGCGTGGTTCTTGCCGAAGCTGTTGGTGATGGCGAGGACGATCATGCAGACGCTCATGCCGGCGCCGCTGATCATGAAGATGGCGCGACGGCCGAGACGGTCGATGGCCACGAAGGCGATGAAGCTGCACAGGAACTTCCAGGTCATGGCACAGGAGGAGAGGATGCGGGCCAGGTCGGAGTCCATGTTGAGGTTCTCTTCGAAGATGGTCGATGCGTACACGGAGATCAGGTTACCACCGCACATCTGCTGGAAGAATTGTAGCGCCATGCACAGCCCGAATCGGTACAGGAGGCGGTCTTTGTCGTTCTTGCTGAACATTTCCTTCAGCGAGCCGCTGTGGTCGGCGCTGACTTCGAGCGAGGACTCGATGCCGGCGATTTCCATGCGGATTTCGTCGTCTTCCTCGGGGATGCCCTTGTAGGCGGCGAGACTGGTGGTGGCTTCTTCGATGCGGTTGACGCGGACGAGCCAACGGGGGGATTCGGGGAGGAGGAAGACGGAGCAGACGAGGACCAGCTCAAAGAAGAAAGAGATGGCGAGAGGGATACGCCATTGCAGGGAGCCGTCCACTTTACTGAGACCGAAGTCGATCCAGTTGCAGAGCGTGTAACCCAGACAGATACAGATACCGTCGACAATAACGTGCTGGCCACGGTGTTTGGCCGACGTACATTCGGATTGCCACACGGGCACGGCGGCACTGAACATTCCAATACCCACACCGAGGATGACTCGGCCGATGGTGAACTGGACGAGGCCGTACGAGGCCGTCTGGAGCACTTGACCGATGATGGATATGATGGAGCCGAGAAAGACGGTCTTACGTCGACCCATCCAGTCACCGAGGAACGAACAGGATAGGGCTCCGATCAGCGCACCGAGCTGGAAGGATGCTACGACGGCACCTTTACTGGTCGAATTATGAGCCTTGACGGCACCGGTCGTGTTGATCGTGTCGATTTCAGGGAAGACATGGACCCAACTCTGCAGGGTGGCCAGCGGGCCAACACCAGCTTGATTGTAACCGAAGAGGATGAAGGCAGGAACAACGATGAGAAACACCTGAGCCAGGCGGAGAGGTCTTCCTTGGAGCACCATTTTGGATACGGATGAGTTCGACAGACTGCCCAAGTGTTTCCAATGCTTTCTGGGTAGGGTGGCAACGCGTCGCTGCTGGCCTTTTATACCCTAATTCTCCGGATACTCAATCTCCTACCACCTGACCCCAAACAGAAATCTACGTGGAGACCCCGCATCTTAGTAGAAATTTACTATACTCACCGAAAGAGAATGCATACAGGGAACTACCTAAGTGGGCTAGGGGCGTGGGAGTGTACCTGTAAAACCAGTGGGCCCCCATTGAGCCGTGTTTTAAAGGCAAAGGTTCCATATCAATTGAGCGTCATACCGATCCACTTTTCGGACCGTGACCGAGCGGGCGACCTAATCACAGCGACGGTCATTCGCCGCAAGCTAAGAGACTCAGGGCTGTTCTTCGGTTGAACTTAATGCTGAGAAATGCCGCATTGGACGGTGTACGGAGTACGTACAAAGAAATCTGGAGAAGGATTGTCCGACGCTATGCCGGTTAATATGGGCTGCATCGGTATTACTGTTTTAGTTGCGCGGCGAGAATATCCCGGAAGGAAAAGAAGCTTCTCCCCCAGAAAACAAGCAGCGATCTACCTCCTCCACGTTTTCTTGTCCTTTTCTTGTCCCGGACCATTATAACCCCGTGGGATATACCCTCCGAGTGAAAACAAAAATAAAAAAACCTTAAATTTTTATATTTTAAACAAAAGAGAAAAAAACTTAACACAATGTGCGTTTTAACTTAGTGTACCGTGTCTTACAGTTGCTGGATCTCCCCCACCATGGCCTCGGTGACTTCCTTGGTCGTGGCCTTACCTCCCAGGTCTGCGGTCAAGATTCCTCTCTCACACACGTTCTCCACACACTCCATTAGCTTCTGAGCCGCCGTCTCCTCGCCCAACCACGCCAACATCTCGGCCGCGGTCCAGAAGGTGGCAACGGGATTAGCAATGCCTTTCCCGGTGATATCGAATGCTGAGCCGTGAATCGGCTCAAACATGCTGGGGTGCTGTCGGGTGGGGTCCAAGTTGGAGGTCGGTGCGATACCTATCGAACCGGCGAGAGCAGCTGCGAGGTCGGAGAGAATGTCCGCGTGCTAGGGATCCCGATTGATCAGCATCAGCCCATGATCCAGAACCATAATTTGATAAGGTAATATCAATCTAGCCCCCTCAAAGCCAAGCGTCCAGAAAAGCTTTATCAATGCCCACAACCCTCCCCCGAAAATCCCGGGTAGGGCAAGAAACGCGAAAGGATTGGATAAAAGGAACAAAGAAAAGGGGGGAAAAAAAAAAAAAAAAGGGAAAGTCAAACGCACCAAATTACTGGCAACAATCGTATCCACCGTCTCTGGCTTCAACACCATCCTTGTAGTCATCGCGTCCACCAACATCTTGTCCACCTGCACTTCTGGGAACTCCTTCCCCACTTCGGTCGCAACCTCATCCCAAAGGACCATACCGTTGCGCTGGGCATTGCTCTTAGTGACCACGGTCAGTAGCTTCCGTGGCCGTTTAGCCGCCGTCTCGAATGCGAACCGCATGATTCGCTCGACGCCGTGCCGGCTAAAAATCGCGGTCTCAGTGGCTACTTCCCACGGGCAGCCGCGGTGGGATCGACCCCCCTGTCCGGCATACTCGCCCTCACTGTTCTCACGAACAATCACCCAGTCCAACTTGCCCGGGGGGCAGTTCCGAAGCGGTGATTGTGTGCCCCGGAGGACGCGCGTAGGCCGGACATTTGCATATTGCTGCAGCGGCTGACAGATCGAAAGACGGAGACCCCAGAGGGAAATGTGATCGGGCACATCTGCAGGTATTTACATTAATAATCATCGTAGCGTACTAGCTGCACAATGTCGTATTGCATATGCGGGCTAGGTCGATCCCGGACACAACGGCGGTGTATTTCTGAGTACTTACCAGGTGCTCCCACAGCTCCAAACAAAATCGCATCATGGCGCTTCAGGTCTTCCAGTCCTCCGTCGGGAATATATTTCCCGGTAGTTTTGTATGTCTCCGAGCTCCAGTCGTAGTGGGTGAAGTCAAGCTTGAAAGTGTTAAGCTTCTCGGCCAAGGCGTTGAGAACAGTAACTCCGGCCGAGATGACCTCGGGACCGATGCCGTCCGCGGGGATCGAAGCGATGTTGTAGGTCTTCATGGTGCAGGGTGTATGATCCAAATTGTGATACAAGGATGTTGTCTGTGAGATATTCGGGTAAATTTGTCTTGGGTTTTAGTTCTTTCGGTATGCTTTCATTCGTATTTATGTTTGGAAAATCTTTTGCGAGGCGACGGAGTTTCTGAACCCCGCCGGACTTGTTCTGTCCGGTATACTGGGCCCGGGGGTGGACATGTCCGGATTGCCACGCTGCCTCTATCCTATCACTCTCCGGATTTCCTTTCCCGCTCGTACGCACTACTCCAACGTACGTCTATCGCGGGGAAAGTTGGGGGAACTGACTGCCGATGTTGTTCCCGATGGTAATTACGCGCAAGTGTAACTTATTAAGTGAACGTATGGCTAAATTTGAAACCCGAAATTCTGATCGAAGTTCTCTTCGATTAACCAGGGCCCATCCGCCACGGTCCACAGGTCATTCCACCCGGATTCAAAATCTCCGGGGTCTGGAAAGGGGTACGTAAGAGGAAAATTATTGATTGACGAGTCTCCAAACACAACCGAAGGGTGATATTGCGGAGCTGGCCTGGGGTCCTCGGCAATGTTAGTGGGGTAATCCGGGGCTCCATCATCTGCAGGCCCTGGGCTTGCTGGTCGGTTGTCGATTGGGGGAGTTGGCGGTGGGTTGGATAGAGCAGACTCTAGATCGCGGATGGCTTCGATGCAGGTCTGCGACCAGGTATTACCTCTCAGAGATAAGTTTTGGAGGATGGAGAGGCCAGTTTTGGCGTATCTAATGCAATGTTGTCAGGCCTGCATCTTATGGCTCAGAGATATCTCACTCTTACCGTGAAGCGGATAGCACGGGAAAATCCCCTTCCCATGCTGCATATACTAGGATCAAACAGCTCATCCAGACGGCCCATGTGAATGACGGCCATACCAGCGGCACGGTTCCCTGACCGCCGGGCAGGACATAACCTCTGAGAGCAGTGATCAGTGACCTAGACGACTCAATACACACCTGCAATGCCGTCTTGTACTCTGGCGACGATTGCTCGGCCGCCAGGAGTGGCCTGTTCATCGAGATGATAGACTCGTGGCGGAAGACGATCAGCAGGAGACGATGAAGTGGTGACAGTCCTGGGTCCTCTTCCACGGGGTAAACATCATCGTAGACTTCGTTCCACCAGTGGGCGAGCTCCCCGTTCACTTGAGTTGCGGTATTGGAGGTTTCTTGGCTGTGAAGGATGGACTTATTGCGGAGTTCGAGGACTAAGCCTCTTACGCGGGCGAATTTGGCCAGATAAGTGAGTAAGCGGAGGTTTGGATCTAGAACGTTAGATGTGAGTGCTGTAAATTAGGCGGAAAGCTTGCTACTTACCGTATATTCCTTCACCGTGTCTTTCTATTCCTGGATAACACACGTCGATGTCGTCGTCTCGGATACTCAGTGGAATACCTAGAGACTGGGAGAGGTATCTTTCTAGGCAGTAGATCGACCAGAATAATCGCTGTCGGACTGCAGCTTCTTCTGGACTAAAACAGGCGAATCGCGCTGGGCATCTATGTAGACCGAGATGGAACGCGGTGCGCGTTATAACGCCACCGATTCGCGAGGCGGCATTCAATCGCAGCAGCGAAGCGAGGAACAATTCCACGCTAAAAGCTGCCTGGAGGATGGATATTGTAGGTGGGTCGCAGAAAAGCGTGTGCAGGCTTTCCATTGCCTGATCAACTGTGCGAAAGACCAGCTTTGCGGGCACAGGCGTACTCCTCGTAGCATTCACCTGACGACCATCCATAAGAGAAATGGACACAATGGACCGGATGAGAATCACGTCCGTGGTCTTTACGCCGTCCAACCCGCCCTGACTAATCTGCTCGAGCAGCTCAAGGAACTTTGGGCCAGAGAGGAACGGAAACATCGGATGCCAACATTCAAAGTAGCTTCTCGTCCATTGCACAAGCTGTTCAAATGAAGCCGTCCCGGACCGGTGGTCCAGCTCCTGCGGCGCCCACAGCTCGTTCTTCACTGCCTGCGCATCATATCCTGGGCTCTGAAGCAATTGGTCGTCTTCACCGGGAACTAGATTCTCCTGTGTTTTCTGGGACTGACTCAGGTGCGCTGAGCGACGGGCAAATGAGTTGTAGACAGTGCGGATGAAATGAATGCCGCTTGAGCTGCCGAGGAACGTGGCGGAGCCATTGTCAACGAAAGATTTCCTCATCACACCGATTTCTCGCGGCGGATTCGGTTTGCGCCGCTTGGCGGGAGAAGTAATATAATCATGGTGCGGTGAGTCCATGATTCAGCGATGGGGGACAAGATTCTTATTGGATTGGGAAGTGATAGTAGTCGGAAGAGCTTGATAGAGTTGTGTGGGGGTGGAGACAGCTTGCCAAGTGCAGCATGATAATCACCCCTTGGCGTACAGCGTTTCAAGCCAAGTGCATGTTCCCGTAGAGACTGTGTGGGTATGTTCTTCGTTCCACTCGCATGATACACAGAGGCTCGTTGAGCTTGTCTTTGAGGGCGACGATCGTCTGGGGGAGTGAAGGGGGTAACTTGATAGCGAGTTACCCCGGAAATATATTTTCCATCCTACGCAAGCACGTGGAGAAGACCACTTAATCTAGCGAATCAAAAAAAATAGTAACTCAATTTTAAAAACGCAAATAAAAAGAAGAAATAAGAGGACAAGTGAAAAAGAAGAAACTCTAGCTAAGTAAAAACCAGAAAAGAGGCTCTACCTAGTAATTATGTTATCTAGTATAGGTTGTCAACCTCTCGATCATGCAAGGCATGCTTCAGGCATAAATCGCCTCAGGCAAACCGCGAATTGTCCAATCACACGCGGCCGGACTTTCTTCGTGCGGCATACATTTCACGTTGCCTCCAACTTAAAGTCTCCAACTCGCCATCTAAGTACTAATATCCACCAGAATCCATATTATGATACCCTCAGAGTAAATAAAATAATCCCCCAACAAAAATGACTACAGACACCATAGCCTCCGCTCATCCCCAAAACCCCATCTCCTGCGAACCATGTCGACAGAAGAAATGCAAAGTCAGTATCCGATGTTAATCGATATAGCATTCCTCTGGAAATTTATCGATATATTAACTGACTTACTGCTTCAGTGTGACCGACTCCTGTATGCGCAATCACCCACCATGTTCCGAAATTAGAACTAATGATGAAGTCCGATCTGCACACAATGTGCCACCACTCCATCCTCGCAAAGCAGATGTATATACCCCGAGAGTGGAAAACGGTTCGTATATATACATCATGTATCTAATAGATGTGCTATTATACATACTAATGAGTACTAGAGGTCTCCCGCAAGGGTACATCACCCATATTGAACATCGTCTCGCAGCGACAGAAGCAGCTTTGTTCTCGGTATATTCCCAGATACGGGCGGGAAGTACTGTGCAACCGCAGAGACAATCCCAAATACAGGAAGGTAGTCTTGCTGTTCCTGTTGATGTGGTGGCTTCGTCGAGGGGAAGTCGGATGGAAAGTATGGCGGAGTGGCAGGCGTTGCCGCTGAGGGCTGGAGGAGAGTTGGAGAGATGGTGGGGGGTAAAGAAAGGGGCTTGGGGGGTAGATGTTGATGATGGGGGATTCCCTTCTCGTGGATTTGGGCAAGAGAACGAGAAGGGGCTGTTGGTTGAGGATCGGAATGGACCTGAGACAGGCGGAAGGGAATCGAATTTAGAATTAGACAGTGGGAAGATGACTAAAGCGGAGAGATTGGCAAGGCTTGAATCGAGGGTATATTTTTGAACTGCCTTTTTACTCTAAACCGATTGAGTATGTACATATGTATCATATTGAGTATAAGATGTACCGTCCACTAGTGTACATGATACTAAACGAACATTCCTAAGTTTACATGTATGATGGCAAATGAGCCAATCAGACACGGCACAACCGGCCGTTCTGGTCGGGAAGACCATCCTGGCTCTTCACCGTCCAGTCCTCACTACCAACTCCGGTCGGGGCATAAAACAATCCCGAGGGATCATACTTTTGCTTGAGCTGGTACAAGCGTCCATAGTTCGAGCCGTAGAATGACTGTTGGAAGTTTGGCTCCAGAATGTTCGCTTCCGACATGTAAGCTCCTGCCTCGGGGCAGGTCTTGCGCCAGATACCGAGGACGTCATTGACGAAATGCTCCATCTGGTTGAGGATCTGGGTGTTCGTGGAGTTAGTAGTCCAGCTCGCCGAGGTAATGGCGTGCAGGAGTGTCTGGCGGAAGGCTGGGTTAGCTGAACTCTCTGGGTAGCCCTCTGGTAGTTCAGCCTTCATGTTGAAGGCAAGTAGTGGATATCCGGCAGTGACGGTAGTCTTTAGCGCGTTGAAAGTCTCGTTAAGAAGACTGGCATCTTCCCAATTGGCACGGGGGAACAGACGTGAACCGGTCACCATCGTCGAGGAGGCGACAGTCTCAAGAGGAAAGACAGCGT
Organism: Aspergillus sergii; assembly: GCA_009193525.1. Taxonomy (NCBI): domain Eukaryota; kingdom Fungi; phylum Ascomycota; class Eurotiomycetes; order Eurotiales; family Aspergillaceae; genus Aspergillus; species Aspergillus sergii. Next base: position 240,786 of record ML741785.1, read on the forward strand.
CCCAGGCGTCGTAGAAGTTGTCATGAAACTTCGTGTCGGGAGTATATGGGATGCCCAAATGGTTGAGCTCGTCGAACCATGGCTTCATCAGAGCATTGAACTCAGAAACGGTGTGGTTGACGGCGAAGTAGGGATTCATGAGAAACGAGAATGAGTTGGTTCCCGTGGACATCACCCAGAAGTAGGCGTAGGTGCCGGCGTCAGCGTTAATTGCGAACCGATCCAAGTAGGTGCGGACACCGGCCCAGAAGGTGTCGACGGTGACATTGCCGCCGGTGGAGAAATTGAAGGTTGATGTTGTCACGCCAACCTTGGGGTGCACACGAGAAATGATCGAGGTGACGATACCGTACGTGTCTGAGTAGTACTTGATTAGCTTAGAGCGCAATGAAAGATTGGGAATCACCACGTACTGCCACCACCACCACGGAGAGCCCAGAAGAGATCCGGATCGGTTTCTTCCGTTACGGTCACAAAGCGTCCATTTGCAAGGACAATCTCCAGAGCGAGTACTTGGTCTGCAGCTAAGCCGTAGATACTCGACATGGGCGAGTGACCACCACCAAGGACGTAACCGCCCGCGACGCCGACAGTCTTGCCTTCACCACCGACCGCAGTGAAACCCAGCTCCTTAGCCTTTGCATAGATCTCAGTGGCCTGAACACCGGCCCCCATCTTCACGGCCGGACCACTGTATCCGTGACCTGAATAATTCTCATAATACTGAATATCCTTGAGGTTATGGGTCCAGATTCCGAGAGCTCCGGCACCGGTAGACTTGCCGTTGAAGTCATGGCCAGTGTTCTTGACAACCAAGCGGATGCCAGTGTTACGAGCAAAGTTAACAGCCAACTGGATTTGAGCGACCGAGCTTACATTGACGGCATATTTGCTGTAGCCGCCCACGGTGCAGGTACCGGATGCGTCATCAGTGGGTAGACACGTCCGACCTTCATACAACGGCCACATAATTGAGGCCGGGTCAGCGGCACTTTTAATTTAGTCAGTAGAGGAAAACCAATCTGCATATCATACAGGGACGCACTGGAGATTGGAATCAGTCCAATTATTCGAGACAAAGTTGCACTGGGCGCTGTCATATTCTGGCCATGATGAATAACAGGATGATGCCAAAGGAACCGTCTCAATCAAAGCACCGCCGAGAAGCCGGTCGAAGAGTGACCAGGTGGAAGTGGACGGCCACTCCGAGTCACCGGGAAAGACCTTACAGGCGCCGCTGTCGCTCAAGCTCAATTTGGATAAACTAGAATTGCTACCAAAAGCAAAGAGGCTTGTGTTATTCTGGAGGTTGAGCTTGTTCAGCACGCCATCCGTCAGCTGAAGTGTCTCGCTATGGAACAGGGGAGCTCCTGCAGCGGTCTTGGAAGAGGGAACTGCAGTTTCAGCAGGCACAGAGGGCGATGGCGCTGCCTGAGAAGGAGTCAAGAGGGCAAAAAACGCAAGGATGAGGTTTGCGGAGGACAAAGTAGGAGCCATTATGACGGCACCAGCACACGGCTGGGCGGTAGACAAAACTGTAGCGATGGCGTGAAATGAAATATTGATGGGGCAAGTGAGAGAGGCCTATGGGATCTTATACATTTGAGATGAAGCCTAGATTGCCGGTGTCTAGACTACATCGAGCCCCTAGGCCGAGCGGTCGGTGCTAGCGGCGAACGGATTGAGAGGCGAGTCAGCCAGGCTTAGGGGTGCAGCCAATAACTTGTGAATAGCTGTGTTTAGCTTCATTGTTGGATTCTCATATGGAGCCTTCATTATATGACAAGATGGCGGCCAGGTAGCCGATGCCCTAACCCGTCAATCGAAGATTCCACGGATGGAGTCAATGACAAGGGTAACTTGACTAGAGCATTGTCTATGAGGGTCGGACCATTCTTCTTCCAGTAGGAAATCCTGAGAGGCAGTACAGAGATCGACCCACAGGAAGGATCATGCAATCTTGGATACGGTCTCCACTTAGTGCAAAGACTTCGGGTTCTTGAGGGCGAGAAGCCGAGGAAGTTGAACCCATTCGAAAAATGGATTATGCGTTTGTCTGTCTCGTTCGATCCTCATGGCTCGTTCGTCACCCCCATTATGTGCCCTTGATTTGGCGTAGAAGTTCAGGAATAGCCTATGAAAGTGCTCAGTTAGAAAACCAGGATGTGATCTGTTAAGAGTCGTCAAGCGGCCACGTGATCCCACAACGATCTGGAACACAAACCAGATGGATTTTATTAAAACTTACCCTATTGTGGTAGACGGCGAAACCCAAGGCTGAGAATGCTGATCTGCAAGGGAAGACTCCCGTACGATCCTATAATAACACGTATCGCTGTGATGGAGTGATATACGAAGGCTCGATGCATCAAATTGGAATGGAGACCCCTGACAGATGTTGCGATCTCTATGGTTTATGTGTCATGCAGCCGAAAGCTGAAAACAAGCGGTGAACCGCTCCACACATTTATTGATAAATCTCACTTACATGATGCTATGATATATATAACACTAGATCCACCGCATATAAAAACACTGCGACGGAACTCTTGTAGGCTAGTATACGGACAAGATGGCGAAATATTACCCCCTGTCTCAGATCCTTACCGTGGCCAAGGTCCATCCATTTTACTCTGATACCAAATGGGCTCCTACACGCGAAAGATTATCTGGCATCCTTGCGGACTCTAATGATCACCCCGAGGATATCCACTTCCATTCCTTTCCACCCACAGAGAAGGCCAAACTGTAAGATAGCTCGACCTGTGATTCAGTTTGAGAGTGACTCACCACTTCTTCCAAAAAGATACAAGCATATTGCTCGACTTACCGTGGATACCAGCCCCCAGAATGGCTATCGTCAAAGCACCTATATTAGCACTACTGGGGGTGGATCTGGGGGTGCTCCGATGGTGTTTGCCACAGACTCTTTGGAGAATCGTCAACAGAGAGCAGCGGTAGGATCCTTAATCCGGGCCTGTCAAATTATTGAGCCAGGTGACTGGGTTCTAACCATGCATGTCTCCGGCCATTTCTATCGGTAGGTCGATGCACTGCGACGCTGATAATGGCTAGTGGCTAACGGTTTTCACAGAGCCCTTGATCTCTCGACAGAGCTTCTTGAGTCTGCGGGAGCCTCTGTTTTATGCGCTGGAGCAGAAATGGAAATGGAAGCACTAGTCGACGCGTTAAATCAGTATCGTGTCAATGTGGTGACTGGCGATGCAGGTCAATTGGTCCAGTTAGTCCGATACCTCGACACGCTGCCTGTAAACCAGAGAGCCTCTCTCCAAATACGGAAGATGATATATACATCCGAGCCTATGACGCCCGCACAAAGAAATTTTATTACATCGGTGCTTGGAGGGGTCACCATCTGCTCGATTATTGGGAGCGCAGAGGCTGGCCCATGGGCTGTATCCAACCCTTTGCTGACTGGCTATAATCCCGAGTCGTCATTTGCTGACTTTATCTTCGATACTCGAGCGATGCTTCTTGAGGTCCTGCCTCTATCGTACCAAGGTTCAGAAGTGAAGAGTAATTGTCATGATGAGTGTATAGTGGGTGTTCCAGACGGCGAGAAAGGAACACTTTTGCAAACTTCTTTGCAGCGGCTGCGGAATCCTCTGGTACGCTATGTCTGCGGGGATGTCGCATCTCTCCATCCACTCCCTGCGGAAGTTCGGGCAAAGTTGCCCGCAGAGGAAGCTGAGCACTACCGTATTGTCCGAATCTATGGGCGTGACAAACGGATCAGCTTCGACTGGTACGGGGAGTACTTTGAGTTTGACACAGTTCAAGCGCTCATGCGACAGGCCAGTTGGGGCATTCTTCAGTGGCAGGTCATCCTTTGGACCAAGCCGGATGGATTGGACAAATGCTTGGAAGTCCGTCTGTTACGAAGCACAGCGTCGGATGGGGCTTTACTGAGCGAAGAAGATTTGATTAAAGAAGTCAAGCACTTCTTTATGGTATTTGATTTCAACGAAAGTCTTTTTCAGTTGAAGTTCCTCACTGGTTTAGATGGGTTCGTTCGCAGTGCAACGGGTAGGAAGGTACCCAACTTTGTAGATAGGACTTAACGCGCTCAGAAAGAGATTACGCTGGAAAATAGTTAGTTGGACTAACAAGAGATGTTATGCTGAAGCCCCCAATCCCACTGCTTAAATCCAGGGCTACCAAATGACCATAGTGCACTATCCTCGACCATACATACTAATTGCATGCCATAATCAATGAGTAACTTTTGCCTCAATGCGTTTGTTAGGGAGCTATTTGAGGGCTTAGAAGACAGAAATGTACCCGGGAGTCCCATACTTTTGTCATGTAGTTGGCTAATTGTGAATGTCGATAACTATATCACATCTTACTACGTCACTAACTGGGGATAAATGGCCCTTGGCTTTGCAGTTTACTGGTCACAAGGAGCTCTAGGTACAGCTGTATGTGCTCTCAGACCGACCCTCTTCTATCGATTATTATATTGACCTAATATACATGTTGGTTACAAATATACTGTATGATATATCCACCAGCTTACCTACCTGAGCACTCTAAACCAACAAAGTAAGATCATTCAACCCCATTTGAGATGATATTTTCCAACATCTCCCGCTCCGGATCCTGGTAGACCATACTCCGGAAACACGACTGATCGCGGTGGAGTAACTCCTTCGGACTGCCCGATTCTACAATCATCCCGTCATTCATGACAAGTACCATATCTGAATCGGCAATGGTCTTCAACCGGTGAGCGATAACAAGGAAGGTCGTCTGATATTGACCAAGAGCCGAGCGTAAACTTCGCTGGATCAAATCGTCAGTTGAATTATCAACGGGCGATGTCGCCTCATCCATGACAAGGATCTTCGGACGACGGATGATAGCTCGAGCGAGACAAAGAAGCTGCTGTTGTCCATGAGAGAGATTCTCTCCACAGTCGGCTATCGGCTGGTCCAGAACCTTTTCTGTGTTTTCCTCCGTGAGAAGACAGTCGTGTTCCGTATCGGCTCCTTCTCCGACTACAGATTCGCGGGCGAACTCGGTTGAGGATGCTCGGCGTGCGAAGGTGGATTCTGAGGCGCTGTCCTCATACTCATGATTCTGATGCCATCCCACTGCTTGCAGCGCGCCGGCAAGCACGGCGTCATCGTACTCGCCAAAAGGATCAAGGTTCGACCGCACAGTTCCACGGAAAAGCACAGGATGCTGCGGGATGATTGCGAGCTGGCTACGCAACCGATACAGGCTCACCTGCGAGATATCGACATTGTCTACCATGATTGTGCCGTGGGAAGCCTCTAGGAAGCGAACCAGAGCCAAGATAAGTGACGATTTACCAGCGCCCGTGTGACCTATCACCCCGGCACGGCTATTCGGGGCAATAGTGAAGTCTATGCCTTTCAAAACGGGAGGAAGATGCGCAGCGTGCTCAACGAAAAGCTGGGAAACTTCTAGTTTTCCCTCCCGGGGCCACCCATGTGGGAGGTCCTGGTCGTGTCCTTTGTCCTGCTCGGTCTGTATGGCAGTGAGTGAATGGATTTGTTTCACACTATTCATGCCTTGTTCCAAGTTAACATAGGAGCGAATACTAAACGCCATGCTGAAGGAGATCAGGATGGTGAAACCGATCGCAAATCCAGCCGCGGACGGACTGACTCCGGGCATATAAGCCACCATGGCCGCGGAGAGAGCAGAAAATGCAGCACCCATAACATTAATTCGGAAGCCCAGCCATCGGTTGAGCAAACAGAGATGCCAGAATGCTCGGGCGTGGCGGCCCACCTTATCTTGGAATCTTTGTACAGCAAGGTTAACCTGCCCAAAGGCCCGTACGGAAGACAGACCACTGATTGTGCTTTCAAGTTCCTCGAGAAGTGGTCCTTTGGCGTCGTTCCCCAAGTCCTTCAACTGTCGGGATGCCTTGATATACTGGCGAGCGCACCAGAGGTACATTGTCAGCAGGATTGTAGTGATAATAAGGAGGAATGGATTCGCGATGGTGCCAGCTATCAATGCTGTAGCGACATCCGTCAAGTACTCGAGTGTAGTACAAAGCTGTCCTCCTACTTGAGCATCCAGGACATTGAAATCAGCGGAAAATCGACTGAGGACGTGCCCTAGAGACGTGTTGTCATGCCAGGGAAGAGGGGCGTGGAGCATGGAAGACAGCATTTTATGGAACAAACTTTGCGAGGCTCGAAATGTAACAGAGAATGTGATATAAATACGGCCTGTCCCGAAGGCACACGCCACCACTGACAGCGTAATATATACACTGAGATAGTAAAATACGGAGTGTTGCGCAGCGGCTTGCTCGGCGACTTGACCAGGGAGCGGGGCCGATGCCTGAAAGTCATCCGTCCAGATATGAATCCACTAGGACTTTGAGGCATCAGTAAAAGAATCAAAAAATATTAACGCTTTATACAGGCTGAGTGGAATCTTACCTTAGCCAACATAAGCCCTGAGAACCCAATAAATGAACCAGCCAGAAACAGCCACTGGAAGATACTACCCCCTTCTTTTGAGAAAGCACTAGCGACTGAGGGTTTGGAGAAATTTAGATCCCACTCGCTGGCTTTCTCGGCAGCTTCAGAGCTACTGGAGCTGCTTATACTTTCCAGTGAGCCTCTTTCAGGGTACTGCGCCTCAACGAAAGCTGGCAGTGACTCCTCCTTCAGCTGAACAGATGGTATCAGCTGTTGCTGAGGGGGTGCTTGCGGCTCAGGCAGTACATCTGCCGACTTCAAAACCACCATTCTCCAGCTGGACCAAGTACTTCGCACGCGGTAAGCACAATTTGTGATGGTGAGTGACGAGGATACACGTTCGCCCTCGCAACAGCTCCCCACCCAAGACATACTGGGAGATGTGCTCGCATGTATGAACATCCAGAGCACTAAAGATGTCATCCAAGAGAAGTGTACGAGTGCGTGAGTATAAAGCACGAGCAAGACAAACACGCCAGCGTTGTCCGCCACTGAGGTTTGCCCCTTGGCAATAATTTCCATCTGATCCTTTTGGGGAAGAAGTTCCAAGTCCTTCTCCAATGCGCATGCAAAAATTACCTTCGTGTATCTCTCCTTATCTAGCGGTAACCCAAGAAGGATGTTATCGCTCAAGGTGGAGGTCTGTAATCACATCGACTGAGAAACGAGTGCTACTGCAGAGTCCATCACCCAGGGTTCGGTGGCCCGAACGTATGAGATTTGGTCAAATGAGACCGGTACAGGTGCAGATATAGTACCATTCAAGATATCTGTTTCCCCCAATATTGCTGCAAGAAGAAGACTCCTGCCGGATCCTGTTGGTCCGGTGATAATGCCCCTTGGAATCTTTGGGGAATATCAGGGTTAGGTCTGTCAAAGTGCTGGTTGCGTCGCTGCACCCGGGCCAAGCAACTGTCGCACCCCGAAATTCGACTCTGCACATGTTCCATATTGGCTGTATAGTTCGGAGGTGTGACTGGTGAGAGCCGCTTATCCCACAGCCTTTTGCATTCTTTCGATCATTGCTCTGCGGCGTAATACATGCAAGGAGCGGCAATAAAAGGGAATAAAAAAGCGCCGAAAAGAAAGATCTCATTTCTCTACATACATTATAAGCATAGAGCCTTACGTATTGTCAAATAGTGGGACCCCTTCTCCTCTTGACGCTGTCAGCCAGCCTCAAGATTATATTTGTCAATGGGTTACATTCATACAATACCGTAAAACATCTCAATGCTATTTCATTTTTAGGGCAGCCCAATGAAACAGATGCATCCGCATTGGGAACTGGTCTATTGAGTCGATCAGCTAATTCTGGAGATCTACATCTATTCACGGGCAGGTATTATGATCTATATTCTTCCAATTGTCCCCCTTTGCAACTTCATTGAAAATCCCTCCAACCTTCCAGTTCATGAAGTATGACTGCTGAAGGCTGTGAGGAATTCCGATCATCTTCCAGCATTCATAAGAAAAATGTTCATACTCTGATAGTCTCCACCATTGCGGCTTAGTGCATTGGCAAAGACCGGGGGAGCATACTGAATTGTCACTACCTCGAGAACTGTATCTTATACCTCACATACAGTTGTTATGAGACAACTTCTGAAATTTATCGAAGATCATGAAGGCTTGAGAATAGTTGAGTATGCAGGCGAAAGAAAAATACAAACAAATCAATGAACTCTTATCATTCACGAGGAATTGAATCTATCATTCAGCCGGTGGATGCAGCTCTACATACAACTAGTAGATTAAAAAACGAACCGGTTCGATATGAATTAGCAGTAGATAGCCTTACTTCTAGAATCCATAGTTTGATAGTTAACTTATAAGGCCAAGGCCGAGGTCGTACCATGGAGGAAACGTGATACCTGCATAAGATGCATTTATGCCTTCATGTCTTCTCCTTATTCAACCCTCAGGGCCTCTGTCTCCCGATCTTTTCAATAGATAATATACAAATATGGAAACACGATACATTCGCTTCTTTGTCCTCCTTTAGAATGTCTCTGCTTCCTTAAAGAGATGGATATAATTGAATTTAACTCAATTGGCGGGGGATTAAATATATTCTGTGACGAGTTCTATCTGTAGAATATTAGGTGGCTAGTGGTAGGCTCTGGATTAATTCTGTTTCTCAGCCCTTCTCAAGCTAATCATCAGGCAGCATGTTCCACACGACCCCAATCGGATGAACTAATTCTACGTGGATTAAGAAGGGTAGTTAGTTGTATGTATACAAGGGGCGGTGCAGGGAGACACGTGAGTATGCGTAGTTTGGTACAAGTGACAACTTTAATTTCGAATTTTATTTTTAATTTATTTATATATACACTTTTTGTTTACTTTTGGTACGACGGCTATACATCGAGATATAGGTATGATCTGCTATTGTTGATTTAATGAATGAATAAGATATTTTGATATTGGATAGGGATGTGATTGAAGCCACTGCCGAGGGAAAATCCAATGAGGGGTTGCGCTGCGGGGTTGAAGAGCATCCAGATGCTTATAAATTTTGATATGGGTTGCAAGGCTCCCCACCTCTCTTCCTCCGGTACTTATTTCTCTGTAGCCACAGAATCTACAGGGTCAGCCGTACAGACATAGTAATTCATCATGGCCACAGAGTATAAACTACCGTTCGAGGTATGTGTCCTTTCATCGCGATCAGATAACAACTCCAACTAATGCACGGGTGATAGCTGAACGATCCGAGTCTGCTCCACTTTGACTCCTTTGTCGGTAACAGCTGGGTTCAGTCGAAGAGCGGAAAACGTTTTGAGGTTATTGGTACAGTACCTGATAACAAGCCTACGTAGCTACGCGACCATGGCTACTAACATCTATAATGTGAAGATCCCGGAACCGACATTCCATGGGCCAGCTGTCCGACCAACGGTGCCGAGGACGTTCCATCAGCTGTGGAAACCGCACACGCCGCTTTCGAGCAATACAAGAAAAGTAACCCCCGCCAGCGAGCGCAATGGCTCCTGAAATGGGATGCGCTCATCCGGGAAGCCAAGCCCGACCTCGCCAAGATCCTCACACACGAGACGGGTAAGCCGCTGGCCGAGTCCTACGGAGAAATCGACTACGCGACCGGTTTCACCTGGTGGTTCGCCGGCGAAGCCGAGCGCATCCACGGCAGCATCAGCGTGCCCTCGGCGCCGAATCGCCGGGTGTTCACGGTCAAGCAGCCCATTGGCGTGGCGGCCGCCCTAGTGCCCTGGAACTTTCCCATCGCGATGGTCCTGCGCAAGGCGGGCGCGGCGTTCGCGGCGGGTTGTACGATGATCGTGAAACCGAGCCCTGAGACACCGCTGACAGCATTGGTGTTGGCGCATCTGGCGCAGAAAGCGGGTTTCCCGGCGGGCGTGTTTAATGTCTTGACGACGGATCTGGAGAATACGCCGTCGTTGAGCGAGGCATTGTGTAAGCATCCGTTGGTGAAGAAGGTGACTTTCACGGGCTCTACGCGGGTTGGGAAATTGATTGCTTCGCACTGTGCGCATGGACTGAAGAAGTTGACGTTGGAGCTGGGCGGGAACTGTCCGTTCCTGGTATTTGACGATGCTAATCTGGACCAAGCGTTGGATCAGCTCATGGCGTTGAAGTGGCGGCATGCTGGACAGGCGTGCATCACGGCCAACCGGGTGTATGTCCAGGCGGGCATCTATGATCGCTTTGCGCAGTTGCTCAAGGAGCGTACGCAGAAGTTGGTCGTCGGTCATGGTGCCAAAGAGGGCACGACGATGGGCCCCGTGACCACTCCTCGGAGCATTGACAAGGCACTCAGCCAGGTCGAAGATGCCCGTCGACTTGGGGCTGACGTGATTCTGGGAGGGAATAAGGTCACGGATACCAAGGGGTATTTCTTTGAGCCCACGATCCTGACGGGTATGACCAAGGACATGTTGGTGTCCCGGGAGGAGACCTTTGCGCCTATCGCTGCCCTCTATAAATTTGAAACGGAGGAAGAGGCGGTGCAGCTGGCTAATGACACTAGCATGGGACTGGCGAGTTACGCGTTCACCAAGAATATTGATCGCATGTGGAGGTTACTAGAGAACTTGGACGCTGGCATGATTGGCATGAACACGGGTAACTCCTCAGCCGCGGAGTCTCCATTTGGGGGTATCAAGGAGTCCGGGTATGGCAAGGAAAGTGGGAAGGAGGTTGCCGTGAATGAGTATCTGGTGACAAAGACGGGAACTCTTACGATTGAGGGACAGTATTAGTAGGCATAACAGATGGTCTTATGCGTGCAATGCAGGTTAGGTGTCCTTTTTGGACTGGTTCGACAAATTGATTAACTGCTCTAGGTAGTCTAATCGAGAAATGTCATGCAGTAATCAATCGTAGTGAAAAGGCACGGACCTTAGGCATAAATGAATGAATATAATGATTACCACTTATACTCCGTCTGTTTGTCGGAGTCCAGCTCCGAAGAGGCACTAATTACTCGATGGGGTCTAGCGGATCCGAGGAGCATCTAAGTTTAGTTAGTTTCATCCAACTGGGCAAAAAAGTCGGCACTTAACCGCTTTGGAAGTTGCCGCTGCTCGTAGAGATTACCGCATGCGGTATAGTGCACGAGCTATCCAGTGATCATCGATGGATTTGGTTTGATCTTCTTTTTCATCCACTCCTGCTTTTTCTATCTTTCGCTCTCGAATGATTGATTCCAGACGGATTCACGGTCGTCGAGTCTTCCGCCTTGGGATTGGCATGATTAGCCCTGTGACAGGAAGAGTGCCCTGCCAATCATGCCAGGACTTGATCTCTTCTCCCCTCCGACGCTGAACTAAGCATTCTTTCTTTTGAGGTAACATCTCCGATATTGTCACATCGCGCCTTAACTGTCCTGTTCAAGTCCGACCATCTCGACGACTTGATCGACACTCGGACGCTGACGAACTGCCTATTTGGGTAAGCATCTACTGCTTTTTTGTCTTTCTATTTTTGTTCGATTATTTTCTCTTTTCTGGTGCTATCGATCCTCCCTGGGTCGGGTCGTTTATATACTCCTCGGTCTTCTGTCCGGGTCGACTCCTCTACCTGTCATAGAACTTCCAGAACCTACTCTGTGATGAACATACTATCCTTGATCTCATAATTACGACCATCTTCCTCTAAACTCTACCTAATTATAATAATCAATCTTTCCTTAATCAATCATGGATCTTACTTCCCTCCAATCCTTGATTCAAACACATCCCCTCATTGATAACCATGCCCATAACCTCTTGAAGCGTGACGAGGCCTGCAACTACGCCAAATATCCCTTTGAACAAATTACTTCAGAAGCGCAGGGATCCGCCCTGTGCAATGCCCCCTCTACATTACCATTACACCGCGCCGCCACACAGCTCGCCGCGCTCTACCGCTGTGCCTCCTCCGACTGGGACCATGTCAAGGCGGCACGCGACGCATGGGTACAGCGCGACTATGACGGTCTGATTCGCGAGTGTCTGCAGGGCACGCATACTTTGCTTCTCGACGATCTACTCACCGACCAAGACATTGAATCTTACGAATGGCATGACCGCTTCACCACATCGCAGACCAAACGGATTGTGCGGATCGAGATATTGGCCGCTGAATCAATTTCCACCCTGATGCGGGACGACGCCCGGCCTCAGGAAGGAGACGTCTCGGTGCTGCGGGAGCGGTGGGAGCAGTTCCGTGAGGGCTTTAAGCAACGTATCGCCGAGGCGATCGCAGACCCCGCAGTGGTGGGGTTCAAATCGGTGATTTGCTACCGAACTGGGCTTAACGTCCAGCCTACCGAGGACGGCGATGATACGCTCCTGCTAGAGTCATTCGCGCGTACGGTTGGCCAAGGACCGGGGTCTGCATACCGGGTGGAGGACAAGCGGCTGAATGACTGGGTCGTCCGTCAGACACTCAATCTCCTACAGTCCGCTAAGGCCGCCACCGCATCGGCCCCCAACAAACCGCTGCAGCTGCACACCGGACTGGGCGATAACGACATTGACCTAGTACTCGCCAACCCGGCCCACCTGCAGTCATTAATCGCCCAGTACCCGGAAGTAGATTTCGTATTGCTGCATTCTTCGTATCCGTACACACGGGAAGCCGGATACCTGGCCTGTGTATACCCCAATGTCTACCTCGACCTGGGAGAGGTTTTCCCTATGGTGAGCCGGGATGCACAGGAGTCCATTCTGCGCGAGAGTCTGGACATCGTACCCACCACGCGTTTGCTGTGGAGTACCGACGGCCATTTCTTCCCAGAAACCTTCTACTTGGCCAACAAGCAGTTCCGCGATGTGATGGAGAAGGTCTTTGTCGATTATGTTCACCACGGCGATTTTACCGTCGATCAGGCTAAACAGGCGGCCGCTGATATCCTCTTCCACAACTCCAATCGTGCGTACAGCTTGAACGAGAAGCTCGCGTACGAGGTACCGGTGTCGGCGAACTCCGTGTCCGCCTCATCGACCGCTACTCTCGATGCATTCATGCGGGGTAATCCCGATGTCAAGTATATCTGGATGCAATTCATTGACTACACCAATACGACCCGAGTTCGGATGTTTCCTGTCGCGGAGTTTGCCAAGATCGCGCGCAAGCAACGTCGGGTGGGCATTTGTCTCTGCACCCAACTGATGCTGCAAGATGATAGCATTGCGCCGGAAGGGTCAGTCACGGGCCAATTTTACATGGAGCCGGACCTGTCCAGCCTTCGCCGCAATGTGGGAATTGACTCGAAGAGTGCCACCGTGATGACCTACTGGAAGACGGAAGAAGGCGCCCCACTGCCCGGTTGTCCTCGGACAACCTTGCAACGTGTCACGAACAACCTGCGCGAGCACGGTATCGAGGTCACTTGCGGTTTTGAGATCGAAGTCATCCTCTTGAAGCCCACCACGAACGACGCGGGCGAGACCGACTATGTTCCCGCGGTCCGGAACCACTCCTGGTCCCAAATGACCAGCGACACCCGGAAGATGGTCCCCTTGCTGGAGGAGATTGTCGAAGCCCTCGCGTCTATTGGCATTCATCTGGAGCAATTCCACGCCGAGTCTGCCCCGGGCCAATTTGAGTTCATCCTGCCCCCAGGCTCGCCCATCGCCACGGTAGACACCCTGATCAAAGCCCGCCAAGTCGTCACCTATGTGGCCGAGCAGCACGGCCTCCGCGCTACGCTCCACCCCCGTCCGCTCCCCCACGCCGCGGGCTCGGCGTCCCACGCTCACGTCTCCATTGCTCCCCCCACCCAGGAAGACGCCTTCCTCGCCGGCGTTATGCGTCACTATCCAGCCTTGGCGGCATTCACCCTGTCGCAGGATGTTAGTTACGACCGCGTGAAGTCAGGTCTCTGGGCCGGCAGCGAATGGGTCACATGGGGCACGCAGAACCGTGAAACCCCGATCCGCAAGATCTCCCCAGGCCACTGGGAGATCAAGACGCTCGACGGACTGGCCAACATGTACTTCGCCATCGCTGCCTTCCTCTCTGCCGGTTACCTGGGCGTGAAGGAGAACCTCCCTCTCACCGTCAAGGATTGTATCCGTAAGTTCACCCCCATCTTACAGTACCCCTTAAACAGGATAAAATGAATTAACAAACCAAAACAGACGACGCCGCCAAATTACCCCCAGCCGAGCGCGAAGCCCTAGGCATCACAACTGAGCTTCCCAAATCTCTCACCCAAAGTCTAGACGCCCTGGAGGCAGACTCCGCTCTGCAGAGCATCATCGGCGAAACTGTCGTCAATAATTACACCAGTGTCAAGCGCATCGAAAGTAAACGTTTACTCGCCATGGACGAAACCACCAGAAGAACGTGGCTTCTTGAGCGTTATTAGATTTGATTCATATCCATGACTTGCCTTTCCGATCGATACCTTCGTCTGATGACATGGCATATCTGCATATGTCCTATGATATCCTGGATAGATTATTTAATTTTTACGGTTTATGAATGATACCTTGGTTTTTTTAAGATATTTTATAGCAATTTTGGATAATCAAGCACTGCCGTGAGCATAGTAGACTTCTGGTAAGGGAACGCGGCATGTAGTCATGATGCTTTTCAATATAGAGAATCTCTATAGTTTAGAGCCTTGGATATTGGTGAAGAAGGTTGTTTGATTTTGTTATCATAGGACTAATATTGTGCAATTTGTGCTCTAAGTTGGTTTAAAATGCTTTTTTGATGGCAGATGCTCAGCGTATGCATTTCTCTTGCTTTATGCTCCTAGGATAATGATTGAGTGGCGTAGAAAAAACAGACAAAACAAATCTAGAACTTTAAATGAAACATATGCCAGGATGAAGATGACACTGTTCCAAGATGCCTACTAAAAGCAATACAGCTGCGCAAGAACATATGACTCGTGTATTATCATCATGCAAGGGTATCACTCGTGACAGATCTAAGAACATATCCACATCCAATGAAATAGCTAAAAACAATCAACCAGCCGCCTATGATAGATGCAAAACAAATGCAAAGTGTAATTCCAATCCAAACCCGGCAGTCTATTGCCGATCTAGATGGATCATGATGACAGACCCCGGTCTCTTAGGCCGTTCTCTGCCCATTCTTCCAAGAGTCGCGAGACCTCCTTGAAAGAAACCGGTTTCGTGAGGAAAAGATCGACGCCGGAATTAAGGGCTTCTGACTCATCGCGCGAGCTGCTGAGTCCAGTTAGGGCGATGATCGTCGCAGGTGTACAACAGTCGCGTTCTTTCTCGATCGCTCGAATAGCCCGCGTAGCTTCAAAGCCGTTCATGACCGGCATCGAGATATCTATTCGTTTTGGTTAGAATTTCCGGGATTGCCCGACCAGGGAACGGGTAAGAAAGGCCAAAGATAACTTACCCATGAAAATCAGGTCATAGCCTTGTTGAAGCCTTTCAACGGCGTCAACTGCTACTTTGCCGTTCTCAGCAGAGTCCAGCGTAGCCAGGTTACGTTTCTTCATGAAGGTCAGCATGAGATTAAGATTGATAGCGTTGTCGTCCACGACAAGTACGCGTGCGAGGCGCTGGGGCTTGGATTCCGGCTCCTTGATTTCCGACGGCGATGGATCCCGGACAGAGGAATAAGGAGACATGATGGTCGGAAGGACTTCTGGGATTTCGCTGTGTGTTGGGGAATGCGCTGATCCAAGAGACGATGATGCGCCCGAACTGCTCGTGGCGTCTGGTGTTAGATCTGCCACATCATCGGAGAACTCGGACTCGAAGCCGCCTTTGCCATCGGGTATGAACTTGGGTCGTTCCGGGAGGACAATGGACTTCGTGGTCGGAATGCTGTCAGCGTGTGAATCAAAACACTTCCGAATGCTTCGGGCAAGTTTGTGTGGACCGCATGGCGGACGGATGATATTGACTATGCTAGCGAGAGAAGAGCACTCTTTCAGCTTAGTAGCTCGGTCGACAGATTTGTCGCAAAGGAGAAGAAGAACCGGAACTTTTGTTGCAAACTGCTTCTTCAGATCTGCAGCTGAAGTAGCTCCATCGGAAAGGACGATGTCGACAGGGCCCTGAGACGACCAGGAGACCAGCTCGAGGCCGTACCACTCGGTCAGGTAACGACTAATAATAGACCACCAAGGATGGCCTGCTATCTCATCTGGCTCCACGCCGGCGATAGCAACCCGTCGACCCGCATGGTTGTCTCGTAAGAGGCGGCTTTCTGTGGGGCTGTCCTTTTCTTTTGCGGACGGTGACCGCGGGGTTAGCGGGTCCTCGGCGATATCTTCAACATCCGGTCGCAAAAGAGGCAAAGTGACTTTCACAGTAGTCCCCTCACCAGGCGTGCTATTCACATTGATGCGGCCATTCAGCGATTTTACAAGACTCCGGACAATAGATAGCCCCAAACCAGTTCCCACGGCCAACGTATCCTCCTGTGCGAACGGAGTGTACAGGCGCCCGCGCAAAAACTCCTCCGAAATGCCTTTTCCGGTATCCGAAACAACGAGGGTCACCAACTCTTCCATGCCTGACCGGCGACAACGACCCTCAGCCTCGGTCACCTCCAGTCGCACTGACACCCGACCTGAATCTGTATATTTCATGGCATTGCCAAACACATTCATGATAATGCGCCGCAAAGCTCCTGGTTGGGTCTGATAAACCCAATCATTTTGTGCAATGTTCACGACGACATCCACTTCAGGTCGAGGGTGTGAGAGGCTGCTTTTGTCGCCTGAATCCTCCATAGGTGACACCACAATAGGCTGGTCAGATGAAATAGTGGACTTCTGACCGTACGCATGCCCCAGACACACGCCTTCTACCACTTCCTCTGTTAGA
Source organism: Aspergillus sergii (assembly GCA_009193525.1). NCBI lineage: Eukaryota > Fungi > Ascomycota > Eurotiomycetes > Eurotiales > Aspergillaceae > Aspergillus > Aspergillus sergii. The sequence goes on from ML741785.1 coordinate 257,578, forward strand.
AGGGCTAGGTCTGTTGATACATATGTGTCCAGATGAGCTGATAGCCGATCAAGCGCCCGGTAGTCGGATGGTACTGTTTTGTCCCGCTTGATTTGACGCCATGACTTCTCCAATGAGACAATCTTACTGTAATCTAGGACCTGGTTCATCGTGTCCAGTAAGGTCCGGCCGCATGCATCGATGGTTTCCAGGAGCGAACCCTGAAAGTCATCCAGTTTCGTCCCACTCAAAAACTCAGCCGCTGCCAAGATACCGTGCAGGGGACTGCGTAATTCATGCCTGTGCAAGGAATACCGATCAATAGCCGACCTACGAGACTAAAGATTTCAGGGATATACTTACGAAATACTGCCGATGAAGTCCCCCTTCTGACGGTCAGAAATAAGCGATTCGACCCGGCTATACTCTGCCATGATCGATGATCCAAAGCCAAGGACAGAGCTCAGCTCCACGGACGAATTGAAAACTCGGGTTTCGACCGTATTCCAACAAAAGCAACCAGAAAACCATTGGGAATTGGCGGCGTTCCACAACGGTACGAAGAGAACCTGGGTTGCGTTTGGGAAGTAGAGGTTCAGCATGGAGTTTTCCAGGGACTTCCACTTCTTTCCCGTACCCCTGCCTAATTCGGTGGCCTTGGTAGCTCGAGAACGACTCGGGGAAGGCTTTTCGTCGTCGGAGCTGGAGATCAACCCATCTCGGTGGAAGGACCAGAGCTTTCCTTTCGAATAGCGCCGGAGAAGCTGATGTAGAAAACTACTATCGAAATTCGATGCTGGGTAGAGATTGGAGCTGCCCGGTCCCGGCGCGAAAGGTTCATCGTTTGTCGAGATAGCCAACACGGGAGCCGGTGAGCTGTTTTCCGCGGAACAGTCGCTGCCGCTCTCAATATCGAGCATTGGTGTATTGCCTGCCTCCAAGAAAATGACACCGCCATCATCGCCGAGTTCAAGACTCTCACGTAGCAAATTTGCCGCCCGTTTAAAGGCCCACGAGTTACCATGGACTTCATCCAGTCGCTGATTCCCGCGATTACCCGACCACCAATCCGGAAGTGGCGACAAGCCGGAATCGCCCCGACCCTCTGACATGGAGCTGATTGAACGGGCATCGCTGCTCTGGGATCGCCGTGAAGGGAGCTCGAAACTGTTGAGCGAACCGACCGAGAGGTGATTCGCCCTCAGATTAGAAGATTGGGGTGTGCCCGGTACCGCAGCGAAGCTTCCCGCATACGAAGGATGTGACGTATCCACAAGGCTGGAACTACCCTCAACAAAACAGCTGAGACCCCGAGATAGCCGAGCTGCACGTCTCCCCTCAGAAGCTTGACGGCTTACTCGCAAATAGTCCATGATAAGCATACTCACGGTTTTCATAGTCTCCTTGTCGGTGTCGGTCAGCCCATCGTGGGGTTTAGTGTCCAGGACGAAGAGACAGCCGATATTGATATTGGTCTCCGTTGTCAGAGGGGTTCCTGCGTAGAATCGAAAGTTGGGCTTCTCACGCACAAAGGAAAGGCCCTTGTACTCGTCATGTTGGCTTAGATCATTGATGACCAGAAACTTGCACTGGCCTTTCTCTTTTTTCGAAGGACCGAGCGCTACTGTAGCCTACACGAGAAACGGTCTAATTAGTGGGTGGATATATTGTTCCCGACGAGTGAGACATACCGCACACATCTTCCATGCCTCGGTAGAAATGGTGCTACAGCCACTCCAGGCCCCATCTCCTGACATCTCATGCTTATTTGTTTTAGTGGACGACCGCGTTGACTGTGCTAGGATAAATTGTGAGTTACGATCCGAGACACTAGATAGCACAATGATTAACTACAGCAGTCCAGTCAAGAACGGAACAGATCCCACCTACCTTATCAGCACACACTCGACATCCAGACGCAACGCTGCCAGCTGCGCGAAGGATGACAACGTCGTATTAGGACTGCCCAGGACCAGAGCCTCCTCTGGCACGACCGCAGATGCTGCGCCGACGGGGCCTAGTAACGGTAGTTGCGAAGAGATCGACAGCGACGGAGGAGTGGCGAGAGACGAATCCTGGATTGGAGCCGAAGCTGAGAAAGGCGAGCTATTGCTGCTGGAGGTTCGGTTGCCACTGAGGACTCGTTCCGGTTGAAAGTAGCGATAGAGCTCACGAACTCGGCGACCGGTGTTGTGATCATCGCTCCTATGATTGGACTCCATGGTTGCCGAGCACGAGATAACGGCCGGAACGAGAGGGGAGAAAGCACGCAAAGAGATTTAATCGTTTAAGGGTTTCAGTCGCACTCCATCGTCAGTCCTTTCTCTTAGGACAGACTGTTGTCAGTTGGATTGGTTGTGGCACAAGGGAAGAGCCTAAATTCGAAAACTCTTATGGATGTGAGGGGGAAAAGGCGGAAAAGACCAGAAAAAAAAAAGAAAAAGAAAAAGAAAAAGAAAAAAGAGTAAACAAGGGCTGAAACCGGGGGGTCCAAAATGAGTTTTATGAATAATGTCCCAGACAGGAAACCGGTTTATAATATGCAGGCCGCGGCATGTGCCAAGAGGCGGACAGCCGATGGAGCAGGCGTCGTGGCTCGAGGGTACAATCCCACGGTAAGGGAACAAAGACTCGAAAAAGAAGGGATAATATGTTGCCTCATATTGAAAGTTTTGCTGGGTCAGTGGCGATGGGTGATCGCACAAATGACAAGGCCCAGACAGGACGACATCATCCACTCTGGGATGCCGAATTATATGGCCGTCCGGGAATGATGCTGGTTTGGTTCCCCGCAACGCCGGCTGATTGGAGGTACCTGTAAGCGACCATTGGCACGGCCAGGGGGGAAAGCCTCAAGACCCATGCGATCTCAAATGGGCGCTGAGCCGGAATTGTAGTCACTGTTATGATGATTGGGGGACAGTGGAGGAAGATGATGAAACGACATCCGCCCAGCTTGTTTTCTCACTGGATCACCTGCAGGGAGCCACTAGGCTGCGTCGGGTAAAAGTGGAGCCTGCAGTTCCAGGCCACCCTGTTTTCGGTCCAAAATGCCACCACTGAACGTCCAGATCGACGCGTTGGCACCTTTAGCCCTTCCGCTCTATGGGAGAGCTCCGCGCCTTTTATTAACTCCTGTCATGCATGCACGATTCAATCGAGCTTGTCAATCTCACTGGCTGATGTTTTTGCCGATGATTTATCAACTGTGATTAGTTGCGTGTTAATCCCTCGCTTGGCTTCGCTCTTGTTTTCTCCTCGAGTCCCTCTCGATTGCTGCCTCAGGCGGGGCACCTGTCCACGGGCCCTGACTAAGCGTTCTAGAATCCAGTGATTCGCGGCGGTGTCCCATGGTTCAGTTCCATTACGTCGTTCCAGTTAAAATCCTTAGGGTATCATTAAGTAATGCACCGTCGATCATGTGAGTTGCCCAAGACAGTTTCAGACAGATAAAGTTGATATCACTCTATGCTATATATATACTAGCTCGCCATCTATAATGCACATCATGACGACGCAGGGACGTAACAATACATATGTACTTCAACGCTCACATATATGTCCAATCATAACTCATCAAAGGCGAAAGGAATGCGACCTGCGAGCACCGTGTCTACCATTTCTCCATCAGGCGTTTCCGGACGGTCCACATCCGAAGCCGCTTGCCATAAATGTACATGGGGATCGTAAATAGAAGGAATCCCAATTGAATTCCACCCAGGGCCAAGAATACCGTTTGAGAGCCTTGCGCGTTTAGCCAGTCGACAATGAATAACGAGAAGATCAATCCGTGGAATACATCTGGAAACGGTTATTAGTTGTCGGTGCCCAGGGAGAGACAGCATAGAATCATAGTAGGAGAACTCACTCTTGCTCCAGTTCAGGGTCACCAATGCTTCGCCAGCATATTGGCGATAACTGTCGACGCAGAACGTGATGGACGTCGTGCTACCCAGGCAGCATCCAAACGAAACTATGCCGAAAAAGACGGTGGGCACGATCCACGCATTCTTCTCCTCAGCGCTCCATCCGAATCCCATAAGACCCGCCGTCGTCGAAAGTGCGATGGGGATCGCCATCACCAGCCGAAATTCCGGTTCGTAGACGCCGCCATTACGGCGAGTCATATATCGGACTATCACATCGGAGACCTTTCCGGCCACGGCGGTCCCCAGTAAGCCTCCCACGAACGGTGAGATGTACACGAGTCCCACTTGCAAGGCCGTGAAATTGTAGGTGTCTCGCGTTTCGTAGACTTTTGCGACGGACTCGGACAGGACAATCAACCATCCGACCGAGAGTGCGTAAACAACTGCCGACCACAGCACGGCCGGGTAGGCAAATAGGATAAACGGGCGCACGGCCACTCGCATCCAGCTGTCATGGGAGATTCGACCGTTCCAAACCCGGAGATAGTGTAGGTATGGCATCGGAGGTCGCTCCCGAAGCCAATTCGTATAATGCATCGATCTATTCATCGGTGCGCCGGGATCAAGCGAATCGCTGCGGGCTGGAGATATGGCGGCCTGGCGGCCAACTCCCGGATCGGATGCACGCTCGGGGCCCGGAGCGGCAGGAGCTGGGGGCTGGAGAAACCCGTCGGCCTTCTCCGGATCGGAGTCGCGTGCGAAGTGTACATAGTCCTCGCCAGGGGCATCCGGTACGATTGAGACACGATCATGGCCTGCCTCCGCCTCCTTTTCGTCGGGAGAGTGACCTTCTGCGTCAGGGTTCTCTACGAATCCGACATGGCCCTTCTTGGACTTCTTGGGCGGCGCGGATTCGGTGTCAGCCTCCGGGACATGATCTTCAAGTCGCTGTACATGCGCCGGGCGCCCGCGAATGCCATGCGAGACCAGGTCTGACACACTCCTATACAAATGCGGACGTTTGCGCGTGCGGGGCCGCGGAGTACGATCCCAAAATGTTTCCGGAACAAAGAAAAACAGCAGGACAAGGCAAGCTCCCACCACAATGGAAACAATCCAGAACACCCAACGCCAACCCAAGTTGCCGATAATGGCAGCACTCACCAGAGGGATTAAATTCTTGCCTCCCAAGAGGAGAAGGGTATAAATCCCAACTCGATAGGCCCGTTCGTGTAGGAAGTAGATCTCGGCAATGGTCGCAGAGGGTAGACACTCCACCGGGCTCACTGCGATGCCTTGGAAAACGCGAGCAATGACAAGACTGGGGTAGTTAGGAGACAGGGCACACCAGATGCCTGAGATAACGAAAAGCGTAGCGCCGAGAAGGTAGACCGGCCTTTTTCCATACAGAATCGCGGTCGGCGACATGATGACGGACCCCACTCCGAGGCCCAACATATACAGACCAGTGGTGTAGGCCACCTGTTGAGTGGACACATCATAGGTATCCGCAACCTGCGTGAAACCAGCGGCTAGAATCGGTGTCATTCCACCTCCCATCAGACAATAAAAGCCCAGCGACAACAATGCAGCATCTCGACGCCAGACTGGCCAGTTTAACGGGTCGTTCATCGAATCCTCAGGCTGGGGTTCTAAGACGATCTGTCCATCCGCGGTTTTCTTCTTCGACGGCCGACCTTTTACCGAGGTGCGCGAAGATGAGCGCGAAGGGGGATATGGAGATGGGAGGGACGAGCGGGATGTCCGCTGCGGCTGGTGCCTCAAGCCTAATGGCTCATTGCGGTTTGACGATAGCAGAAGGACCGTTCCTAGAGCCTGTCAGTGGGTTTCTCATACTATCGGGATGCGCTGCTTGGAGGACATACCAGGTACTTCATCAGTTTCTTTGTCACTGAGAATCCCCAAGGTTGACTTGGAGCGATAGTTGATATTGTCTTGGTTGAAATCCACATCATTGGCAGACGAAGGCTTCAATACTCTTTTCCACCAGGGACCTGAGGATGGTCTTTGAGAACCAGCCTCTGGGTGTTCACTGGGGGAAGCCGTTGCTTCTGTGGTAGACATGATTGCTGCAACTCAAATGTCTCGATGCTTGTAATAAGTCAAATTTATCAGTAGGACCAGCAACTGATTTTATAGTCTGATCTGGCAGGATATCCCAGTTTCAGGGTCACAGAATGAAGTAGAAAAAAGCCCGGTTGTAGGGTACCGAGATTGTGTCGCAAATGTCGTACAATGTTTCTGATCTGCGATGCAGTGGATAAAGTATTTCTGAAGGGCGAGAATAGTATCTAACTCAAGGACATGACACTCTCCCTCCTTTTCTCAGGTCAGGGAATTCGGTCACGACCCGCGAGATAAGACCTCAACCGATGACTATGCAGGGATGACGCCACCCCATAGCTGGGAATCAAAAGAGCAAACGAACTCGGGTGGGATGTGCTGGGGGATTATATAGAGTCGGTGAGCCGTCACGCGCCAGTAAAGACGGCGAAACCAGGGAATATGGAGGGATCAAAATCTAATCAGAAAGGAGTAAGAGACGATAATCTACCATATCAATTTCCCCCGGGAAGGCGGTGGACCTCAACGGTACCCGTGGGTCCGCCCGTCACACGCTGGTTGGGTGAAGTACCTTAGAGGTAGATACGAGCAGGACAATCTCCCTTCGTTTTGAACACCGTTTAAACTCGGAGATCAGCACACCGTACAGGATGGAGTACAGGAGAGGCTATGTAGGAATCTCACGTGGAAAGCATTTCTGGACTCGGCTGGCGTAATTCCGAAACATTCTCGCTCCACCATTGGGCGTGGTCCAACCACTCAAAGGTTTATTATGGGGAAGAAGGCAAAAAATCCATGCGCACTGCAAGCACCGGAGCCTTGGGTGGCCTATCATTCAGGCTTGAAGTAAACTTTGCCAAAAGGAATCGTCGAACGGGGGGGACATGTGGGCGTAGTCTCAAGGAAGTTGATGCATTACTAGTTTTATGGCTAACCTTCTTCATTGAGGTGAGGCTGACTGTAGTGTTTTGTCTTTTTCCCCTTTTTTTCTTCTACTACTACTACTGTATCTTTTGTTGTTCTATGAAAAAGAATAAAATCGATGGGAAATTTCAAATATACAATATTGCCGAGGGTCTGTATATGGAAAGGCACCAAGATCTTCATCGGTACCGTTGTTGAATATGCCTCAACTTTGTTTTCTGCTCTGGCAGCTCACCGTCACGACCCCACATAACGCATGCATCCCACAGACAAACTTCGACCGAAAAGTAGGGCTAAAGGGATCGTCAGCTACCATTGGCGTTGCCTCGAGTCATATGATTTCCCCCATCCTGGCCGATCTTGAGCTAATTTACCAAATTCCGTCATCTTGCAGGCGGCACCGTCTTTCGCATAGTGGGGGAGACAAGAGGTCTCTGATAAGAGGGTTCGCGAAAAGCGGAGGGAGTAGGCGAATTCTTACCGTGAGCCAACGCATAAGACTTTTCCAACATCGTCTTTCTTGAATTGGAGCTCTAAACGCCGAAATGTATTGATTTTATGTCGTCATCGCACAAGCGATATTCGGACAATACGAATTACTATTGCTGTTAGTATTCGGAGAGACTCCACCTGACGATGTCCACCTGAACAGCAGATCCCGTGACATGGCACCATCATCTGCTTGCCGCAATGCAACCCCAAACATCCTCATGCTAACTAGAAGATTGACCAAAACGCTACCTAGAGAGATGCAGCGATTAATGGCAGGGCTACACGATTACACCTCGGAAGCGGGGCGAACTTGAGAAAGACAATGTAGCTTCCTGTGTTTGGGAATATATATATCTTCGACGGATGCAATATCTTGAACAAACATACGTCTAGTAGTACACATTTGGCAAGCAATAAATATCGAATATTAGTTGCACGCGTTAAATTTCAAGGCTGACGATTTTAGCAAATTCTAAGTTTCAAGTGGAAATTCTATCTCGTCAAAAAGGCCTCCCATCCGGCCCATTGATGGCACATACAATGTATACTCTTCCCACCCTAGAGAAAGAAAGCGGCCATTTCCCAGTCAATCACATCAGCAACAACATCCAAACTGGGATGCAGTACGATGTTTGAGAGGTCTCAACCCATATGCGATAGCACTGGTTTGTTAAGGGGATTTGTCTGGTGAAAACGAGGTAGCTCTTCCTCCTGGTATGCCTTGAGAAACGCTTCCGTGGATTCAAAGGGTCCACATCAAGGAAGTCGATCGTGGAAAAGCTCGCCTGAAGACGTCAATGACTGAATGCCACCGAAGTCATTAGGCACTTTTGCTAGTCCCTTGATAAACCCTTGCACTTGAAGTTTGATGCCTTCTTTTTGAGGAGGGGAGATCTGCTCCCACACCCTACCTTCGAATATAGTGAGCCCCGGTATTCGGGCAAAGACATTGAATCTGCATTAATACAATCTGGGTTCGCGGATTGATTAAGAAAATATCTATGGGATGAAATGCTATCCTACATACCCTTCGCCCTGATATATGAGATTTGGTACAGGAATATTCGTGTACTCGCGAACCAGCTCTAGGGCATGCAGCTCATTACTGTCGCGCAACCGTAGCGAACCTAGGTTCGTATCCTTCGTACCCTAGCTCACCGGAGCTAAGTGGTTTCTTGACGACATGCTCAGGGAGCATATAGATATATCTATCAGATGGTGGAACAGGTAGATTTTCCGGTTGACATTTATTGTGCCACGCATCGTCAGCCGAAATCATTATACTGAGATAATCAGTAAAAGAGGAGGGTAATCAAGTCGGAAACAACAGCAGCAACCGCCAATGACCCAGAATTTTAGTGATTACTGACAGGTCTTTTCTAACGGAAATACTACCGCCCCTTGATCACGTGTTTGTGCGGGTAACTGTTACAGTATCAAAGAGGTTCACAGAGAGAATAAGACAGGAAATCGAAGTTGCCCGTTGAGAGTAGACATTGTGGACAGAGAATGATACCTGAGGTAGGGGTAACGCTATTACAACACATGCTCGTGGTGACACATTACACTGGTACTCAGTGGTATTGGAATTGAAACCCACCTGTAAGCTATTCCAGGATCTAAGTGAGATACCGGTTCAACTGCAATCGCCTGTAAGTTCGGGTCGGAGAGTAGTTGTTCTTTCAAATCACAGATGACTTTACTATGTCTTACCTCTAGTGGGTTCTAGCTTGGCTCATAGGGAATCCGATGATACACATGGATCAAAGCCCCAAGAAAATCAAAACACGACAGAATACAATTAAGAATTGAGTATATGGTCTAGACAGAGAGCTTGAATGTCATAGGTCAGACGGTGTGGATGAGGTGCAGTTCGGGTTGCGTGTATATGTAGGAGCTACGGGCCGGGTGGTCCGGTGTAAGTTTAAACCTTACAATAGGAATAGTCTAGGGTTGACCGTGGTCGTATATTTGACATGATTGGGATATGAGTACTATACGATGGACCCCTGAAAGCTCAGGCCTGCGAGAGAATGAGACTAGCTGTTCTTGGATCGCCCAGCACGTGGCCCGAGAGCGTGATTCGATTCCCTGACGTGATGGGCCAAGACATGCTTGCTTTTTGCTCGCCGGTGCCTGAATTCTAATATACATAACGCCATGATTAAATCTCAAGCCATCCCACTCTTTGCTGCTGTCGGCACCTTGCAACGTGCCCTAACCTCGCCTTCGGATTTGTTCCGAAACCTGCTGCCAAGTTGCAGACACGATCGAGCTTACTCAGGAACGCTTGATATTTACAGCCACAATGGGTGGTGAGATGAGCCCAGGTGTTGCCCTACAGCATGATGCCTTATATCATCGCAACTGTCTCAGGTCGCTCCTGGCGATCTTCCACTTGGGAGTTGCAGTGTCTCCATAGTACCATGGAACAGCCAAAATTATGGCGCCATTTTTCGTCGAGGCTGTTCAGGAAGGCTGGTACGCTTTCACACCACGTGAGAGACGCAATGTGGCCTTCTACATCTTGGGTATTATGATCTATAAGTTCGGCCTAGAGGCGTTTAACGGCTCAATTGTGGCCCTTGCAACTAATCGCTATGACTATGATGCGATGCGGACCAAGACACCCGCAAAGACTTTTCAAAGAGTTGGGCTCATGGTGGGCCTTAACCAAGCTTGCCAGTGTATCGGATCCATTTTGATCGCCCCGCTTATTCGAAGATTTCCCTCTCAGATCGTGCTCTCCAGCGCAGTGTTAGTGTTTGCGCTCTTCAGTGCCCTTCTCCTCATCATCGACGCTAGCACCGGGGGTACATTTGCACCGGCAAGCTTTCGCGATCACCACCCCGACCATGATTTTCATTACTACGGCCGGTACAACACCGATGGCATGATCCCAGTCTATTGTGTCGCAGGAATAGCCTATGGCATGGTCGAATTGATGCGCCGTGTCATCCCGCGCGATATTGTCGGGGGAAATGTTAAGAAACTGCGTCATCTAGACGCCTTGGTGCACATATTCTACGAAATCTCCGGCACGAGTGGTGCGTTCTGCACGGCTTTAGCCTTAATACCGTTTTTTGGGAACAACTATTCTTTTTTGATCACCCCGATCTGTTTCGCATTCGCCGCTATTTCCTGGTTCTTCCTCACCGATGACACGATCCGTAGTCATGATACGCCGGTATTAGAACGCCAGCCTCCATATATTAAAGCGGTCACTGTTGGGTTCTGGCTCTTTATTGAATCGATCTGGACTGGCGCTCGCATAATCTTTACCTCGCGCAAGTTTATCTGGCTGGTTCCAGGGTATTCCGTTGCGCTGTATGCTCATCGCTACCTGGAAAATGCCGTGGCGCCCGCGATCGCCCGTCGGTACCTGGGTAATGCAGCTTGGTCACAGATTATTGTGGGTGGATCAAATTTAGGGGAGCTTCTAGGCGCACTATTCGTCATTCTATTTACGAATCTGGTGACGACACCGGTCCCCTGGCTCCGGCTAGATGCCGTCATGCTCCTCATAACATGGTACCTACCATTCTGGCGGCCACCGATGCAAATCAGCGCTGCCTGGATGGCAGCGGCTACATTCATTCCTATCTCGTTTGGCTGGGCGGCTGGCGATGTCTCGTTGGCGGCGTACATCCAAGCCGCGCTAGCACGAGTCGAATCGAAGACGCAGAATGTCTCTGCGCTGGGTGCGGTAATGGCTTTCTTGTACTCGACATATATTATCCTTTACGCCATCACGTCGCCGATCCTTGGAAGCTATATTGACCGTGTATACAGCGACACTGGAGGATCTGAGAATGGGGGCAATATATATGCAGCCGTACAAAATGTCGCCTCGGTGCAATTCACGATAATATCAGGACTGGTATTAGTATCCACTTTCGTGCCGCGAGGATCGCTGGCGTTCAACCCGAAGATGCTGTATAATGAGAACTTGGACGGAGAAGCGGGTTTGGAACGCGTATCATCAGACGACTTGAGGAAATAATGGCAATCTTGACCTGCCGGCGAACTGCAGGATATGTATGGGCCTGCCTCGCGTATTTATTTTGATCACACGGCGTTGGGTGATATTCGGGCTACTCCTACTTAATAGGTATTACTGCTACACGATACCAATACTACACTCAAAATCATCTCATTTCCCTTAAAAGCAGCCAAAACTTGCATCATGCATCTATAATATATAGCAGTTCGTGCCCTGTCTATTTGGCATCAGCCTTAGCAACATGCAACAATATCCGACGATAGGTAGTCAATGGTGGCGAGCCCGAATCCTTAACCTCCAGGATGAAATGGAACAGATCACAATGCTCGATGCCTGCCTCACAGGTCCTATCGATAACTGGAACCGGCAACCTGGCACTTTCACCACGCGACCCAAAAGTCGTCACGTTCACATCAGGGGCGCCGTTAATGGTACTGGGCTCGGGATAATATATCCAGTTGAAGGTCAACTCATCCCCATCCGGATCCACCGACTCACCAGCATCCACAACAACTTCCGTTCCAGCAACCCCATAAACATTGACAGGTTCCAGCCCCGAACTCCCATTAACCTTCACAAGGGGATGATGATTGGCCTTCTTCACATCATCCGTCAATGTCCAGCGTATGCGCGCCGCGAAATCATGCTGATACGCATCCCGCCACCGCCAAATCGTCGCCTTATTCGACTTGAAAGTGTTCCCATTAAGACCCACCACCTGGTCCTGTACATCCGAGTAATGTCTGAAACCTAGGCCATGCTGATTGGAAGTGACCAACTGATACCGACCGCCCCACGACCCATACTCGGGGTGCTCCGAGACTCCCAGTCCATTCTGAATGAGATAGAGAAATGTCGGCGTATCGCCTTCCATGGTATATGCCACGTCCGGGTAGGCGGCGCCCAAGGTCCCGATCTGGATGTTCTCCTTGAGCCATGCTTTGCTTACCAGCGTGCTATTTGGGCCGCACTTGTCGACGTCGTAGAATTCGTCGCCCGAGATCCCGACCCAGGTGGACATGCCATACTGGTTCCAGCCGTGGATGGAGTTGATCCAGAACAGGTCTGGCCACTGCTGGCGGAGCCAGGCGCCTGTGTCGTCTTGGTCGGAGATGGTGTAGATGCGGAGGTTCTTTCGGAGGGCGGCGGCTTTGTTTGGGGAGGTGTCCTTGTGGAGTTTGACAAGAGCTTGCGCGAGGACGTTGGTGCCGCCCCAGGCGAGGACCCAGAGGGGGGAACTGCTGTTTGTTGTGGCTTGAATACGGTCGAGGAGGAGTTCAGCACCGGCGCTGAAGGTGGCGTTGGGGGCTAGGGCCGCCATACCGTAGACCTGTCCGTGTTAGGTTGTTGACGCGAAGCTGGGCACTGGGAACCTTAGGGGATATACCGGAGACCCTGCGCGGACTAGACTCCGCATATGTTCTGCGGATGGGTACTGTGAATCAGCTGGCGCATGGTGGTTCAGATTGTCGACGACCTTCTCATATGCATCGATGATGTCGAGCATCGCATCTGGGTCGGTTTCATTCTTTAGCCAGGTTGATGTCGTGGCGACGAGGCCTTCCGTCTGGAACTGGTTACTGTATGTGAGGTATCGGACGAGCGACTCGGAATCGTCAGGTTCATTGGAGATATCAGAGAGAACGAAGACTCGAGGTTTATTAGGGAAGGAATTGAGAGTTATGGCCGAGACCAGAGTAAGGCATGACGTGTATAATATTAATAGACGGGATATGAGAGCCATGATTGCCAAATACTGTTCCAGATCTCCGAATAGGTTTATCCACTTCCCATGACCACCATCTAAACAGAGGAAACATCACCCGATTTATACAACCACCCCAACCCCCAACCAAGGCAAGGCAACAGAAAAGCTCGGCACTTGATCCCCCCACTAATCCGCACCCTTTACCTAGCAAGTATATAGAGAACACCCCCGGAAAATAGCCAAAGAGCCCAAACCTTCCCTTTTCGGACATATCCGGCAGTATTCAAGATCCGGGGAAAATGCGGAGTGCAGAATGCGGGGAAATCTCACCTTCTACCGCTTGTTACTGATCAGCACCTTCTTCACACAAGGAAGGTTTACGCACGGTGGTGGCTCTAGTTGCCCTTTTTAGAGCTTTTGGAGGGCTGGGATTTCGTCATATTGCTTTTTTGCAGGATGTACTTGGGTGTTTTCTGCGTGATTTGTATGTAGTGGTGGGTTAGAGATGCCGTTTTTGAGTAGGGTTGGTATTATTCTGGTTCTTTGATCTTCTTTTTCTTTCTTCGAGACTTGTTGTAGGATATGAAAACTTGTGATTTCCCTTCTCTTTCTAGTTAGATTTTCCCTCCTGGAGGTGGCGTCCGGTACATCGGTGATGGAGTCGTCGTGGGACCTGACTCGTCCGGTGAGGTACCACATGGTTGACAGAAAAGTGTAACAAAGTGGAAAAACGATTAAGGGGAAAGGGAACAATACTAGATTCCCTCATAAGTTAGACGATGAGCGTGGAAGAAATAGAAGTTGATGAGCGAAGCAAAGGAACGTAGAAGACAGGCATAGCGGTGGCTGCATTTACAGAATCACAAGGGAAGAGAAAGCTCTCTGGGTAGTCGACTTTGGCTTCCCCCTCGAAAGGATAATGTGTGAGTGAGTGGAGCGATAAGAAGCGCCTCCGCGGCAACTATCACGACTTGTCTGGCACCAGGAATAGAGCATGACCAACCATGTCAACGCAGAGATAGTAGGGCGTGGATTTAGACAGCTGTGGTGCTAAGACAGTCGAAAAGTGACGTCAAATGCTGTGGTATAATGAGTGAGTTGAAGTTACCCATCCCTGGTTCAGTCAATCTAGTCACTAATACTCCGATCGTCCCACTTAAGCATAATTAAAGCCTCCAAGCCTTAGTTAAGCTGCTCTTTATTACAGTGCCAGCGAGACCACATCAGTCCCTAAGGGATAGGGGCCTATTAGTAGGTACGTATAGCTTGACGGTTTAGGTATATAGTTAAATAAGGTTCTATACTCTTTTATGCCTCTACGGCCGTTGGTGTGATCTCAACTTGTCTAGCAGGTGTCATGGAGATAAACTCTTTAGCGTATGCGGCAGCGGTGGCTGCAGCATACTCTTGCCAGTCTTTATTCTTGTGAGAATCAGCATAGTCGCAAATTCCACGAATGACTAGACATGGAAAATTATCCATTAGACCGGCTGCCTCCATCTCAAAGCATAAGATTCCCTGTTGTTGAGCAATCCTGTCCCGGGTTTGACCATGCTTTATAACTTGATTTCCGGACGCAATTGTACCGTAATGAACTACCGGAGTGTTTTGCATTCGAACCTTGCGATCCACACGCTGGGCTGGGTCACAGTTTTCACAAGTAGGATATGATCCTTCATGATCGTAATCAGCTCGGAAAAGGTAATCTCGTTCCTGGCCAGGGTAGGTGAAGTTCTGCCTTCGCGGATACGCAGCTATCATTTGGGAAAGGTAATTATGAATTCTATCACCACGCATCATGTGTTCGGCTTGCATCTTTGCGACTGTTGTCAAGAGAGCCTGTGGGGGCTTATTCAGGGCACCGGTTTGTTCGAATATACCATTCGCGACAGTTTTGCCGTAGTCGTATTGCACCACTCCCCCTAGCCTCCCGTTTGGTTTGCTAACAACAATATCTCCCAGTCGAATATCGGCTGTGCCGCTAGGAACGCCGCCGCCAATTCCTACTATCAAGCTAAATCGTATGGATGGAAACGTAGCTAGCATTCGAGTGGCCACAGTTGCCGCAGAGGTTGTACCATATATACCAGCGGGAAGACCAGCGACCACGATGTTGTGGGGTCCAATGTTTCCTAAAGTATAATTGTTCTGGTCGTTCAGGGGAGTACACAGAGAATCATGTATTTCATCTAGCATCGCTTTTGCAGCTGCCAGTTCGAGGGGTAACGCACAGATCCAGCCGATTGTGTACTCCGCAGGCTGCCTAGGTGGTGTTGCAATTATTGTCTGATTTATGAGTGGCGCTGTTTTTGTTGACTTGTTGCAACTGCTCTTCGGTTCTTCCGATCCCAGCCTCTTATCTAATTTAGACATTGGTCTGAAACTTTGGACCAGAAGTGCTGTCATATCTTTATTCAGTTGTCTTGCCCTCTCATCCAATGGAGTTTGCTCGTGCACAGATGGTGAAACTCGGACGCAGAGCTGTTTAGTGGAAGAATCCATTGAAGAGGGGAACTTGAACCAACCGCGGTCTCCGTGAAGCTGGCCTTCGATGCGAACTGTGATGAAAAAGGGGTCTAAGTCATGCTGTAGAACGAGTGCGACTCGGACTTGGCCACGATGCAGAAGTGGCTGGCGCTGTGAATCTGCTTCTTTTATGATCCATTCGACCCGACGATGGAGTCCACTGTTATCTCCCTCTATTGGCCAAGTATACGCTTGCAAGGAGCACTGTGTACCGGCGTCTTGGTGAGATCCTGGCCTCTTACTTGCCTTGAGTTTAGCGTTGACTGCAGTAGACCCGAGGAAAACGGGCTCGATCAAATCGTTTGCTGCGATGCCTCGAGGACCGAAATACTCTGTGAGAACCGGCCCCAAATTTGAAGAATTGATTGGTCCTTGGTTTACAGGTGCCATCCTCTCAAAGGTGAGCTGGACGTTTGCGTTTGCGAGCTTGCAATCCGATGGCTGGCTGAACTGCAGTTGAAGGTACAGCAACCAAGCAGGTGCACCGGCTACCTTCTGTAGAATTCCCCATTGCGAATCTGGCATAAAAGAGCAGTCAATCTTGATCGTTCCCAGCTGCCTGTATCCCAGGCTCTGGCTGTGGGTCTCTAAGAGGTCTCTATGATTCTGTTCTCGATTTACTGGCCGCTGGAAAAGGCGTTTTGAGTAGCGACTCCACATCGTAAACACTAAGTAAGTTCAACTTGAGATCCTTGTTGAGAAGCTTAAATTGGTGGTTCCAGGTTGTGTGTGCACCTGATATAAGTTCACTAACAGAATCCAATCATCAAAGCGGGGTGGTTTCAGCCTTGCAGGTCAGCGGGGTACCTTCACTTTCCGCCAACTGCACAAGACTGGCTGCACACTCTCTACCATCCCTCTACTCTTCTACTCTATATCAGTACTACACGGTGATTTCCCCTGGTCAATTTAGTGGAAGAGTATGTCGTTGCATCCCGCCGACAATGAACTGCAGCCAACGGGGACTACCTTACCATTGCAGCTGGAGTTGGAAGAGGACGTTGAAAAAGAAATCGACCACTTTGTTCAACTCAGCCGCATGGGCCACTACACTGATGCTCAGAAGTTCTTTGAGAACTCCCTTGGAAAACATGATCATTTGTTCCCGGTCGTTGCAGAGTATGCGGATATGCTACTGGAGCAAGGTTGCTACAGACGCGCCGTGGAGTTTTTGAACGAGCATATTCGAGCAAAAGCGGAGTTCTTCGATCCCGACGAGATGCAGCTCCTGAAAATCATGAGGGCATTGGCGCAAATCTACTCAAAAGGAGCGTTAAGATCAGCCTTGGTAGAAGCCAAGAGAGCTTGGTCACATCTAGACTTAGAGGGCAAGCAGAGACTGAGAGATCTCAATGAAGTACAGGCTAGTTAACACGAGGCTCTAATTAATTGTTCAAGGGGGCAGACTTAATAGCTAACTCGAGCCTAGATCCATATATACGAGGTGTATGTCAATATTACTGTATTCGGTTTTGGAACATCCCCATGGGTGGATGAAAGCTGGATACGGTGTCCTTTGTTGCGGCCAACTACCCAAAGTGAAAACGGTTTTGTTCAGTGGTTTTGTATCTTGAGAGAAGGTGGGCTTTTGTGGGAAGCATCCAGGATTATGCGCGCCCTTCTCCCTATTATGCCAAGCCTGCCAGCGGGTGATTTACGTGAACTGTTGGACAATAGCTGGAGTGATGGGCGCTCAGTGGAGCCTTCCATTGTTGAACGATGGGCTGCACTGATGACGGTCCTTCATCAAGCCCATTTTTTGTTGAATGCCGCTCTCTTAGTGGGTATTCTGGGCGATAATGGACATGCAGCGAACCAGTTCTACACCATGGGTTGGGCAAGGCTTGAAATTGCGGAACAAAAGTGGAATCAAAAATCGGGGTTGTCAAATCTCCCTTTAGCCCTTGAAAAGGTCGGCTTTGAGACCGCCAGATTTTGTTTATCTTCTCGATCAGCGGACCCTGATCTGTTGTTTTCATTATCGAATCTCCTATCGGAAGCAGATCGTCACAATGATCTACGAAATCAAACTCTTGTCCGCCTCTATATCCTGTTAAATAATGACGCGGCTGCTATGGATTGGCGTGACGTTTACAGCATTTTAGAATTGCAGGCAGTCGACTGTGGCAATGTCGTTGAATATGTGCACATATGGGACCTGTTCGCAACCTGGACTCTGAACTCCGAATTACTGTTCCGACACCTACCGCGAAACCTTCCTTTGGAGTCTGACAGACCTACACTATTATTGTCTCAACACACTCCTTGCCCATCCTCGGGTCAAAAATGGAGGAGCCTGATTAGAAAACGGAGTCCATTCTTGGAGCCACTTAGCCTCCTTAGACAAAGCTACAGTGGGGGTTTGAATTTCGATCCGTCACGGTATGACTATCCTTGGCGGTTCGACATACCTCTTTATAGCTTCTTGCCCGATGCGTTTTACCAACAGCCACTTCGTTTCTCTAGAAAGGAATATGAAGCCTCTATGCATGTCGTGAGAGCCCTGACCAGGCATCTCAATGACACGAAGTTTATATTTCTTGACCAAGACGAGCACAATCAAGGTCTACATCCTGAACCGCTGAAACAATCTGGGATAAAACTTCAACCGAACATACGACCCAGGCTCTCCGAGGATTTTGCCGGTGATAGAGAGGCAGCCTCCGGAGCAGACAAGGGCAGGCATAACGCGCCGTCATTGGTAGTTCCAATCCTCGGAGACAAACATGAGCAGCCTTTATTGTCGGTGGGCTCTGACAGATTTTCATCTGATTACCCGATTTCCACGTACTCGAGCAAGCTCTCAGCTGCTTCCCCAAAAGTCTCAATGTCAGCTACGTCAAGGATGGGTTTAAGATCTGATGTAAGAATTTCCCTCAGCTTTGGATGTCTAACTATTCTATGGAGATTCCTACACCTTTTACTACCCTTGTCAACCTGGCCTATATTTGCTTTTATGGCTGCTTACTCTATTCCATCTCAACTGAGTCGCGCTGACATTAAATGTCGAAGTATCCTAAACCACCTGGGTAAGTTTCCAGCATATCAGTTTCTATCTTTTCTCACCCACCTCCCCTTCTTGTACCACTTCTTTCGCGTTTGTGACGGCATTGAGCTATTTTGAGAAATGCCCACCGTTGCTTTTGGTACTAAACAAAACTCGACAGTGACTTGCTGTCATTGACTGATAGTGTACCGGGCTATCTTATCGAAGACGGAAGACGATACCAGAAATACCTTGAGGGCGGTATGTTTTCTTGAATTCCAGGTCATTCAAATTCAAACTAGCCTCTGACTTTGATGTGCTGGTAGCGTATGTTTTCCCGAATGATGAGCAGGAGTTAAATCGCCTGGACATGCAGCACAACATGCTCAAGCTAGTTAATAATGGACGGTTATATTTTGCTCCCCTGCAAGACCCCAAAGAGATGCTTGATATTGGCACTGGTTCCGGGATATGGCCGATAGAAATGGGTAGGCATTTTGTCCACTTGTTTGTTCATGACTCACACAGCTCGCTATGACTCTGTTGCCTACAACCATGTTCTTACTGTTTGTTATCCTGCAGCTGCTCTATTCCCCAATGCCGAGATTATAGGCACCGATCTTTCGCCCATTCAACCGACTGTAGTCCCTGAGAATGTCCGCTTTCTGGTTGATGATGCGGCAGAGGATAACTGGCTCTGGGAACCCGACTACTTTGACTATATTCGTCTCGCCCACTTAACGGGAGCCATGCCTTCGTTTAAAGAGCTCCTACGAAATTCATTACACCATCTGAAGCCCGGCGGCTGGCTCGAATGTCACGAAATGGATCCTAAACCCATGTGTGACGATGGCACTATGCCCCCGGAAAATGAGGAGGGCGGCCGTAGTGCATTCGCTCTCCACGACTGGTGGAGAGCCCAACATCGATCAGGCCAGTTTACCAATCCACCGAGGCAGTTCAGAATTGCGCATCGAATAGAGCGATCCATGAGAGAGTCGGGATTTGTCGACATCCAGCAACGGATCAAGAAAGTTCCAACGAATCCGTGGCCTTCTGATCCCGAGATGAAGGAGATTGGTTCCCGAAGTGAGAGAAACTGGCTAGAGGCTTTGTCTGGATGGTCATATAAGCCACTTGCATCCCTCGGGTGGACGAGGCCAGAGATCGAAGTCTTTCTCGTCGATGTGCGGAAGGCTATTCAAAATCGCGATGTCCATTGCTACATGAATTTCCATGTGGTGACAGGGAGAAAACCACTTCCTGATGAGAAAAAGGCATCAAGAGGATCTCATATCCCATGATTCTGTTCTTGCGTTTATACATGATGCCCGCTCCACGCAGTGCGTAGCTTTGACTTGTATTAGCATATGATGCCACTGGCTGGACATAGGTTTCCTGCATATATGCCGTGCAGACGATGGACTTTCTTTTTCCTGGATCCATTTTTATCAGTTTGATTGATTGATCATTAGAAGAGATTCCTAGAGAATTGGTTCTTGTCTCTTTTTTCCTTGTCAGGGTATAGGTTCTTCACTATATGAGGAATCGCCGTTAAACAGAACTTCATATATTACGCTTCAACGAAGAAGTCCTGGACTTATAAAGGAACAATAATACTTTTGTAGAACTATGGCTATGCACTCTTCGCCCAGGTTCATACTTGACATTATTCTGGAACTTCCAGTCACGGGTTTGATATCGGATCAGCCCAGAGGCCATACTGAATACCCGGTTCTTAGTATATAATAGCCTCATACATTTATACTACCCACTCCTTCTGCCAGTCCGGAGCCGACCTAACTCAGACATCACATAATTGACCAGTTATATCCAAAACCACGAAGCCCTTTATCAGATAGGCAGTGATGATATAGAGATCTGATATTTTCTAATACTTAGTTGACTGAGAACCACAGTCTACATTACTACGGCACCGGTGCACGGGATAGGAAGTGAATAACAAGTCAACCTTAACAGAAATATCTCCTCAGTAACAGAATACCATAGAAAAATGACGCAATCTTGGTTTATTTTAGTGCAGCACCCTCTTCAATACTATCGGAGCTGCAGCCGCCCGCCAAGGTGTCGTACCTCCCACTCACCTAAATGGACTAACCATGAGAACAATAAGCCTCGCGAAGGTATGGACTGAGCGAGCACCCAAAAACCCTAAGGTTGGGCAAGAGGATATACTAAGTCTGCTTTTGGACAATACCCATCATACGTGCCCAAAAGCACGTTGCGGGAAAGGATCGCCCGGGGAACCACAACGGATCGGCCCATCGGTTAATTCCCTAAACCTTTCATTCGCGGCAGCCGGTGATAAAAGAGCCCAATCAGCAAGATGTCCAAGTAAACCTAAACTAAGCGCTCATCTTCCGTAGGATCATGGAGCGAGGCTACTGTGGTAGTTCATGTAGTAGTTTAAGTGCGCGCTGCAGCACACGAAGCCACGTAGTATCTGCTTCTGTGGGATTGGCCGCCTGCAGGCAAGACATGACTCGCGTGTGCACGAAGAGATCCGTGCGTCTTCGCTTCACTGGCTGTGCAGTATGGGAAACTGAAGCCTTGCGAGCCTTATTCTTAGACCACCATATTGGAAAGCCGCTCATCCAACAAACAGATAAGGGTTGACTGACTCATGCCGTATCTTCTGCAGTTGCCACGGAGGTTCTGCCACGTCGGCAGGTTGGGATATCGAGTGAGGCGGAAGTGAGGGAGGGTCTGGGGCATCGAGGCATCCCTTGACAAGGAAAGCACCAGGACTTAAATTGACCCTATGTGTCGATATGGAGGCAGGTGTGTCTATAGCCTCGCTTCTTTTGAGCGGACAGGTTGGAACGGAACTTTACGTGCTGTTACCTATTGGCTTCTTTCGGCTCCTCTTCGGACTCGTTAACCAATATGCCTCCTAAAGCCGTAACCCCGCCATCAACACCCTCACCCGCCGCCCTTGACCAGCATGTTGTGAGAGCGATTTTTACTCAGCTCAAGACGGTGGCTTCTACTACGGGATTCGATGCCATTGTAGAGCTTTACGATGAAAACAACAAGTTATTGGACCGATTGAAGTCCAGGGAGGAGGACATTACAAGCCTCAAGAATGAGTTGAACGAGGAAAAGAAGAGAAAAGACATAACCGTGGAGGAAATGTTTGAGGCTAATGAAAAAGAGAAGGGCAGACACAAAGAAACAAGAAATCATGTGGGGACACTTCAGGCAGTGATTAGTGACAAGAACACATGCATTTCGGAGCGGAATAAGGTAGTAGATGACCTGGGGAAGCAAGTGAAGAAGCTTCAATCCGACAATGCAAAGGAAAGGGAAAAGGTGGCACTGGCTCAAAAGGAAATCAACGGTTTGCAGCAAAGCATCCAAGAAAAAGATGCTACCATTGACAAGATGAAAACGGCGGGGGCAGACTTGAGAGACAAACTCGCTTCCGCCAAGAAGAGGGTCAAGGAACTGGAAAATGAAGCTACTGGTCTCAAAGAATCGCTGGCAACAACCAAAGCTAGCCTCGAAAAATTGGAGGGTTATGCTACTAGATACAGTGACATAACTGAAGACTCAGCGTGAGTGTGCATCCTCTATGGGGTCATAGCTTCACCCAACACTCTAACGTCATTTAGAATTGAGAGCATGCTCAAGTTTTGGGACTATGCTAAAACCGAAATATTTGCCATGTTGGAAACCGACCTTTCTAATGATACACTTCGGGTCAGTAGCTAGCATAGTACAACCGTCCCACAACTACAGAAGGGGAAGGAAGACTGACATAGCCCAATGGGCTGAAACGATAGAATAATTCAGTATGGGAGAAGCTTCGACAATGTGAACTGGCACGAGACCACCAACTGCCTCTTCCATGTTCCAACACACTGGCGGCGAAGCAAATGAGGCTTGCTCTCGTCTTGTCTATCCTCGCCAGAGAGATCAATACGCATATCTTCCTCCCAATATACATCGCACCCGTCGACAACAAATATAACCAATTTCGAAAGGTTCTCGCCAACCAGGCGTCTGCCGATAGCGAGAAAGAGTCATTCTGTCGATCTATTCTCCTGTCGCTAGATCCAACAACCCAAGACAGGGTGTGCAGAGTGGGTATTCAAACTGTGGTGAAGAATGTGTTAGAATATCTGGATGAGTTACTCCCGGAAGACCGACGCCTCGCTTTCCATAAAACTCTGGAAGAGGTTGTGCAGAAGGCAGCGAAGATCTGGAAACCGATTCAGGGCAGCAGACGCAGATTCGAGCCAGACTTTGACCCACCGACTGCCGATGATGATTGCGAAGCCTTCACGTTTCCCATTACCGATAACACTAGCACAGAGAAAGGCGCCAAGCCAAAGCACCCAAAAAAGATTGGTTTGACTGTGTTCCCCCGATTGTGCATCATAGAAAACAACATGAGCACCGCATACACTGCTGCTATACAACTAAGCAATTCACAATACGAGTGGGTGACTGCGGAAAGTGAGATCGATAAAGAACCGGCCAGTCCTACTATTGGGCGGATCCCCTGGCGCAGGAAATCGAATAATCCAAAGAGTTTGTCTCTTCCAAATGGCGGCTCGAAGAAGGCTAACGGGGCATAGACTCTTGGGTTATATATGGCTACGGAGCGAGCCTTAACTAATTTGCGGATGATGGAAGTTTGACACATAGTTAGTAAGCCCTAGTTGCGTTAATGACATGTTTGCGTTCAAATTGGGTTTTATGTCCTACGCCAGAGCACACAGATGCCAAGTTGATGGTGATTCCAAAAGGATTGGAATATGCACTGTTATCACCAAAAGAATCCTCAATTCATGATATTCTTAGCATATTACCCATTTGTCTTTCTTTGCACTATTAATAATTGGCGTATTTACGAGTAAAGGCCCTTGTCTCGTTCTTTCCTCCGTAACTGCCCACCAGAGAACACTGCTTTGCGTAGGTCTAGGATACATGAGATCAACGGTTTATAGTAATCCATGAAGCCGTCCTGGGCAGTGCGCCCATAAATGGTTTCATCAGATACTATTCCCAGCTTCTCATAAGCAAGTTCTTCTGTATCAAGGTATTTCTATCTTTCATACTTAGTGTTCACTTTACCAGAGCTCCGATTCAGAAGAAAACCCAGAAAAAGGACTCTAAATCAAGAGAGAATGAATGTTTTGTATCGAAGAGTAGTCCAATGGCCATCAATGCTCTTGTCCCTGTTTTGCCTTTTGCCCCAGAAGATGATTCTTTTTGTCTTGGCCGATGGGCCACGTGATATGGAAGAATGTTGTTACTCTTTAACTTGTTTAGGGCGGGTTCTGTATATCTATCGCGTTGACAACAATTCTTATCCCTTCCGTAGCTCACTGGCTAACATTATTGGTTCTTCACCAGCACCGCGCTGTAGAATACTACAGTTCAACTTTTGTTGATTATGGCAGAAGTCGAACAGGACGAACAGGACCCACAGTACCAATTTTTCCTCCGTCTTTTCTTGTCGGAAGAAGCTTTAGATGTCCAAGTCACCAACGGCTCCTCTATTACCAATGTTGATGAAGTAGTGAGGCAAGACCCCATGTTAAAGCGATTCGTCGGTTACAAAGATGATATTACCAAACCTGAATTTATCGACATGGGCCGACAGGGCTTTGTCTTCCGGTTCAAGTACAGGGAACAAGACCTCTGCCTGAAGGTGGTATGTCTATGTCCACGTCAAACCCTAGAAAATCTCTAATGATTAGGCGTGCAGTTCTATCCATATAAAGCACCATACATAGTTCACAAAGAAGTAGAAGCGTTCATCAGCCCATTTGGATGTGAATCACGTGCATTTGCTCGTCTATGCGACCTGCACGAAAATGGACACTGGGCGGTACAGTGTCATGGATGGATATACCTAACGGACTCCCAGCTTCAGCAGCTTCGGAGAGTATGTGGACGACGGGTGGGGAATGACCCATATTGGGATAATGCCAGGTGGGCTATCGTGAAGGACTTTATCGCTGATAAGCCACCGAGCCGCCAAGATGAGCAATTCCAAAATATCCTTTCGAATTTTTGCATTCCAAAGCGTGGCGGTATCCTGCCTGACGATGTCAAGAAGGAAAATTATAGAGGGGACCGGATTGTGGATCTGGGATCTACTATTACCTTCCCTTTCTATCGTCGTTATGCCCAGGCAGAGGACTTGGATAGGTTCTTCAAGGAGTTGGACCAATATGAATTACCTGAATGGAACAATTCTAATGAGTGATATCGTGCTCCTCTTTGTATGGCTTCCGAAATGCAAACTATAATTCCGTCCTTGCAATTAGGTCATGTAAGCCTTGACTTCATCTAAATTCCTATCTACAGTTCTTCCCAGATGACGTCTCCATTTCTTCCCAGCACCAGACGAAAGCACTGTTGTTTCACACGGCTCCAGAATCGATTTTCATTACTGACGATGTATCTAGGAAGGGTGGCGTCTTTGAGCGTTACTACTAATCCAGTTCCAGATGGATGCCGTTCAGCCGTGCAGGCGTGTTCTGCCAAGAAGGAGTGATTGTTGGCGATGGCTGGGTTTTTGGGGCGCCTCGACTAATTGGGCGCCTCCAGGCACTTGTGTTACGACTCCAGTTGACAAGTGGAGGAAACCACGCTGGATTTGTATACAGCTATGCAGGGGATAACTATACTCGGTTTGTAAATGGGTAGAATTCCCCGGTGCAGCAGCAAGCATACATATACCCCACAGTGCCAGCCTGACCGTCAGTTTACCGGATCCCTGTACTGAATATGGGACATGCACCCGTTGCAGGGGTGCAAAGTCAACATCGGTACTGTCGTCTCTGTAGCTAGTACCAGAAAGGGACATTCGATCAACTTGTGAGCTGAGGGAAGATAAATCGGTAACATCGGATGGATTCCATATATGGCTCCGCTGTGGAGCTCTTGGCTCCCTTCGAGCGCGGTCGGCGCCTATCCCAGTTCCTATATGCTCTGCGCGGCAGCGGATAATGACCAACTCTCGGCCGGTTATGACAATGCCACCCTTGCTGGGTTTGCTCACAGTAGGGGTGTCGTCGACTTGGATTTCGGAGTGCTCTTGGTAATGCCACCTTGTGGGCCTCGATGAGCTCTAGGGATTGAAGAGGCGCATCCACCTACATTGAAAGCATCTGCGCGTTTGCCATGCGAGATCTTTTCCTCCGAGCTCGCCCTTACAATCGAGACGCAGAGCACGGGTCTGTTGTCGCACTCGGCTTTCATATCTAGATATCTAGATTTGCCATGCACGTAACACTAATAGGTATTCCGCTTTTTCGTCGCGTTGTTTCATTATAGGTATAACTGTTGAGACACGAGGTGAGGGCAGACGCCTCTCTTGCACGTAGAAAGTGGACAGTGCTACCAGCTATATAGCGCCGCACATTCCTCGTACAAAACTGCGGCCCTTGCTTCTTGATGAGTTGTAAACTTCGTGTAGGTTTACTTCCCTCCTCTCTGACGGGGATGACATATTGAGTTTAGTATTATACTGGCGAGATGTAGAAAGGAAGTTCTGACGGGCTCCAAGTAACTAGAAATCCAATGAAAAGTGCGGGTGACAAAGTGAATCATTAAACAAGATGTATAAGTGACATCTATTTTCCAGGAAAGAGATATTGGGACTCAATGGTTGCTGTCACTACGTCGTAGGGACAATTAACCCACTTAAGGGAGTCAAGCGTGATTTCACTGCGGGATACGAGTTAGTTGACTTGGTAACTACATGGGATCTTTCACGTTTTTCCACCAAGAAGATTCACGTAATTGTCATATTATTCTAACTAACTAAGTGAGGGCGTAGGCTTGATTACTTCTACTGTATGATGTACTAGCGGACTCATGCGAGGACGAACCAAAACTCAAAAATGGGCTAGTTTTGAACCCTTATAACTCGACCAATCTTTGAGGAATTTTGAGTTTAGATCTAAAGTTAGGAGTATCAAAAGTATGAAAAGACGCCAATAAACCAAATTAATTCAAATTAAGCTTTGGAATTATTGATTTTTCCTTACAGAAATGGACTCTTTGAGCTAGTCATTTACAGTATGCTTAATTTAAAAGTAACATAATAAAGATTAGTTCAGTGATAAGCATGTAAAACTGGCTATTTTTTGAAGATCCTTCTGCGTACGGTAACTGATGACGAAATGAAACCTTATTGATCTGATGAACGAACATAAATTCCATCTAAAGTCCACCCACGTACTCAATATATATCCTACTGCTGTAGGATATCTCCTTATTCCCGGTAACAACCTAGTTAATACTCCGGGATAGACCCTGCAATAAATACTCTCCGATGAGATTTAATAAACCCACCCCGTCCAGCCCAACTCGACAAAAGAAACACCACAAAATGCCCCGACAAATCGACCGCGAACCCAATACGCGTATAAAACCCATGCGCCTCCTCTGCCTGGGCCTAACCAGAACCGGAACACACTGTAAGAACTACCCCGACCATCCACAATCATACCAACACTAACAAACAACCACAGCCCTAGTCGTGGCCCTCCGCAAACTAGGCTACACACCTTACCACGGCTCCGAATGTTTCAAGTCCCCACCACGGGACTTCAACCTCTGGATCGAAGCATTGAAATGTAATTTCTTCAACCCGGACCCCAAGAAAATTCCACGCTACGGCCGCGAAGAATTCGATCGTCTCATCGGTTCATACGACGCCGTCCTCGACATCCCGGCCTCAATCTTCTGGGAAGATCTCATCCACGCATACCCAGATGCAAAGATAGTCCTCACAACCCGGGACTTCGATTCCTGGTGGGAGTCCATGGACAAGACGCTTTTTAGGTTCATCCGGATGCCGTTCTTTCGGTACTGGCAGTATTTTGATCAGAAGGAGGTTGGGCCGCTGTATAGAATGTCGGAGCTGGTTTGGAGGGTCTTTTGTGGGAATTGCTACGAGAAAGGGGTTTGTGAGAAGGCGTTTCAAGAGCATTATCGGAAGGTGAGGGAAGCTGTTCCGGAGGAGAGGAGGTTGGAGTTGAAAGTAGGTAGGGATGGGTGGGATGTGCTGTGTCCGTTTCTGGGGGTCGAGGTTCCTGCGGAGGAGTGGCCGAGGGAGTATCCTGCTAGGGCGCTGAATGAGAATATAGATATGGCTTTTTGGGGGGCTGTTAGGACGATTCTTTCTTGGGTTGGGTTGGGCGTGGTCCTTGTTTTGGGTGTGGTTTGGATGGGAGGGTACGCGGGGAGGTATCATGATGAGATATGATTGTTATATGGGGTAGAATATCAGTTGTATGCGTACTACTGTTCTACCTTTATTCAGGGAATTCAGAGCGATAGTTAGGTTTCTGTGGGTTAGTAGTTGCCATGCCAGGCAAGACGGGCCACAAGGTGGAGATTCATGAAGGGTTTGATACAATAACACGTAAGGGAGAGGTATGTCGAGTTTTGTGTATGATGTTGGTCCATTAAAGAAGACGAACAGGATCATTTGGGACGACAAAGGCTATTTTAGATTGTACACCTACACCATCTGGACCGCCTCCAGCGAGGAGGGCTTCTGCCTAGGCCAAATATAGGGTAACATACGATGCAGATGACTGATCCAAGCCCTAAGCATCTATACCACTGGGCCAGCCTCACTGGACACTACCTTTTCTTATATATTTACTATTATCCGAGCTAGTGTGCAATAGTGTATAACCTCAGTAAATCAATAGCAAGCTGGGAACTGTATTCTTTGCTCGACGTACCACCGTCGCAGAACGTGGTGTGTCATGTAAGACGAAGATAAGCAATCAGGTTGATGGGCATTTTTAATTAGAAGGCGACATCAGCGACAGTTACGAGCTGCGGACGGATTAAAGCATTTGTCGAGACATTCAGTCAAGAAGTAGCGCTAAATTAATGCAAGTGCGAAGCACAGCCTCATAGTATAAGCAACTATAAAAAGGACGAAACCCCACTATCTTGTAATCTTCTGGTCTTCTGATAGGAAGAAAAATAATACAACATGAGCACAGTACATTTAGACTACATTATCGTGGGCGGAGGCCTTGCAGGCTCCGTCGTTGCAAATCGATTATACAATGCTGATAACTCATTGCATATCCTTCTAGTCGAGGCCGGCGTTGATCCATCGGAAAACACTTTGATCCCTTACGCCGCCAACACAGCATTTCTCATCGGATGCGATCTCGACTGGGGATTTGTTACGGCGCCTCAAAAGAACCTCGAAGGTCGCAAGATCGGAAACCCAGCAGGGAAATGCCTTGGTGGGGGAACCGCAATTAACAGCTGTAGGCGTTGGCATAATTGATCGTATACCCTCGAACTGACAAACCTCCCCAGGTGGATGGGTCCGTGGTGATCGTAGTGATTATGACAGATGGGCTGAGATTGTCGGGGACGAAGGCTACAACTACGATGCTATGCTGCCCTATTTCATCGCTACAGAGAGATACATCGGCGCAAGCCAAGCCGATGGCCAATATGGATCCGAAGGTCCGCTGTATGTCACCCCAGTCTCTTCAACCGGTCGCAAGTATCCACTGCGCGAGCCATTAGCACAGGCATGGGACCAGAATCATGTCAGCGCCCTACCAGGGTTAGATGGAAATAGAGGTAATCCTCAAGGTCGGGCAGAGCTCGTGGAGGACCGTCGCGATGGACTCCGTCAGTTGGCTAGCACTGCCTATCCGCTCGATGGTGTCCAGGTCATGACTAACATACTTGTGAGGCGCATTATTACAATCTCAGAAGACGGTGCACCGAAAGCCATCGGAATTGAAACAGCAAGCGGCGAGAAATACCATGGCAGGGAGATAATCGTCTGTGCCGGAGCATACCGCACCCCACAGCTTTTGATGCTCTCTGGAATCGGCCCAAGAGAAACATTAGCGCAGCATGACATTCCAGCTGTCGTTGACGCTCCGGATATTGGACAGAACCTGTACGATCATTTAGAACTCGCACAGTACTGGAAGCTCAAGGACCCCTCCAAAGGCTATGCTCTTGGATCCAACAACCCTCTTTTTGCTAAGCCTGAGTTTGGCCTGGGGGTACCCGTCGACTGGGTTGTCACCACCAGCATCCCCAAAGAGGGCTTGGAAGAGGCAATTGCCGCGGACAATGGGTGCCCACTATCAGCAGATCACCCCCTCCTGAAAACCGAGCGATCCTTCCTAGAGTACATCGTGTTATACGCTGCAGGTAGCGCTTCAGACCCGGTCGTACCCGTAGATGGTACCCACATATGTATGACCATCATTGACCTATTACCGACGTCCAAAGGCCACGTAACCATCAACTCGACGGACCCGGCCGATCCGCCTGTAATTGACCCCAACTACCTGTCAACCGAGGTGGATCGTTACACCTGGCGGACGGGGCTGCGCACTGCCGCTCGACTATTTTTGGGGACTGATTCAGGAAAATCATTCATCGATCGGGAGACCCCACCGGATGGGTTTGAGCCGATCAGCCTGAACTCTAGTGATGGGTATTTGGATGCTAGGGCTCGTCATGGAGCGTTGTATGTATACGACTGACCCTTTTATACGGCCTTCGCTAACGAAAGGTAGTTCCACATACCACCCAATGGGAACATGCTCGATGGGCAAAGTTGTCGATAACAAGTTCCGAGTGCACGGAATATCCAACTTGCGGGTTGTCGACGCCAGTGTAATTCCCACCCCAATCGCGGGTCATATCCAGGCCGCGCTGTATGCCATGGCAGTGAAGGCGGCGGATGTCATCGCCAGCCAGGCATGAGTATGTTTCACCTATATTGAATGGGCATCTCTCTTCACTGTTGTACTTCCCATAACAGGGCAAAGGTATGGGAATACCGCTAGGGCTACCTTAGTGTATATAGCTAGAAGTGAACGTCAACGTGTAGGTCGGGTAAAATGATCACTGAACAAGACCTGATGTTCCCGCAGCATGAATAAGTAAGTATGAGAAATGTATGGGTATAAGATCTGTTTGGGGCTACATATAAAGCATATATATGATATTCAAATGGACTTCAAAGAGTGCATTACTCGCATGGCTCAAAGCAGTGCCTTTCGCATTCTGGTCCGTATGGTCTTCAGAGGTTGCAAAACAGGAACTCCACCTCCCAGGATGCCAACGTTATCCAGACCGAAATACACCCCAGGCAGGGGAGCTGCCAAAGCTATAACAAGACAGACATAAATAAAGATAAAACGCATACTTCCATTCCATACCGAGCATATCTAAGCTATAACAGCTTGTTGATACTTCCTACTGCGGAACAATTTCCAATTCAATGTCCGAGAGGAATTTCGACTCAACTTCACATAATTAGCTAACGAGGCTAGTTAATGTTAACTGAAGAGCTTTTGTGTGAATCCTTCATCGCTTTATGACCAGTATTAACTCGGGTGTAGGACCTATCCTGGACAACCTACAAGACAAGGGCCCTCACAACTATCACTTGTAACCAACACTCTCGTCTTTTTGTCTCCACTTCTCCCTATCAAATCCGGATTCTATAGTTGGCTTGCAATGTGCAGCAGATCTCAGCCTTGATTGCCTTAAGGGAGCATCTGCTTTAAATCCAGCAAACCTCTATGAGGTGGCTATAGCGTCAAACTCTCTATTTTAGTAGCCTCAGCAAGGGCTACACGCCAAGGACGCGACTTGGACGCAACCTACTGGGGAAAGCTACCGGGTGCAGCCATGTCCAAACCCCAAGAATCTGACTTTCAGAGGACACAATTGTCATAGTTAAGGTCGTTGGTGTCCTGACTGAGGTGAAGTGTTACGTCATCTTAGGGTCCACCTATGGTATCCTCATAGGGATTTGGTGATGACAAATGTTCGCCTGTTTGTGTGGTTTTGATACTGAGGATGGGACAGTACGTGGTGGAGACGGAAAGACTAAGACTCGAATAATGTAGCTGCACATGCAACATTACACCTCTAATGAGTATCTGACAGATACGACGCTTGAAATATCGATGGCTGTACATCATAATGACCATTAAATCACCATTTGCCATATACACAGGCCCCTTGGCGATATGTTATAACCGAGGCCACGCTCCTTTGTCATATACCTATGAAAGAAAGTTCCAATGATCGGACGAGTGTCATTAGGAGCAACATGGCCCATTTTTTCGAATTTACTGGCCTCGTAACGACTCAACTAGCCGACTCGAGCAAATATGCTACAGATTCACTTCGCCCCTCAATATGGGAGAGGTAATTAGCCACCACAAAGATTAGATAGAAAGCAGAGGCTTATCAGACAGCCCCTACCAAGCCTTAATAAGGGGCCCTGCAGTATGACGATAAAGGGCAGATAGGAGCATTTTCCAGGCAATCTATATCTTCCCATCTTATACACCTTTGGAGCGGAATGCGGGAATCATCACCCAGAAGAATCTTGGGCGGGAAACTCCTAGTGCATTGTCAAGCTCACCGCAATAAACAGGTTAAGCAAGTCATGAGCCAGGAGGATATCGCTGTGGATCGGTCATCATGTCTATACTAGACCCCGAGTCTTCCGTGGTTGCAATGCCGTTGCTCAGACCTCGGTCGCCTCGTACTATGCCTCCTATTCTTATACTACATCCAGTGCCCTCCACAGAAAAAGGGTTCTTTGCTGGGTCAATGGAGCAGTGGCCGGACTTCGAAGAAGAGGCTCGAGCTGCAGTCTAGCTCAATCACGCCTCAAGGGCAACTGAAGAGCAGAAAGGCGGGATCTTATCCCGAACTCTACATATCCTAGGGCTTAGTAATGTACTGCCGGTGCTCTATAATATACTCGATACAGCTGGTCATACTGTGTTAAGAAAGCAACTAATCCTTTAACCCATTCTTCGCGGAATCATTACCTCGTCTGCTCGCGCCCAAGGAACTGATAACCCATGAAAGGGATGAGATTATACGGGCTTGTGACAAGTATCTAGAGGAAGTTCATAACTGGGTGTCAATCCGTCTTACATGGGAGCTCGAATTCATGTGGTATGACATCGGACGCTCTGAGTACGCGCGCATTCTTCGGCCGGATCTTGCCTCCAACGACGTGCGAAAGCATCTGGTCTAGTAAAGCAGAATCAAGCAGGATATACCTGGATCATTACATTGAAAAATGACATTTGCATGTCATTTGATGTCTCTGCAGCAAAGATGGTTCAACGTTGCATCGTGGATTTGCACGACAAAAAATGGTATATCCGACCACTGAATCACACAACCTCCATATATGGCTTACTATTGACATCAAGTTCAAGCAAGATGCCATCACAAAATCCATTCAAGAAGCAGGGGAGATGCTACAGAAGCTCAAGACTGTGATTGAACCCCACAAAGACCTACCAGAGGGCATGAGTCTAGACGAATGGGACTCATTAATAGGAACTTCGCATGATATCACAAATGTTCTGACGCGGCGCTGCAGCTGCCTAGAGAACATATGTTTACAGAAGTCAAAGCTGGTTGCTAACTCGCGTCGACGCTCAATCTGTCTACCTTTTCCATACATCATGCGTTGGACTGTATCATAGAACCATCGGCATAAGAAGTGTGCACTCTGCTACTCATAGACTTGATGTCCAGCATATGCACCATCGACTCCGTGATACTAACACCGTGTCAGAACTGCACAATGCAGCAAAAGCAGTCCCCATTAGGAATTTAGGAGTCATGGCATTTTATGGGGTCAAGGAAACATTATAGCCCTACTGCCATAGGATGGGTATGTCAGCTTTCTGCTGGAGGAGCGAGGGAAGGAAAAGGGCAGGGTATAAGACAACAAATTCATCATCACATACACCTTCTACCTTAATAAGCACCAAAGGACATTCATGTAAGACTCGTTACATGGAAATTAGAGAAGCATCTGCAATGAGTAGAAACCTCGTCTTATCTTCCAACAAGGCTGGGGCTCAGCGATGGTGAAGTTCCTTAACTACAAGCCCTCCCCGCAGGAAGCTGTTTAACAAGATGATTTCGATAATACTTATAGCCTGTTCAAACTGCTACTTTTAATTCAACAACTAAGAGCATGCATCCTTCTTCACAGTGTCGAAGCTTATCCTGGTCGGGCTGTTGCACAAGGCCATACGTTTATGATTTCGACATTAATGGGAATGTACGAATTACTTGTCTACCAACAAGGGCACCTATGGTAGCCTCATACGAAGGGAAAGGTTGACACATAGTCTCTAAAGGCTATTATGTCTTTATAAACGAGGGTTTAGCTAGAAAAATAAGTCACCAGGACCAAAGTGACATAAAGCAGAGCACCACCAATCGTCAGTTACGGCCAACATCTTCGTTGAATAACTACAACTAGAGGCGCACTCTCTACCGAAACATCCAATTAGCCATCTACACAGTCTGCTAAGGCACCTGCTGTACCATCAATACCATCAATGTCTGGTGAATTTGTCCCCTGAGGCGTTTATGCTTCGACTAATACTCAGAAGAAAAGAATCCTTTGCTTCTCCTGTCCTTTAATCCTCCCAGCCTCGCGGCTCTGGTGAAAATGGAGTCAATACTAATGCCCCCTCATCCGCGTGTGTCAGGCAATCAGTCATAATCTTCGATGCTCTCCATAGTTGGCGCTGGTACTACCCAAGATCCATCAACATCGCCACCTCCACCAGTTCCTGCTTTGCGTATTCAGCTACAGCCCTCCCGGGACCCCTATTATCGGCTTCTCCCTCACTCGTGAGCAGATTGTAATTAACCGCTATGGCAGCTATCTCTAGAGAGAAAGCTAATTAGGGAACACGGGACCTAGGGAGAGGACCTCCGCAGTTTGTAGCACGAGATCGATTTCGCACGAGACGAAATAAAAACAAAAAAACAGGAACAAATCATGGGTGGCGTTTCTAAGTCAGTTCTCATGAATGATCATCTTGATACTCGTGAGTCATGTCATGGGCGAATTGCGGACCGCATTATGGGTACAGACATCAACTTGGGGAATGTGGACGAGGAGGATAATAAGTATACGTAATGGCGGAGAACACTATCATGGAATTGATCGACTTAATAAATGTTTTGACAATGAATACTACCGATTTCCACTAAGTCTACATTGGCTAGCGTGGGAGGCTCGCGGTCCGGACCACAGGGTTGTTGACAGAAAAGAAGGGATATAGAAAGAATCTAGGAAGGCGCAAGAAGCGGACATCGCCTCAGCTGCCAGAGAGAGAAGTCCTATGATGATAGAAATGTAAATAACTACAGGACAACAGCAATTGCGCCGTTTTTGATTGAGTAGAAGAAATGCTGCTGTCATGTGTTTCTGAGAGGTTCATTACTGGTTGAATTTACAAGTCCTTGTTAATATAACTCTATCCTGTAGAACATTCTATATCTCCATAAATTCCTACGAAAATGTACTGAGGGCTCCAGAGGAGAGGATGTTCACACAACATAGCACCTCAAGAACAAGGCGCAACACCGGTCGATCCAGGGAAGTCACAATATACACCCGAGCCACTCTGGGCACAGACCAGCCCAGCGGGACATTGTTGCATCACCCACCTCCCATTGTCACAAATACCAAACTGACTGCCATTGCAAGAAGATGCTCCACTAGTCGGGCAAGTTTGTCCAGCGATCGGACACACAGTTGAGGTTGGTGAGGCTGTTGGTGTACTCGACGTTGGACTAGCGGTGGAAGACTTCGTGGTGGTAGTCAAAGTGGTACTTGTAGATGTAGTCTCTGTGGTCGGGGTAGGTGAAGTCGTCTTCGATGTTGTAGTCGGGCTCGTCGTCGGAGTTGGAGAAGTTCCACCACTACCCAAAGCTGACCTGAGTCCTGAGAGGAAGCCGGAGTTGGCGTATACCTGACTCGCATCCCAGACCATGACCCCTCCGAAACTACTGAACTGTTTCACGTACTTGATAATCTCGCTAACAGTCGATATAGGCTGGTACCCAGTGCTGGCAGCACCCTGGTTGCCTGGAACACCGAGAAAGACTTTCGCGTTTTTGTTCAAAGACGTCTCATGAGCCCACTTGTCCCAGACATCGAAATTGAAATTATTCTGTGCTGCGCTACCAGGGACGAATGCTTGAAGTCCGCAATAGTTGTTATAGAACTGGATCCATATCGCATCGAAGTACACAGTGCCATTGAGCATAGGGCCATCTGCGGCGTCTGGGTAAGGGCATTGGGGTGCAGCTGTGGTGTAGTATTTCTTCGAGGTATCGCTTCCGTAATAGGATCGCAAATGGTTGGCAAAGGCCGGCATATTGTTGACGGTTGCTTCAAAGTCGAAGTCGAAGCCGTCGACTACTGCGTCTCCGAATGGTCGTTTTACAGAGGCATTGGAAACTGGTCCGAATGTCTCCCAGATCATCTTGGCACCGGCAGTTGCGGCCGCTTCGCTGGAAAAACCGCCTTCATTGTAAGTGGCTCCTCCGATTGAAAGGAGAATTGTTCGCCCGAGTGATTGACATTCTTTTATATCCTCACTAATAACACAGTGGAGTTAGTAAGTTTATTGTGTATGGGTTAGGGTCTACCCACGCAATTTGTGGACAGTCTAGAAGCTGAGTCCCTGGAAATGCGGTGCAGTTGTCGCCAGCATTTGCGAAATTGACTTCAGGGACGCCACCGGCTCCGTTAATCCTGGTGAGGAAGGAGAGTTGGTATACCTATTTGTGCTGTTAGTGAAGCTCTAAGGACGTTAGCGCCTGTTTAAGGTAATACATCTATGTCCGTTGCTGCACACCAAATTGATAAAATCGTCAGCTGTTATTTCCTTACTTAGTATATAGTCAGGCTTACTCCTGCAGTAATGTGACAGACGCTGTTGAACATATGGACCGGTAGATTGTCCATAGGAATTCTGACCTGGGAGGCCATGTCAGTTATGGCATAGGTTATGCGCTTGGTGCGATATTTACCCCAATAAACAGCAATGTTGTTAGAACTGTTCAAGTTCAGCGCGGCCAGCACGCCTTTGAAAGAAGCCAGAGCAAGTGTGAAAAGTGCAACAGTCTTTGAAGAAGACATGGTGGGGTATCATAAAACACAACAGTGAACCAGCTTAAAAGACTTGGGGCTAAGATTGAGTGCCGCTCGACATGCAGAAATGTTGGCCCTTATTATACATCTTTCGACAAGGCTCTTGATCAGCAAACATACTGTTGAGATATATTATTCTGTGCGTATTGCGAGTCATCTGCGTTTGTCATGGGTGTTTGAGACCGGCCTTTGTGAGTTTTACACAAACATTCCTTGGCTTCATTCTTTGATCTCAATAGTTCGAGGCATGGGTGAGACGATAATGGATTTCGGCGGAATGTAACCTTCACATCCTACTGGGATAAGAACGCTAAAAGGGTCGACAGGAAGACGATGATCGTTTGCATGCGATTCGTTTCAAACGGAATTACAGGGCAGCGCCGCTATGGTGTGCACTAGGAAGTGTTAGCGATGGAGCACAAAGATGCTTGGCTAGTGTATATGGAAGGCATGACAAACGGCAGTGCATCATGGAATCCGATATTGATCGGGATTGAAATCCCCGATGGTTGCCATGTTGTCGCGGCTAAGCATTCTTCTCCGTCAGGTGAGTAGCCCTAAGAGATGGCCGTGCAGGTGATGTGATCACATCTTTCGGCAGTATGATCTTGACAACCTTGTCTAAACTTCCCGATATAATAACCGCTGCCCCTGCATGATGTTCCGTGTCGCATAAGGAGGGTTTCACAAGAAGGCTACATATACCAACGGCTATTCGATAATGGTTAAATCAATGCAACACTGCCGGGTAACCACATGCCGGCATGGGAAATGAAGCAAACTCGCTGAGTCGCTCAGAAGGCCTCCTGACGGCCCGTCTAGATTCTCATGTCACATTCTTTGGCGCCCCCGCTACCCCGCGACTTGACAAGGGATGCCATTAATTTCTGGAAATGTGTCAGGAACATCTGCCACCTGGGAACTGAGCTACCATGAAACGGTTTCATCCCTTGTAGCCGTCACTCTGCGGGTTCTGTCTTATGCATCTTCCACGTGCGATATTACCTCCTTCAACGTCCTAACAACTTCATTTGTCAGCCTTGCGATCTTGTACCAGGAACAATCAATGAGAATTCCCTCCCCTCAGCTACATGCTGCATGTTCGAACCGTTGCGTAGCACCCATAGCCTCGATCTCATTTCCCCTCGACGCCCTGGAATGCGAGGGATCTAAGACACGACAGCCCCTTCGTCAATATTTAGCGATCCCTTCACTCTGATTCGCACATCATTTGAATAACCTTAAGCATTCGGTAGGCATTTGTACAGATCGTCGTCGGCGCCGAACTCCACCCAGAATACCTCGGCCATCCCTACATCATGACTGGTGTACCGTGGTTGCATTCTTTGTTTCCTCTAATTTGAGGTCTTATTATTATTTCTTTTTGGCCACGAGGGACATAATCTTTGAGACCATCTCTACCTTATCTAAATTACAGCTCGCTTCATTGGGGCTAACAGTTGGCTTTTGTGCTCCGTAACTCATCATGAGACCCAGTACACCAGCACTATAGACCATCGATAACTATCAGTTTTCCACAGAAGTGTCCGTCCTAGCACTTGTATCCAGTACCTAACCTACCATTTTAATAGATGTTACTGTCACAGTTACTCCGCTCTAGTCCGATCAGGGAGGCCCTGATGGACATACACCTGTGATAGGTATCGCATCCAGAAGTATATCGATGTTGCTGTTCATTTCAACGGCCCATGTGTCTGATATTAGTACTCCGCTCGACTGAAAATACTACATGTCCTTGATCTAACTATATACTGCAAGGTATGCAAAAGAATGATCGCAATCATACCATACCCGATATTTGTCAACAATATGGAGGTATTCTCGAGCATAGCGTAAACTGTCTATCTTACAAGGTACCGGTAGGAGATCGACACCGTTTAGTAGGTCATGAGAGGGAGATTGGAACTACTCCTACCCTTTGATACTACATTGATGCGGTATGGACTACTCTGGTGCCGGTTTGATGCGATGCTCTGGTCAAAGTGACTACTTTCGTTATCATGATATACAGTCATTTTCTAAATTCCCTTGATATCCAACGGGTCAAGACGCGAATCGGTGTAGTCGCTTGACTATAAAGATAGGTACTCATGGTCAGTGTAACATATTGTTTGACTGAAGTGCATTCTGTTCGACTGACCAAGGGAAAACCCAGTCATGTCATGTTAAATAATCTGTTATCTACACAAAATGAACGCTCCGTAATACTCGGTTCTAGATTGCTTGTACACCGATGATGCCAGTCTACTACACTGTTGGTGATGCTGTCTCGACATCTTACAGTTTGATCTATGAAGCAACAACTAACCGCGTACGGAATTTCGTTCCGTGGGTTCTGTCCCATCAAGATCACGCTGGGTGGGACATATATATGTGTTGGTGCTTGGGTATAGCGGATATATTCATGGACTAACTTTTAATGTTGTCTTTCTGGTTGAGTGAAAACAAAAATATTATATTCAGTGGTTTTTGAAGCAGTTCCTGTGAGAATCATGGTATAGGAAGTCACCTCACAAGCGTGGGTTTAACAATTTACCATTCAAGCTAATGTGGCGTATTGAAGCACCAGTTTTTCATGTTTCCTTTCGCGTATTTTGAATTGCCTCTCTTCAAGATCGTCATTCTAGTCATTTGGGGATAAATTAATTTCAATTCACAACACCTGCCATACACTAGGAGGTCTACTCTTTGTCACCCTTAATGAATGTAGTAACCGTGATTGTAGGTGATGACTACATACAAGATTCAATGATTGGCCAGCCAACAATCCCTATGATGATGGTGGTTGTATTTCGAGCAGTTCTACCTTTACCAGGTGCTTGGGACGAGCGACATGACGAAAAACGGGACACAAACGGCACAACAAAAATTAGTACTCTTACCTGATGAAGTTTGGGCAGACAAACTCTTAGTATGTTAATTACGAACTACCGCGTGATCCAGATTCCATGAGACTTAGGGAACAAAACAAAAGACCCACCCATCATGTGGACTCGACAATGGCATCAAGCAGACTACACAATAGTGCTAAATTCTAATTCTCAAGCCATCGACCCATTGATATACAGTATGTGAACTTGAGTTGCACACTCGGCTTGGCTCCTCATAAATATAGGGAATTAGGGTTACATCGGCCGAGATTGACTGGCCAGACCCTTATCATGGCCAAGGTGGCCCACTATGAGGTCACCATCTTCCCTAGCGATACGAAGCCGATCACTGCAAGTTGACGATTCAATGGCCCCTCCTGCTTGGACGTTGGACCTTTTCGCTGCGAATAATATCGATGCACGTGGTGCCGGTAGTGGTTGAGGAGGGGAATTGCAGATAGGATGTGTCGCCACGTCAGGTTTCGCATAATGTAACTAATGTGCTAATGATTTCTCAACAATTGCATAATAAACTAAAACCATCTCGGTATTTACCCTATGTAAACGTTGTAATTGGCGACCCAATTCACAGTATTTCCACAAACGATTGATCTATTTGCACTTTGGCGTAACTATGCTATTTTTGCTGAAGCACCATCTCTCCAGCAGGATTTTTCGAACCAAAACACCACAGAGTAAAACTATCCCAGGTAAAACTAAAAGGTAATAAGCCGATCAACCAATCAATCCCCTTCCTTTGCAATCCGGCAGAGTTGGTTCATTCTCGGCGCAGAACCACCACTTGACAGATCATCTTCGCCGTTGGAGGTTCAACAAGTTAAAACCCTCTTAATGAAGTGGCGCAATTTCCAAACTTCGAACACGACCAACAAACTGCCCAGTTTCCCGGCTGCGGTGAGCTGCATCATAATCGAGGACCGTGCACGCAGAACAATTGTTTGTGAACTGCTTATCAGGGCATAGCTGTTTCGCTTCACCTCCACTGCGGTGGGCTTGTATCGTCCAATTGAATTTATTCAGAAGGCCAAGCTTATCGGAACCATTTGCCGAGGCTTCCAATTGAGGGTGTCTCCAACCTGAAATAGCTGTGTCTGGCGTCGGGGCATTCCGCTTGGTATGTAGGGGTCAACGATGATGAGGGTCCTAGGGCCAAGCCCTGGGGTGGGCATCCCGCATGAGTACCGCGGAATGGAGGAAGTATAGCTTCTGGATGAATCACTACATCGTGAATCACTTGACAGCTTCTGGTTTTGACAAGTGATGTATCCCTGATGGCTGAATTCAGAAGAAATTGGTTTCTATCGCAAATACAAAGACCAGCCACCCTGCCCTAGATTCACCCGGGAGGCTGTATCTCACATTCCAATGTCATCCCTAGAATTATCTCCTAGAGATAGCGTGCCCCACCACTCTGCAGTATGAGGTGATGATGATCCTCTCCATCTCCGTTATTGGTAGCCACGCCTTACCCACCGGATCGGAAATTTCTCTTACCCAGACAGATAGAAGTCATTGGTGATACCGTCCTAGTGTCACTAGAGTTAAGCCCTAGACTGGGACGTTCTGGACTGTTTCCGGAACCTTGTCAATTAGACTCTATGATTGGTGTATTACTATTTCCACTTGCGGAAGGTCTAGCTGCCCCGCTCCAGCTCATGTCCTGACGTTGCGTAGTATATAAGAATAGATTGCGTTACTCGGACAGACCGGTTGGAAATCATTACACAAGCAAATATAAGCAATGTCCCACTTGAAGAAATTTGAACGGAAGGTTGAGCGCAAAGTCGAGAACCTTGAACACAGACTTTCGCACGACGCTCACCAACACCAGCAACAGCAGAAGGGCAAACCTACCGGCAAGATGCAGGACCAACCCGGCCCCAAGATCAAGAATGAGGTGAAAAAGCAGATTGAGAATCGTCCCGATGAGTGGAAGATCGAGCAGGGTATCAATGCCGCCAAGCTGCCGTTCCTGGACCAGTCTGGTCCTGAGACTGTCTACATCCAGCCCAAGGTCTGGGATGGTAAGATGACCAAAGACGAGGCGGCGATTAAGGCGGTTGGTGACCCTGAGAAGTTGTTCCCCCGTGAAATCGAGGGATGGAAGGGGTAATTTCCACTCCGAATTTTTGTATGTCAATAGCTCAGTAACTAATTATTCTTAGATATGTCGAGTGGGAGGAATACCCCGAGAGAAAGAAGGCCGCACACAAGATCCTCACTTCCCAGGCCTTCCCTCCCAACCCTGAATACCAGATGGGCCCCATCCCCGACACCAACCCCGTGCTGCCCGGAACCCACTGGAAGCAGTGGCATCATGCCGTGGGTGGTGAGCTTACGGACGTGCCTGAAGACTCGTGGAACACCGTGCTGAAGGAGAAGCACCCCGAAATGCTCCATCTTCTGCAATTCCCCTACAACGGCGAGCCTCCCAAGCGACTCACTACCGCCCAGCCAGTCACACCCAACCCTCTTCACTTCGTCCGCAATCACGGTGGTATCCCATTGATCGACAAGGACAAGTTCTTCTTGAAGCTGGACGGTCTGGTCAAGAACCCCAAGACATATACTATGGATGACTTGATGGACGAGTCGAAGTTCCCTCGCATGAAGCAAATGATTACCATGCAGTGTTCTGGAACCCGTCGTATCGAGCAGATTGCTCTCTACGCTGGTCAGGGTGATGAGGTCCCTCAGGCCCCTTGGGCTGAAGGTGCGATCGGAACGGCCGAATACGTCGGTATCAGCTTGAAGAAGGTCATCAAGGACTGTGGCGGTCTTCTTGAAGGCGGCAAGCACCTTGAGCTGTACGGTGCCGAAACCTACTTCAAGAACAACGAAGCGATGAACTATGTCGTCAGTGTGCCCTGGTCCAAGGTCAAGGCCAACGAAGTGATGCTTGCCTGGGAGATGAACGGAGAACCCCTCCCTAAGATCCACGGATACCCCCTGCGAGTGATGGTTATGGGATACATTGGTGCTCGCAGTGTTAAGTGGCTGTATCGGATCAAGGCCATCGAGACACCCAGTCTGGCACCTGTCCAGAGCAAGGAATACCTCTACTTCAACCAGCAGGTTGGCAAGCACAACCAGCGCCCGACGGATGGTATTCAGATCCAGGAGATGCCAGTCAGCTCTGCAATCATGTCCCCATGGAAGAACCAGGTCGTCATCCACAACGGCAAGATCCGCTGCAAGGGCTGGGCTTACTCCGGTGGTGGCAGATGGCCCGAGCGAGTGGAACTCTCGTCTGACGGCGGTTTCAGCTGGTACGCTGTGCCTCTGGAGAACATGTCTGAAAAGGGCCAGTGGACCTGGCGTACCTGGGAGATTGACCTGCCCTGCGACGTGGAGGGATGGATCGAAATCGTGTGCCGTTGCTGGGATAACTCTCTGAACACGCAACCCTTGGCTGTCCGTGCCGCATGGAACTGGGGTCTGCATGTCACTAGCTCCGCGCACAGAATCTCGGTCTACAGCATCAACAAGAGCCGGCCCTTGACTGCAGAGCGTTTGGAGATGCTCAAGGCTCATGGTCAGCCTCTTGCTCCTATCACCTGGCCTGAAGAGCTTCAGACTCAGTCCTGGGACGAATATAAGGACTTCTTCAAGAAGTACCCGAGAGATCCTGATAATGAAGCAGTTTGTTAAGTGCGCTGCGACAAAAATTGGTAACTGTTTTGGCAGCTTCTGCTTATGACTTTGACTACGAAGCGTTGTGGGGATGGTTAATAGTGCCTTATGGTATAGTTCGCAAGTATATGCTAAATTGATGAATATGAAATTATTATTTCACCTGCCTCGAGAAGACACCGTAGACATTGCACAGTAGCATCTGTTCTGGTAACCCTCTGCATAGCTATATGATAAAACATGGGAGTTCCACCGGTAGACCACAGATATTTCCGGGTTTCAAGCAGAATCATAGACAATGTTTCAGTGCGAGTTCTAGTTTCCGTATTGGCTAAGTTGACTAATATGAGATTATTCACTGAAAGCTAGAAGCAAATAATAGGCACTAGTCACATCCTCAAAACAAGACTGCTAGCAATTATTACATAAATAACTGGCGACCATACATCACTTCATCGACTTCATAACCTATGTGTCATAAATACATACATCCAGAGCCTTTTCTGCATACCCTCACCCATAACCATAAAAAATAGCTTATCACCCTACAAAAGCTCATAGTCTGCCATGACTAACCTAATTAGCTATGCTCAACAAACTTCGTCTCAGTAGCATCAGAAGCGATACTACCCGCAGCCTTTCTCCTCTTGGCGATGGTAAAGCCACCGAACAAGAAAAACGCCGCCTCCAAGCCCAGAATAACCGCAAGAGTAACCATGGCACCAATAACACCGGCAACGGGTCTAGAGACCTCATTACTCTTCTTCTCGGTCGACTCAGCACCAGCAGAGTCCGAGGAGGGATTAGCACACTTCCCATCCGTGTTACCGCACGCGCTGCACCATTCCGCCGTAGACATGACGGCAATGTTCTTAGTCTGCTTCTCAAATTCAGACCAGGACATGGTGGCACTCGATTGGCCGTAGAGCGGGAACTCAGTTGGTTCATCAGAGCCAGTGATTGTACCGTTGTGGAAGACAAAGCGCACGGAGATATCAGCTGGGTCGGGGAATCCGCTTGTGGAGTCGGTGATCAACTCCCAGGCCATTGAAGAGGCATAATCGGGGATACCCGTGAAGTCGGAATTGGCCTTGGGGAGCTGGGCAAGGCCGAAGTAGGAGAGGAAAGTTCCATAGGAGCCGAATTGGATGTTCAGCTTGGTTTTGCC
This sequence comes from Aspergillus sergii, assembly GCA_009193525.1. Taxonomy (NCBI): domain Eukaryota; kingdom Fungi; phylum Ascomycota; class Eurotiomycetes; order Eurotiales; family Aspergillaceae; genus Aspergillus; species Aspergillus sergii. The sequence goes on from ML741785.1 coordinate 301,876, forward strand.
CTGGGTGCTGATTGTTTCGCTTAGAGCGTCGAGCATTTCTCCGGCGAGCTGGGCGCCGGCAATGGCGCGGACAGTCTCTGTCGAGTTGTAGGCTAGGTTGTACTGTTCGATGTTGGCTAGGGCCAACAGCTGTTCGAACTGGGCGTCTGTGGGCATGTTCTCGGTGCTGGCGTTGTGGATTCTTGCTACGTTGAGGTAGTCGAAGATGGCATAGGCGTTTTTGAAGCTTATGTCGGAGTCGGAGAATTCACCCTTTAGAACGGGCGTGAGTGATGTGTAGAAGTCTTGAGTGGACACCAGAAGGTCCTTGTACAGTGATGAGCTGTAATAGCTGTTGCTGCTGACCTTAGCCTTCTGGCATTTGGTGGTGTCTTGGAGCCATGTATTGTCCTCGCTGTTTGTTCCGGTGGTGGTGAGGGAGAGTGGGACCAGCTGATAGCCATTCAATGGCGCATCAACCGTTGTCCCATTAGCCAATTTCTGGCTTGCAGTTGCTCCGACTGGAGGGTAGACACCCTGGAGGAAGCCAGTTGCCGAGGTCTGCAGCACGGCATCAGATGGTGCAGCTACACTGAGCTGCTTTAGGTTGACAATATCCGTGCTGATGCCTTCAATTTGAAGGGAAGAGTTTGAATCGATATAACGGTTGTGGTAGTAGCTACCGGTCATGAAAACCTCACTATATCCCAAGTCCGTAAGCTGGGTGTTGCCCAGTATCTTAGGGGTACGATCGCCATGACGGGCAAATATGTATGCACCCAGAACTCTCTCCGCAGACGCTAAGTGAGCCTGGGGCATGGCCAGCATGGCCAGCATGAGGTAGTCTCGCGATGAAGTCCGCATTTTGCAGGAAGAATGTCAATCCTGAAAGCAATTGTTCATTAACTCGTTCTCTAAATCCTGGGGAAAGGGTGTCAATTATATATTTCACAGGGTTACTTCATGAAGTGACACGCTACTTCTACTACGAAGACCCTGCAGTTGTACCCCGCACCTATACGGGCATATTAACGACCTCGTCCGTGGAGCGATATGTCACTAGCCATATGGCCGAAGACTATTTTCCGCTTGCACACCAGTAGCAGTTCTAGACGTATACTTGGTGCATAACAGAAATTATTGCCAAGCCTAGACGCCTTGGCATGTCTCTAGAGAAGGAAGCAGGCGGCGCCTCTCCGACCACCCGCTCTGTTCCGGGCAATTAATGAACTCAATGCAGAACTTGGACGAGAGGTCTAGTATCCCACCTACCGTGGGTTGAACCTTGCAGGAAAGCTTAAATTCATATGACTGGTTGAATTGTCTATCTGACCGTTTTTGGCAATCCTAACTGACCAATAATTCTCTTCTGCATCACACCAAACATCATTGACTACTAATTGACTTGGCACCGGGTGTGATATGGTTTAATGTTCTAGTGAAAGGCGCATTGGACCCTTGTACCCTGGTAAAGAGCTAGTAGGTGGCTGGTCACAGGGTACGAAGACTTTGGCCTTATATCAAGGGTCCAGATGCAGTGCGGCCCTCATTGAACTGGCTTAGTGCCCATGCATAATGACGTCGAGGGCAATTTGCCACTGGAATAATCGAATGCCTGTATATTCACGTAATGGACATCCCTTGGGCTTAATCGTTTTAGGGAAGAGAAACCAATATCCTGCACTACTCTACTGCACTTTGGCTCATAGTGATCTCAAGGTCGAGCAGGTAATCCGCTGTCCTACAATGGCATTCTTTAATTAGAGATACACAGAATTACGAACCAACCCACATTCCATTAGATGACAGCTGAGTTTATACTCTAATCTTAAATAGCACCCATCCATAAACAATGCCCATCATTGACGTGAGACTAAATTGCCCTCCCCATCCCAATCCCTATTTGCCCTCCACTCCCCGTCCTCCGGTTTGCTACCAACAAACTCCTCCCGTTTCCAGATCTCCGCCTTTGCCTTGCACTCATCCAGAATCTCCTCGCCGGCTCTCCAAGCCGCACGCCTGTGCCCCGAGCTAACAGCAATCAAGATCGATGCCTCCCCAACAGCCACCGTACCCAGTCGATGGGAAATGCTCACAGCAATGAGCCCATGTTTTTCTTTGCTCTGTCGTGCAATCTGCGTCAGAGTCCTTAATGCCAATGGTGGATAGGATGTATAGCTGAGTTGTGCGACTGCACGACTATCAAATGTATTTCGCGTTGTCCCTAGGAAAAACACATTTGCGCCTGCTGCGGGGGAATTGGTGTAGGATAATGCTGTATCTGCACTGAGGGGATCGTATGTCAATTCGATATGGATTTTCTCGTCGGGTAGGGTGACGGTGCGTGGAAATGTAGACCGGTCAAGGTGAGCGGGGGTCGAGTCTTTGGTTTCGGAAGGTATCGACGGGTTTGAAACTCTACTCGTTTCTGTTGAGATGGTCATTTTGAGGAAGTGTAGTTGAATGTGCTGGAGATATATATCCAAATGTAGAAGTCCGCGATGCTATGCTTATGACCTTACAACCTGTTGCACACCTCTTTGAAGTTTTGTCAAGCTATCTATCTATCACCCAGACCCAGAACTCAGTAAGATAAACCGCCCATGACAGTGGATCTATTACCAAAGCTGAAGAGGGGCAGTTGTTCGAGATCGTATCTGCAAAGTAGGGTTTGAACAACTAAAGCCGTGGGGCATCAAGACCCCGCGCTAGGCCGTTTGGGGAACAACTAATCGACCAATTACGGAGAATAACTTCGAATCAAACTAAACTGTCACTGCGACGAAATATCTGCACACTAATGCACTCGGAGATGATCGCTTTTCATATTTCTTGTTGAGGGATCGGAGATTGTACGGTGAAAGGTCGTTTATAATCCGGAATATACTGTAAAATTGGACGTTGATGAGGTTACATTTCGGCCTCGCTCGTTGATCTCCCGTTTCATAGGTATATGCCCTCGAGTAAGTAAACAGAGACATGGTAATGGACGCACGATGACAGAAGAAATATGGATAGGAGTGGGGCACCTTAGGCGTTGAACCCTCCACTACATTAAGATGAAGCAGGCGTTGTAATTATAGAACAGGGAGCATGGGCTGACAAAACAATGTGCAGCCTGTACGATCTGAGATATTCTCCTTGGAATTGAATATAGAAGTACTGATTTCTCGTAATCCTCCTCCGTCATTATCTGAACCATTTGTATGCGACTTTAATTTATCTTCGTTGTCAACCATGACAGATCCAACATTACAGCCCGCAATACTAATCGTATCAGACACTGCTGCCGGGGAGCCGTCAACAGACAGGGTTGTCGATGCCCTAACACCACTCTTACTAACCACAGACCAAAGTCGCTGGAAGAAACCATTTTCCAACATCGTTCCCGACAACGTACTAGATATACAAAGGAGCATATGCGACTGGACAGACGGGCAAGATGCCGTTAATCTCGTGCTCCTGAGTGGTGGCACAGGATTCACTGCGCGAGACAATACCCCTGAGGTTTGTAGAATCACTGGTGATGCTTTCATTGCCCGAGATCTGATACTGTGTTACGCAGGCGGTGACCCCTCTCCTTCATCGTCAAGCCCCTGGACTTGTGTATGTGTTCTCAGGATTCAATTGACGACTGTCGCTGATTCATATAAACAAGGCATGGCATGTTGGCTGCCTCGTTGAAAGTCACGCCATGTATGGTTAAGCTTAATCACCTTTCCTGTCAGAACTGGGACTAACATTGAGCACAGTCGCGATGATGTCCCGGCCCGTCGCAGGAGTCCGAAACGGGACAGTGATAGTCACGCTTCCTGGGTCGCCGAAGGGGGCAAAAGAAAACCTAGAAGCTATTGTGAAACTTCTTCCCCACGCGTGCATACAGGCAGCCGGGGCAAACTCCAGACTTCTTCACGCTGGCGGCATGCAGAAACTAGAAGCAGAAGCCGGTGTCTCTTCGGGTAATAACCAAGAGAGCAGCGCCGAGAATTCCCAGGCTCATCAGCCACAACTTGGACATAGTGATTGCGGGCACTCCCACCATCGCGGAACTAGGACAGCAAAGTCGAATGACACGAGCGAGGGGCCCAGCCGCCGGAATCGTTTATCGCCTTATCCAATGTTGTCGGTGGACGAAGCGCTCTGGCGTATCAGTCACCATACTCCTGATCCTGTTGTTGTTGAGGCCTCAGTAACACCCTCGCTGATTGGTTCAGTGATTGCTGAGGACGTCTACGCTGGAGAAGCTGTACCGGCCTATCGAGCTAGTACCGTTGACGGATATGCAGTGATCGCCCCTGACTCCACTTCAGAGAATATAACTTCTACTATGACGGGGACTAAGGGCGTTTTTCCTGTTGCCTCAATTGCGCACGCTAATGCCAGCAATGTTGCTCCCCCATTGGAACGAGGCACCATTTCGCGTATTACTACGGGCGCACCGCTGCCTCCAAACGCAAACGCGGTGGTTATGGTTGAAGATACTCTTCTGCATTCCTCCACACCAGATGGTACTGAAGAAGCCACGGTGGAAATTCTAACGGATGATATCAAGCCAAACGAGAATGTACGGCAGCCAGGTAGCGACATTGAGCTGGGCTCGAGGATCCTTCGAAAGGGCGATATCGTCACACCCGTTGGCGGTGAAATTGGGCTCCTCTCAGCAACTGGGACAAGCACGGTCAAAATATACAAAAAGCCTTGTATTGGAGTCATGAGCACAGGGGACGAACTGGTCCGACACGATGACCCTCAAAAACTTCATGGGGGCCAAATCCGTGATTCTAATCGGATTTCCCTACTCTCGTGTCTCTCGTCTTGGGGTTTCCCGACTGTTGACTTGGGAATCGCTCCTGATACCCCTGCCGGAGAACTCGAAGAGCGGCTACGTGACGCGGTCCATAGGGAAGAGAATAGTGTCGATGTAATTATCACGACAGGCGGGGTCTCGATGGGCGAACTAGATCTCCTCAAGCCAACCATCGAACGGTCACTCGGTGGCACGGTACATTTTGGTCGTGTCTCCATGAAGCCCGGGAAACCAACCACCTTTGCTAGCATCCCTGTCAAGCGGTCCCCCTCTCAAACGGACGATTCACCAAGAACATGGGGGAAAAAACTCATTTTCTCACTACCTGGAAATCCAGCCTCGGCGTTGGTTAGCTTGCACTTGTTTGTGCTACCCTGTCTGCACAAGCTGATGGGTATGGGTCAAGAAAGACTTTCCTCGGGGTCCGGGCCAGCACCAGGGCTGCCCGTCGTGACTGTCACTTTGATGCACCAGTTGCCGTTGAACCGCGAGCGTACGGAATATCATTGCGCTATTGTCAGGGCTTCTCAAGCAGATGGACTATTGTATGCTTGTAGTACGGGGGTTAGCACTACAGGACAGCGGAGCTCAAGGGTGGGGAACCTGGCGCATGCAAATGCTCTTCTGGTATTGAAACCTGGACATGGATACATTGAGAAGGGTACGCTGGTAGAAGCCTTGATTATGGGCCCTATACGGTCAGGAGTATAATGACGGTTAGATTATAGATGGTTTGTAGATTGAGTGCAATATCACTGCGCCGCAAAGAAGATGCATGTCCTATTCAACCGTTGCTTTTCTGGCCTGAAGAATATACATTAATGTGTTATATTATGCTTGGCGTTATATGAAGATGAAGCCAAGCTCTCTCGCGTCAACCTAAATCGCAGCCACGAACTTAGCATAACCAAGGAAGTTCTAGATACCAAATCGTCAGGTAACCAATACAATGATTTGTATACATGATGACTATAATAAACAATTGAACTACTACCATTCGTTCACAGCACCGAGCCTGCAATGTCTAGCCATTGAAAACTCCAACCAAGTTGGTTACGACACAGCAATGATTCGCTCCATAGTATTGCCGAAGACGGAAAAGACGCCAAATTAGAACAACTCCACTCGGGACTCACTCAGCAGTCTTAGCTTCTTCCCTAGGGTCTGTGCTCTGCAGACTAGAGCCATCTTTCTCGGAGGTGCAATCAGAGTCCGCGGAGATAAAACCGGGTGATTTGCTAATTGGGGTTGATTATCCAGTGGTTTAACGCATTTGCACGTTTCTGCCAACCGAGATAAATTTTCTGTTGATCTCACGCAGTTTTGGTAACGATCTCACCCTACGACAGAAATTTTTATTTAGCTAACTATTCTAGGAGTACAACCGTGGCCTACAAAATAGGAGATAATATCCGCAAAGAATTAAATTCTCTAAGCATGGCTCAAGCTGCGACCGGGACCTTTCAGGTTCATTACTTCGCCAGTGCATCGAGCTATACGAACCGACAATCAGAGTCTCTGCCTGCACCACTGCCGCTGGCTAAATTGTTCGATGTCTTGGAGTCCAAGTATCCTGGGATCGAGGCAAAGGTCTTGACGAGTTGTGGGGTTAGTGTGAATGTGGAATACGTGGATGTGGAGGAGGAGAAAGTGAAACTCCGCGATATGGAACCCCAAGATGGGCAAACCAGCGACTTGATGATTATCAAGGAGGGTGACGAAGTGGCTATTATTCCCCCTGTTAGTTCGGGGTAACTGGACCGGTTTGCTGTAGATATGACAGAAATCAGGCCGTTTTCCTTCAACGGCATGTCTCCAGCCTTTAATTGTCTAGCGTGCATGGGCAACATTGGCGACTTATATAAAAGCAAGAGTCATGGTTATCAAGTAATTCTCAATCGGCCCTTACATACTGAATCTAGAACAACGCATGCCACGAAATCCCAGAGGCATGTATGTAAGAGAGCAAAAGCCGTCCCGGTTTTCGGCCCGAGCATTGACTCCACCGGCTGGTTACAGTAACTGCAGGCCATCTATTTATCTAGCTGGGTGATTGGCAGTGGGCTTAGCGGGATGGCCCGTCTGTTTTCTTTTCTTTTCTTTTCTTTTTTTCTCTGTGCTGTAACACGGATAAGGTGTTGCACGAGAGACCCCCTTTCTATCAACTGAGGTTGTATACGGTTTTCGCCTCACTCACAAGAACAATAATCTTATAGCGAGAGTACTCGTGGAGGAGCAAAACTCGGACGGTTACATTATGCCCTCGCCAGCCAAGGAAGAGCTTAACCGCCACCATGCCTGTGGGCCTGCCTTGTTATGAGATTGCTTGATTGCACGGCTTCTTATCGTTGGTGGGGTTCGTAGCCCTAGTCCGGAGACCGCCCGAGACCTAACATTTAGTAGTTGCGGGTCGGAAATGATTTAAGTCTCGATCAGCATCGTGCTCACTGTCCGGTTTTAAAATCTCCCGGACAGCATTGAGTTCAGGTCAAGGTGTGTGAGAGTTCTGTCATAATTCGCTATGACCTACGATCCAGAGAATGCAATGGCAGACGCCAGGGTCGATGCGCCTGTGGAGACAGGAAAGGAGAATGAAGCAATGCAGACCACTGTCAAAGAAAGCACACTAGTCTACGACAATTCTCCTGACCCCAGCAGGCGAGACTCCTATCGCCCCACGAAATTGCAAAGTAATTTGACCATTGTTAGCTGTGTGAGTCGGCCCTTGCTTGCGGGGATGCATGGAGCGATAACTGATAATTCATCCAGTACATTGCCAATTTCAGCGATGGATTCCAGAACAGTCTTGCCAATCCTACCAATGTGATTTTCAAAAAGCTTCTAGGCACCGATGGATATCCTTCTGAGATGCAGACGCGGATTAGCAATTCGCTCCTAATCGGTGCCATTCTCGGTGTCCTCGCCTTGGGATATACGTCTGACATGATTTCGCGACGAGCCGGGTTACTATTTACCTCTGGGCTCGTAGCGATCGGGACTCTGATGTCTACACTTGCGCTGCAAGTACATCCGACGCACAACATGCTCTGGTACTTTGTTATAGTACGAGGTATCGCTGGTTTCGGTGTTGGGGGCGAGTATCCTCCCAGTGCAGCAGCAGGAATCGAGGAATCAGACGATGTAAGACAAATACCAGCCATGTCCACTCATAGAAATGGATAAACTAACATGGAGTAGTTTAAAAGAAAATACCGTGGACCAGTATTTGTCTCCTTCACCACACTGATGGCTACCTCAGCTGCGCCCATTCAGATGATCGTGTATCTCATCTGTCTCATCGCCAGCAATGAAAACCTCCCAGTCACTTTCCACGCCATATACTCGATTGCCACAATCCTACCAGTAATAATCATGGTTTTACGTTTCTTCATGACCGACTCAACATTATTCCACTACTCAAATTTCAAACGCCAGAAACGACCTCTCAAATTCTACCTACTCCTCTTGAAACGCTATAAATGGCGTCTCTTCACCACATCCCTCGCATTCTTTCTGTACGACTTCATCAACTTCCCCAACAGTATTATGTCCAGCACGATCATCAACTCCCTAGTCAAGGACCACAACATCCGCACCACCGCAATCTGGCAAGTCATCCTCGGCGCCCTTCCAGTCCCAGGCGTGATCGTAGGCGCCTGGCTGACCAACGCAATCGGCCGCCGATATACCGGTATACTAGGATTCGCCGGATACATGGTCCTCGGCTTCATCATCGGCGGCACATTCCCCCATTTGTCCAAGAATATGCCGGCATTCGTGGTCCTGTACGGTCTGCTACAAGCCCTAGGCCACATGGGACCTGGTGCGACCATCGGGTTAATCTCGACAGAGTCATTCCCAACTGCTATGCGTGGAATGGGATATAGTGTTGCTACGGCGTTCGGGAGAACTGGTGCTGCGGTAGGAACGCAGTGTTTTACTCCGTTGCAGGAGAGGGCGGGGAAACAGTCCACTTTCTATCTGGCGGGTGGTGTCGCTATTCTGGGGATGATTGTGTATTGGTTTTTGCCCGAGAGTAGTGAGTTGAATTTGGAGGAGGAGGATAGGGAGTTGAGTGTGTTTTTGGCTGAGAATGGCTTTCCTATGGAGAAGGCTTGAGGGGTTTTATGTCCTCGTGGTGAGATTCGTGGTAATATTAGGGCTTGGGGGCTGTATATAGTCCGCTGTAGGATGAGACAGCCGACGCAAATTACGTCCATTTTGTCAATGTGTCATTTACAGAATAATGATAAAAAGTATACCCGATAGATCAAAAAGAGAGTATGTCTATCATATACCTCCAGCTAATCAAGACATCTTCGCTGTTCAAAATTTATAGACGTCAACCTAAATTGTCACTAGAAATATAGCCAACTTCCAACCAACACATGCGATACAAGACACTATCTAGCAGGCCAAACTAAGGCTATACCTGCAACACATCTAATAAACACTCAAAGCACTCCCCAGCCACACTCAGGTACTACTACTCCCTCCGCCGCACCCGAATCTTAACATCCAACTGAGGAATAATAGTCTGACCAACAACAGAATTCACCGGTCTCTTCTCCAACGGCTCGATATCATAGTTCATCAATATATGCCCAATAATAAGCTTCATAGCATGAGCCGCAAACCACCGACCAGGACTACAAAGGTCAGCCAACCATCATCCTTCTTCAAACTAACTCCCAGCCCAATGAAACAGATAAAGACTCACCAGGAATGCCTCCCATGCCCAAAAGCCAAGAACTTCTCACTGGTCACAGGCACTAACATAGCCTTAACTTCCTTAGTTTCAGTATCCTCCGAAAGGAACCGGAACGGTCGATACTCATCCGGATCCTCATAAGTCTGCTCATCATGATGAACACCAACCGCAGCGACAGCGAGCCAGGTCCCACGAGGTAGCAACTGTCCATCGGGAAGTGTGATACCGCCTTTCTGCACGACGCGTCTGGAAAGCATACGGTCGGATAATGGACTGAGTCGGAGACTTTCACGGATTGTGCTTTCCATGTATGGCATTGATTGGGAGATGGGTTGGGATTTGTCGCGGTTTGTGAATGCAGCTTCGGCTTCTTGACGTAGGGTGTTATAGTATTTGCGGTCTGGGTCGGAGCTGAGGAGGTCGAGGAAGAAGTTTTCCGTCATTGCTATGAGGACGTCGACGGGGAGGAATACCTGTGGATAGTTTAGTTAGTATGGTGTCTATGATATGGTGCAAAAAAGGTTCCATGGAGATGCGCACTCACAATGAGAGTAAGTCGAACTATCAGCGAGCTAATGTGGACTTTCCGTGTCGGATTCTGGCTCATGGCCAGATCAACCATCCATGTGACCATATCTGCTGGAGGAGTCCCTTTCTTGGTTCTGAGGAGTTGTATGCGTTCTTTGAATGTCGGATAGAGGTAAATAATAAGACGCACCCAGTAATAATATATAGGGAAGCCGGCAATAAGACCAACAACAGGTTTAAGCGGCCATGGAACTAATTGAGACACGAAAAGCATCATGGCCCCAGTCACGCGGGTAAACATCTTGACGTAGTAAACAAATGTCCGATTCCTGGAAAGCGACTCGCCGAAGAAGAGCCGAAGACAAATCCCGAAGATAATGCTGTCCAACACTAAAGTCAGATTAAGTTCTTTCCATGCAATGTCGCCAGGAGCGCCGAGCACTTCGTCCGTGGTATGTCTCAGTTCATCCAGGAATGCGTCTTCAGTGTTTGGAATATTTCGGGTAAGATCAGTCCGGATAGCTCTGATCAATTCAAGATGGTCGTAGTTATCGAATGCTGGAGCGAGGAATGGAAGGGCATGGACATCCTCGTTGGCCTTTTCGTGGGACAGAACGTTTTCTGGTTGACTTAGTAGCCATGGGATTTGCTCTGGTGGCAGCAGGACTTGGGGATAGAAGCTCGGGTTGCATATTGCGAATGGCTCTGCCTTTTTGGAGAACTAGAATCATACAAAAGAAAGGTACGTTAGCATGTGCATTTGACAACTGCTAGACGCGTGTACAAACCGCTTTATAGCCATCCTCGCTGGATCTGGACCCACTGTATTCCTTGAGGGTTAACCTAAGAGCAGAAAGGGGTCCACTGGGAATTAATGGCCACCATCGCATAGACGACGGTAATCTGAGATAGCCAAACCAAGGACATAGCAAAACGAAAATCAGGAGACCAAAAGAGACGACAAGAACCTGCGCTGGGAAACTAGTTGCCATATCTGCGATCTGCATTCTGACTGTGGGCGGATGGAATTTTCAAGTTCGATATTGCGTTTTTGCTGCTCAGGGTTAATGTACACAGAGATGAGCCTACGCTAGACCCTCCTCGACGAAGACATTGGTCAATGAAGAGGGCAATCTGCCATCCGTAACATATCACTATTGAACGCCTAAGGTTGAAGTAAGCTGACAGGTTAAACAGAACCACTTAAAACTGAATTCTAAATGTGGTGCTCAGGGATACAAAGCCAAACCCAAGCACAATCATATGCTATCTCTTACTATGGTAAAGATGAGACCCTGTGATCTCCCTTGCATCGGGGCTTGACCAGAAAGTGTTAATACGAACCTGCAGTGTAATTGTCGGCGTCCAATGATGACAAGTCTTTGGTGATGCACTAATACATGCTCTGGACCAAATGCTCCATGTTTATCTGCGCGATAACAAACTAGGAAAAGGTGAATGAGTAAGTGAGTGACGGGTGAAGGGAAACGATGCTCGTATGAGTGATGTCAATGTGGGAAGGCGGTTACATTGCATCAGGCCTCCGGATATTTAGTCCTGCACTTGCTACTAATTCAATAGAACTGTGAAGTATTACACCCATTTTATTTAACGGGATGGGTTAGGGGTAGTAAAGCGGCTCAAGATCATACAATAGACGAGGAACCCATGTCCATCCTAGCATAGCATCCACCATGATTGGCGAGCAGTATACTGGCATTATTACGGGTTTTGAATCGGCCTTAGCAGTTATCTGCATCGCTGTGTCCCTTTTCCTATTATCCCCGTGGATTGCTTACGCTAGATTGCCAACGTCCCTAAAATCACCTATCACAGCAAAAGGGCCGTTATCAGCGCTACGAGCATGCTTGAATGAGATCGCCGCCGGAGCGAAAACCTCGACCAGGGGATACGAATTGGTGCGTCTACCTAACTATCTCATCTGCGGTAAAGCTTGTGCTAACGTTTTGGGTGTACAGTACTCCAAAAATGGGCAGTCCTTCGCGATGCTGAACATGAACTTTCGTCCTCAAGTTATCCTACCTCCAGAGCATGTCCGCTGGCTAGTTACCCAACCAGAAGATATACTTTCTCATGCCAAGGCTAGTGACGATGCTGACGCGCTGGGGTATATCTGGCCACTGTTTGATGCATCCGCTCTGCACTCATTCTCTAAAGTCCTCCAAAATGATCTCACTCGAAACGTCACACAGACAGAGAGAGCTGTCTTGGAAGAGGTGCAGCACATCATGGATGAGCTTGTCGGTGAGACCGAATCTTGGAAGGAGGTGAATATGGTTCATGTTTTCGAGAGGATCATGTACCAGGCGACGCAGCGCGTTTATGTGGGACTTCCTCTGTGCCGAGACACCACGTATATGGGATACGTGAAAGGATATGCTCGCTCCTTGGGCACTGCCATGGTCTTCGCAGCTCAGCTTACACCTTGGCCGCTCAGGCAGGTTACAGCCGTGCTCGCGGGACTACCGGTTTACTACTATGTCCTTCGGGTCCGATCTTACCTTTCCCCTCTATTCAAGGAACGCATGGAGAGGCTGAAAGGGAAAGAGGAGACCAAGGATGATAATCTGGAAGGAGAACCAAGGAACCTGATTACCTGGATGTCGAATGGCGTGCTTTCAGGGGTCGGGCCCAAGTCGGTCAGCCCCAGCGAAATGGTAACATGGCTCGGAATTCTAGTAAGTGGTTCAACCTGCCACTCTTAGTCCACATTAGTGTGTTCCAAGATCTTAACTGATTGCACACAGGCCCTCCTACCAACAGATAATCTCTGGACGACATGCACAAATGTACTCCTTGACCTACTTAGCTCCAAGTCCGAGCACGCTTATCTCCATACCATCCGCGAAGAAGCAAAGACGGTATTCGCTTCAAGCAAGCAATCCAGCCAGCCCGTGTCACATGGACTGCATCACATCGACAGCGCCATTCGGGAAAGTCTGCGGATGAATTCGTTATCCCCGAGATCCCTCCATCGCCAGGTTGTACGTCGTGGAGGCGTTGTGCTACCTGACGGACAGAAAGTCCCTACAGGGACTTGGCTGTGTGTTTTGTCCGGCAACATCCAGAGAGACGAGGACTACTATGAGGATGCACAGACCTACAAGCCGTTCCGTTTCGTTCCTAGGCTGGTTGAGTCTGGAGGTAACAAAGCACCCCTGTTGCCTCTGACAAATGAGAAATATCTTACATTCGGTTATGGTCGACATGCCTGGTAAGCAATTAAATTGATTGTTATACTATGGTAATGCTAACTTGTTTCAGCCCCGGTCGATGGTTTTCGTTCCAGATTATGAAGATCGTTATTGCTTACATCCTCGTGAACTACGACATCCGGCCTCTGGAGAAACGCCCGGACAATATCGTTTTTGCGGATCTCAACATACCCCACCTATCCCACATCATTCGGATCAAGAGGATGACATGAACATGGTTTTGCTGTTGCATAGGTGGGCATGAGCGCGGTGGTTGCACAAACAAGCAAGGGGGCAATAGACAAGTTCCTACATGTTCTCCAACCCGCTTTCAAATTTGTCCTGCTTTGCTTAGATTCCGATAGGCCGTCGAAGATCGGATACCAGGGTTTCTCTGTATCGCATGATGAGGCACATGGCAACGCACTATAAGGAGTTATGGGGTAAAGCCTTCATCACACAGCAGTAGTTACAGTTACAGTGCATATTCGTATCGGTATAGGCCTACCCTCTACAGTGCCTCAGGGTCAGTTTTTAGATTTCAGTCTTAGCCCGAGGTCTTGGAAATGAACCTGCATTAGCTATAAAATGTAACCGCACTTGATGCATCCCTTTACGTAAAGTATACTTTAGAGAGAGAATCCTCCGACGTAGATATGCCTGACCCGTGAATATACCATGTAAATAGAATCATAAGACCCACATCATATGAGACCGCTGAACTATGTGAAGTGTATTGAATCCAAAGCTTGCATATTGCAATGTTTCTCACTGCATCACACATGTCGGGTGGTACAACGGTGACTCTGTTGGCTGGATCTCAATATGATCGGCAGCCGATGTAGCACACGGTATCCATGAACCGGAGTATGCCAACCGCAATGCCTTTCCGACTGAAGCCGGGATGGCAGTCAGTCCTCCAATCGGCCCCGTATTCTTGTCTGTGTGAGGTACAGCCGTAATACATAACATTTTATGTGTTGGGTGTCACAAGGGAGACTACGAGTTGGATAATGCTGAATATCATAGAAGAAAGTTAGTCTGGTGTGGGAATAGGCAAAACAGGTAAAAGCTGGATTAACACTGCCACTAATGCATCCACAATCACAGTGAGAAACAAACTAATTGCGGATCAATGCTTATTGTGTGGGCCTTTGGGATAGGACGCATGACGGGCGGGAGCTCGAGCTCTGACGTTTAGTCTAACGGTGGCCTTATCTGCTGGGAATCTATAGTTCGCTGTCAGACTCGGGCCTCATATCCTCCAATAGGACCACAAAGTTGAATACGAGCCCATCTCGTCCCTTGGCTCTTAGATTCCGGGCCAACGCTACGGGTCCTACTAACATTCAGCTCGTATTACCTGAAGGAGGACGAATAGTTATCAAATCTGACTATATGCGACAGAAAATGGCGCCAAGACGTCTTGGTCTGTCACAATAGGCACTTAGCATGGCACATAGAGACTTAGAGGCAGGCTCATGTCAAGCTACAAGGGTTGGTGGGCCTGATCCATTATGACAGCATTAGCCAGACCAAACTGGATTACGGAAGATCTATATTTACATATGGTTCTGTTTTAGGGTGCATGGCAATGATACGCACTATACTACTGTATACAGAATCGTCCCCATAGAGATTAACAGGACATTTTGTCATAGTCATTCGATGCAATTTACGGCTAGGTAGCTCGGGCCTCATTGCCAGCCCGTTATACAATCCCAGGCAAGGAGTCCAAAGATCACGAACAGTAACCTAGTTTGCAAATCTGGTAGCAAACCAGTCACGCGCAGAAGTCAACTTGTGCTGGCCCTCAGGACGACCCAGCTTCAATCCCGTAATTTGCTTTAGCTGTCTGGCGGTATCGACCTCCGTGTCTTCCGGTCCGAAGTATCGGCCGCCTGTCAGCTGGGTGAAGCCAAACATGAGTTTCACGTCCTCTAGCTCCTGGATTCCATGTGTATCAAAGGCCTCCCACGTTGGTAATATGGGCTGAAAACGCGACTTGCTTCCTGTAACCGCGGCAAAATCCGCGACAACTTGTTCAAAACTGCGGATGTCGCTGACACCGTGGACGAAGTGACCGTTCCATCGACCAGGATCCAGGAAGATACCTTGCACAATATCTCCGAAGTCGTCTGAGATGCTCAACCATGGAACGTGCTCGTCCCCTCCCCAATACGGGACTCTGAAAGTAAGGTATCCTTCGTCATCAGTAAAATAGGGAAATCCTCCGAAGACAGGAGCGACCTCCTTGCCGAGGAAGTTTTCTAGGAACCATCCGGCGCCAATGGGAGTGAAGGTCTTGAAGGGCCCAAGGGACCTTGCGTACTGCTCAATCTTGTTCTTCACTGTCCTGGAGTTAGTCGTATCCCTCCGGTCAGGAATTCTGCGACGAAGGGGTCTTACTATCCATTGCCTTCATTCGCACTCGGCCATTCGTCATCTCCGTGCAAGGAGGACCAGAGCTGAATACGAGATGCTTCACACCAGCCTGGAGAGCAGAATCAACGATTATCTTGCCCATGTCGAACTCTGTTGGCCCACCCTCGGTAGCAAAGGCCTTAATACGCCCGTTAATAGCTTGGCTTGGTCGAGGTAGCATCAGCCATACACACCTTGTCATCAGAGTTGATGTTGACAAATGCTCCCCAAGAGCCACTAAATGCTGACAGCATCTGCTCCCCCCTAAACCCATCTCCCTGAGCAATGTCGGCACCGAGAGCAGCAAGCTTCCGGCTGGCATCGGACTGAGCGTTTCGCGTAATGACACGCACTCTAAAGTCCGGATTTTGAAGCAGCGAATGAGCCACGGAACCACCCTGCTTGCCTGTACCCCCGAAGATGGTAATGAGCTTACGGTCTGAGCTCATGATCATATGGTGTCAGGGAGTCACTGTATTGAGTAAACAAAGCCCCGTAAGGTATAGGTAGAGATTATCAATAGAAAATGCACACTGAGTTGGTCTCCAGAATCCGAACTTGCGCATCTGGGCCTGCCTTTATAGATATCGGTCAACCATGTAATGTCCGTTAGGCCAGCAGGCAGCATCATTACTCGGTGAACAGCGGCATCCATCGAGCTGCGTTAATCATATCCCGGACCATTGCAGCTTGCGTTCCAGGGCACAGCTCGTGTTTTCGTGTAATTGGATTGACATCACACCCTTGTATGAATAGTTAGTTCACACATTTGATAACCCTTCCTCATTGGCTTGCAGTGTCCCATGATCCCACAACATGTAACGATCATACATGCTATACAGCGGTTCCCCATGCAGGCATGAGGCTTCCTCGCTCCTGGATAATGTCTTACCTGGGCGGCCTGATGGGTTTGACTCCTTGCACTGGAGGGCCTTCTCCCGGTTCATCATGCAGTAATGTAGTACTGCTGACAATTTGGCAAAGCAGTTAATTTAGAAGGTGGCAGAGCACTGGACAGTGTATATAAACATCTCCTTCCAGGGCGAATTGTTGGCTCAAGTTAACTCCCTTCTCCGCCTGTCAATAGAAGATTGTATTACCGCCCCAGAAACAGACACCCTCGATGCCTTCTCAAGTTTTGACTCATGAGGAAGAGTATGACCTGGCCGTA
Organism: Aspergillus sergii; assembly: GCA_009193525.1. Taxonomy (NCBI): domain Eukaryota; kingdom Fungi; phylum Ascomycota; class Eurotiomycetes; order Eurotiales; family Aspergillaceae; genus Aspergillus; species Aspergillus sergii. Next base: position 318,711 of record ML741785.1, read on the forward strand.
CGCCAGGGGAAGGGCCTTGCCCAACACTTCTTCGATCATGTTTTCCTCAACCCTTCTGCCGTTGCTGTCGTTGACGGTGATACGAATTTGACGTATCAGGACTTGCACGAGCGGGCTGCAGTGCTCGCCCGAGAACTCCAACGGGGGAATCTGCATACAGAAGAGCCTGTTGGTGTTGTTGTGCAACATGGCATCTCAGATGTGGTTGCTCAAATGGCCATCCTGTATGCAGCGGGTACTTGTGTTCCCATGGATCCAACCCTGCCTGACCTGCAGATCAAGGGTCGACTGGACAGATTAAAGGCAAGATATATCCTCGTTGACAGAGACAACCAGCATCGGGATCTGCCATTCCACCCCTTAATTGTCGATGACTCAAGCGCGTCGTTTTCCAAGAGCTCGTACGTCTGGGACAATGAGGAGCCCATGCAGACTACCCTGGAGCATCGCACCCACATCATACATACCTCCGGGACTACCAGTGAGCCCAAGGCCGTTCAAATCGCGGCACGCTCTATTCTGCAGGTGGTTTTCCACGCTCCGTTCGAGCCTTTGTACTCGGCTGATCGAGTGGCCCATGTTAATAACTCAAGCTTTGATGTCTCCCTTTTTGATATCTGGGCACCACTGTTACGTGGAGCTTGCATTGTAGTTGTGAGCAAGGTCACCCTGCTCGATCTGGAAACCCTGGCAGCCTATATCGATCGGCAGGAAATAACAGTCATGGCTACTACCACTGCCATTCTCAATCTGGCGGCGTCGGTATACCCTCTTGCATTCGAGAAGTTGCGGTTGTGTTTCATCGGAGGTGAAGCCGCCAATATTTCGGCCATCGAGACCATTTTCCAAGCAGGTCCGCCAACACAGCTCATCAATGCGTATGGCCCGACTGAGTGCTGTATATTCTGCCTTGCACACAGAGTGACAATCACTGATGTTCAAGCTGGAGTAGTCAGTATTGGAAAGCCAATCGGACGGACTGTAGCTTATATTTGTGATGAAGCTGGTCAACCAGTCCCGGATGGAGACGAGGGCGAATTGCTTATCGGTGGCGCAGGTGTCTCCCCAGGATACATCAATCAGCCGGACAAGAACCGAGCTTCCTTTGTAGCTATTGAAGGCAGCGACTGTCGACGATTCTACCGAACAGGGGATATTGTACGCCGACGGGTGTCAGATGGTCAAATTGATTATGTTGGGAGACGGGACCATCAGGTTAAAGTTCGCGGGTTTCGAATTGAGCTCGAGGCCGTCGAGTCCGCGATTATGAAAACCGGCCAATTTTCCGAGGCAGTGGCGCTCAAGGTTGAAGCTGGCTCTGAAGGGGCAGGTTCAATCCTGGTAGCCTTTGCAGTTGCCCTCTCTGGAACCAAGGCCCATGCGGTCCTGAGTGCCGTGGATATGCTTAAAGCTGTCCTGCCGGACTACATGGTGCCCAAGATTGAGCTCATCTCCAAAATGCCGGTCAATAGCCATGCCAAGGTTGACCGAAAGTACCTCGAGCAGCTATTCCGGAGTCGGTGGGCCGAGCAGCATATCGATATGGACAACGAGGACAGCACTCGTGGGAAACTTGCCAATTTGTGGGCCAGCATATTGGGTGTACCTGTTCCCGCTTCCAATGACAATGCCGATTTCTTCCTCCTTGGTGCTACGTCCATGCAAGCCTCGTTGCTCATCAGTCGGATTCAGAAGACCTTTAATGTTCAGGTGTCTCTTCTGACTCTCTATGATAATAGCAGCCTCATCGGACTCGCTGGTATAATTGAAGAACGCATATTGGGTACCCAGGAAAGCTTCTGCAAGGAGTCGGAAAGGCACATGTGGCTTGAGGATAGCAAACTTGCAGACAGCCTAGTGCCTCCGTCGGACCCTCCGGTCGACTGGTGTCGTGACACTGAGGGACGGGTGTTCTTAACCGGGGCTACCGGCTTTGTGGGCTCTTTCTTGCTTGCTGATCTACTGCGTCAGCCGAACGTGCATCAGGTCGGATGTTTGGTACGCGCTGTAGATCCCGCAACTGGCCTTAGACGACTGCAAAATGGTATGGCAAAGTATGACCTATGGGAGGATCAGTTTCGTTATAAACTGCTACCCCTCTGCGGTACCCTAGAAGACAGGTATCTTGGACTGGGGCCGGATAGATTTCAGGAAATTGCCCACTGGGCTAGCGTTATATTCCATCTCGGCGCACGAGTTAACTACACCCAGCCCTATTCACTGCATCGTCCCGCCAATGTTCAAGGCACGGTTAATGTTCTGCGCCTAGCATGTGCTGGACGGTCTAAGGCGTTGCACTATGTTTCCAGTATCTCCTGTTTCGGCCCAACAGGCTTCATGACCGGTACACGGACCGTTATGGAGAATGAACCTCTTCTGCGACACTTAGATGCTCTTCCTTATGACCACGGATATGCCCAAAGCCAGTGGGTGGTGGAGAACATGTTGCAACGTCTGATGGATAACGGGTTCCCCATCGTGGTATATCGACCAGGATTTATCACAGGACACAGCCAAACGGGCGCCTGTAATCCCGATGACTTTCTCAGCCGATTGATCATTGCGTGCGGAGAAATGGGATCCTATCCTCTTCTTCCTAACCAACGCAAAGAATTCGTCCCCGTGGACTATGTCAACGCCGTTATCCTGCATATCGCATCGTCGACGGCTACCGCTGTGGGCCGGGTATATCATATCGTGCCTCCCAACCGTGACCTGTCATTGGATATGAATGACTCCATGGAATTGGTTGGTTCCTTGGCCGAGGAAAACGAATCTTCCGTCCGAGGTGTAAGCTACCAGCAGTGGGTCCAGGAGTTGGACAGACAGTCCCCAGAACGGCTTCGGCCGTTACAACCCATGTTGACGGAAAGGCTATACCAGGGACTCACACGGTGGGAGCTGTACGAGAATATGCCCGTGTATGACACTACCAACACCAGACAAGCGCTCGAGAGCTACCCTGGCGGTCTCAGATTTCCCGTGTTAGACTCTGAGTTGATGCAAAAATATATCCATTACCTGCAAACTCGGTCAGCGAGTCCAAAAGAGGAAAATGCATCGAATGGCACGGACAGCTAAGACGCATGCTAACCTCCATCCACGACACTATTGACTTCGTTGCCGAGGATTGTATAAATGCTGATCTCGGGTATATGCTTGCAATGAATGAGCCAGTTATATTTGGGTTTTAGGGGAGTGATTTCTTCAGATAAATTGTGTTTTGTTTTAAAGAACGTCATCATATGGGGCAATTGGGCTTTATTCGTATAGTGCAATCATTTGCAATGTCAAGACAACGATCAATCTCCACCTCCTTTCGCTGTGGTCTGACCTTAGCCCTTACTCCCGGGCCATTTTCCACGTGGCATTCACAACTAGTGATTTTCCACCACGCGTGTTCTGGGGTTCACCTCCATATTAATCCGCTAAAAATAAATGTCAAATTATTGACACCCGTTTTGGAAACGGTGTCTGTTAACGAGGCTTCTAGGTCTAAACGGGGATGGACTAACGCATGCTGTCAGTAGGGACCAATCAGGAGGAACCTGGGGACGAATCAGGGCTGCGAGCTACTGCAACTGTTCAATCCTCTGTCACACGGTTCCACCTGAGAACACGTATTCTGATTGAGATAGTCACGGAGCCTCCCGTCACATCGGCTGGGTATTCCCGCCGTGGCAAGTTGTATAGCAATAGAGTGGTCTATTCTCGGAGCTTGGCGTAATTAGACGGGTCAATAGTCAGTTGTGGAGAGGAAGATCCTATATATAGAAGTTGTCCCTAAGGGGACATGCGATCAACAAGAAAGGCGAAGGCGGTGGACCATGGGTTGACCCGGCATAAACTCCTGTGCGCGTGAGCGGTGAGGACCATTGATCCAATGACAAGCATCGGAAGTCCCAGATTGGGAGACGAGAATCGGATCTGGTCACGGGGGCCTTTCCCTTTTTGCCCTCTATTCCACTTGTTGTGCCCCCGTGGTACGTGACAACCCTAAGTAGTAGGAGCTGGCACCTCCCCCCTTTCTCCCAATGTGCTCACAATAGATAGTTCCAAAAGAGTATAATCGGCACAGTGACAACTTTCCTAAACCGCCGAGGTGATTTGCTGCCGACGGAAAGATTCAAAGGACTGTGGTGTACCCTTCACTCGGATTTGCTGATCATAGAAAGGGTGTCTCACCTGCTCCACCGGACCATTGATCAACGGCGCACTATAGGGATAAATAGTTAGGGTTGCCCCTCATTGACCGTCGTCAGCACCCCACTACTCCTAACTGACTCCAATTATTTGTGTTCATACACGAAATATGTCCAATTCCCCCATGTTCCGCGCCATTTGATCCTTTAAAAGCCATTCAGACGTGGCGCGTTCCGACTTTCAGGCATCTCCCGCGCGTCGCCATGCATTTGGGATTGTCATCGAGCTCATTCTAATTCTACGTCTCCGTTTTCCGCGGAGATGACACGGGTCACCATGGATCAGGACACGGAGAACAAGGTCCTTGTCATCAAGAATATGGACTCGGGATATCTGGTCGCCGGGGAACAAGTCACCCTCGAGGACATGCCCTATGACGCGACCGAACCCATTGCCGAGGACGAGTTGATGGTGCAGCTTCTCTATGCGACCTACGATCTCTTCAAACGGGACCTGGCCAGTTCCTCGGCTGACGCGACGGAATTGCGGGGCCGGAAGCCCGTCGAGACGATGAGTATCGCGAAAGTCTTCAAATCTAATAATAAGCTGTTTCAGGAGGGGGATATAGTGATCGGTCGCTTGCCGGTTCAACAATACGTGCTAATTAAAGCCGACGACGCGACCAAGTTAAAGCTCCTCGAGAACCCCTGCGAGTTCGACGATATTCGGTTATTCCTCAGCGTCCTGGGCGTCCCAGGTCTCTTAGCCTTTTCCTCGCTATACGAAATCGGTCGACCTAAACAAGGTGAAACGATCCTCATCGCCGGTGCGAGCGACGAAATCGGCCAACTCGTCGGCCAAATGGCTCGACTCGAAGGGTTGAAAGTGTTCGGCAGCGTCGAATCAGATGAAAAACTCGACTTTCTTATTACGGAACTCGGCTTCGATGGAGGATTTAATTACGCCAAGGAGAGTCCCTACGAAGCTCTCCCTCGTCTCGTCCCCGACGGCATCGATATATACTATGATAATTTGAGCTGGATGTCCCGCCTGAATATCGGCGGGCTAGATACCCATTTTGACCTTCTCGGTAGCAGACATCTAAACGCAGCATTCGCTTCGATGCGACGTTACGGCCGGATCATGTTCTACGGCACGATCGCCGAACAGACTGTCTTGGACCCTATCATCGGCATGTTTCTGCACAATACTGTTTTGAAACGACTTACGATCCGCGGATTCGCGCTCTCTGATCCCAGCTTTGGGAAGAAGTGGGGCAAGCTTCATATGGAACGCATGCAACAATGGGTCAAGGAAGAAAAGCTCAAGATCCCTACCTTCGAGATCACCGGTATGGATAACGCGGCAAAGGCCTTCGTCGAGGCCTTCTACTCCAGTGAGAATACGCACACGCATACCATCTTAGCGGTTACGTGATCAGCGATGTGCTTCTGATCTGGGAAATACACCCTTTGACACCGTTCGCCCGAGCTGTCGTGACAGGGTTGAGGCCGTCCTTTCCCTCATCATCCGTGTCTCCATTTGCAGCAATCCAGGGCATACCATGGTCACATGGACCATATGCGACGACTACCTTCCGCAATAATCATGGCTAAAGAGCCACTCGACCGCACATCATTTTTGTGCCATAATCCAGGGGCCTGTAAGGACGTCAGTGAGCGCCCTCCAGTCCCGTTGAACGTCTATCATCAATTCCGATCTCTCGACATACATTTTCCTTCCATAGGAATTGGGAATCCGGCAGGTCACTTCATACATGAATGAAGACGGAAACTCAGCGACCGTTGTAGACCGCCTCACCGCTCACCTCCTTCTGCCTGACAAAAGCGCTACCTTTACCGAATACCACATCCCCGTATCTCACTCGCATTGCTAGCCATGAATGCTAGTTGGAGATAATTTCTTAAGGTCATGACACTTTGACGATATATTTTGCGCTTTTTATTAGAGGCTTGAATTCCACGAGGAGGGTGTTCCTTCATACTAAACATCTCTCGTTCATCTTGTAAATATACATACAGTAGGCGGTCAGATAAAAGCTCGGACCATCACTACAGCCGGCCGTTTTCTTGGACCCGGGACTCTTCGGATCCCTTCGGGTACCTGGACTACGTTGCCTTGGTTCAGGGTTTCATGAACCGAGAACTCAATGCCTTTAACACGTTTAATGTGATATTAATATGGTTTGTAATTGCTTACGCTTGCTTCTTTATGCGAAAGTGACATTCTAGGTTATGTATATGGAGTTTGAGGATGGGAATACCATGTTTATTTATTTCGGTGGGATCATATATATTTGCAACTGTACATGTAAATATCTTACTGAAAACACTAAATCATAAGTTCAAGTGCTAAATAGTGATACTTTGCCGGAGTAGCGTAGTTAATTCTACAATTTGTTCGTCAAATAGTGGCTAGCGGTTTCCTCAGCTCAGAGGAAGATGATAATTCTCGATATAGAATGTTGCTCAGATTCAACGAGAAGAATACTTTCCTGAAAGAGAAAGGCCATAGCAAGAACGCCAGATAGAAGCCACGCCGATGTACTTGAAAGGTATGTCTATCTCCATGTCTACTCATGCATCCCAAAGATATCCAGTACAGTTCCTTCTTGGGTTAACTATTGTGACGGCTTAAGATCCTATCATTTGTCCTACAGAAGAAGGAGATGACGACGTCTATTCGAGCGACGGAGTAGGGGTCGTAGGAAGCAGAGCCGGAGTTGCATTAGAATGTGCAGTACCCTATTATAGTGTGTCAGGATATAACATCCGTGTCTACCAACCTTTTTATTAATAGGATGCGCTATGAGCTCTTGCTGTCTTTAGTGGCACTGAGTGTGGTTGAAGAACACTCGTACAAGCCAGGGGGAAACAGGATAAAGCTTCATTCGCATAGAGACATATATGGCTACAAGAATCTGGACAGGACAGATTTCTACTTGATATTAGCTCAGCGCTAGGAAGGGCAACTAGAAATACTAGGGTTTCGAGGGTGAGCTACTTTACTGAGGTAGCATTGGCATATACAATGGGACTGGGACTGTTAGTGCAATATTGGATGATTTACTATAACATGTCTTCGACTTTAAGTACTCAAGCAAGATAAATAGATAGCAAATCGTTAAATTGCCGAAGCAACACTGATACTGGAAGGCTGTTAAGCAGCCAATGTCAAAAAGAAAACAGAGGAAAGAGCAGACTGTTGGACCAAACATTGGTGATTCAAGTTACTTCAGGTTCAAGGAGTGTGTGTGAAAGTCTTGCTAAGATATCGATGAGGTTTCTCACCGAGAAGGACAGATTAATGATCCCAGAATGTATGCGACATGTTTTTGCCTGCGAAGAATGAAGTGAGGGCAGGCTGAGGCCAAAATAGTGCTCCGAGCCATATTACTCTGCATTAATGGTGCTCTCTGTCCTCAGACCGTGGCCTGCCCTGCATCCTTGCCCAGGGAGACATTAGACCAGAGCTCCAGTTTTAACCCGCCCTGATGATTCCACGGTAACAGGTTCAGTTGTGCTAGTCCCTTCCCATACTTCCGTCTTGGTAAGATTAATCCGCTCCAAGTATCCTGTGTCTGTGTTCAATCTGACCCAGATAGCGATTCCAGGAAGTTGTAGACCAGATGATTTGTAAGAACAGTTAAGGCATAGCAGGTATTTCTGATCATTCCCCGGGAATTGGAGAAGTACGTCGAGGATCGCGTGTTCATCACGGATAGGATCTACATTCGCATCCCAGTCACCCTTAACCAATTCGATCTGGGAGCAAGAAGCAAACTCACCAGGTGAATTTGCTAGTAATATGTCGCGACTGTGGAGGCGAGTCTCATCTGTCCACGCGAATATGGAAAGATCATAGGAATAGCTCTGTATCAGAATCACTTGCAGCCGGTGAAAAGCGTCGCTCATACTCTCATTGATTTTCCGAGTCATACTCACATTGAACATTCCCTTTAGACTGTGTACCGCATCTGACGTGGCATAGTTTCGAGTGGCTGCCCAGGACATACGCTTGGCTATACAAGCCTGCCCTACATCGTTAGGATTCTTGAGAAAGTGCCGTTCGATCCGAGTGCGTTTCTCAAGCCAGTCAAGCAAATCGCACTTTGTCTCCTTGAAGCATATCCCCTCTTGAGAGTAAAAATAAATTTGATTTGAGGCCAATAGTTCCTGCAATGCCCAGGGCTCTGTAAACCACCGGTCGTGCTGGAGTTGGTGTAGCATTTCTTGCCCGTTTTCTGTGTACACAGTATCCTGGAGATACACTAAGCACACATCTGCCCTCGTATACCACGAGTAGTCTATAGCATTGTTGTCATCTTGCGGCAGAACATTGTCACCGTCGAACTTAAAGCAGGTACCGAGTTGCACATATATTCTTCCCGTCATTTGTGTTCGTAGGCACATATCATGCTTTCTATCTTCAATCGGGATATCCCGGTGATAGCCCCTCCAGGTATAGGAAAGAACAACGAACTGTTGACCTGCCGGTGGGTACCGCACACGAGTCTTACCCATGACCATTGCACAGGTTCTGTCATCTTGTCTGGCTTGCGAACCCTCCATTGGATTGTTACTCCGAGATTCCGGGACGGATTCGATCCTGTTCAGCAGGTAGAGAAAATCGTAACGTGGTAAGTCAAATTATAAAGTAAAACGGAAATAATCTTGTCGTCCTGCTAGGCATCTGTACTATTGAACTGGGCAATTGTAAGTTGGTAGGCCGTGGGCTTTTATACCTCCGGTGTGAGCAATGACCACCATGCTGGAGTAAAGCTCTGGATCTCTGCAGCATTCCACCTTGATATAGATGTCTTTCATGGACAAACGAGATGTGTGTCGTCTACATGTCTCAGAAGGCATCGAAACCTTTCTTCTGAATCAGTAGTACGAAACTAGAGAATGGCGGTGGAGATGTTTCGGATTTGGTCTTTGAGCTATCTGAAGATACCTCAATCAGAGTCAATTAGAAGAGATTTCCCTCCTGATACAGATCAATAGTTTGACTCCGACATTGGTGCGCTGTAGATGTAGACTTGCTTAGACATCGAGGCGCGTGATGAAGCCACTTTGTTGGTTCATAGTCTTACATCGTGCTAAGGGAATGTTTCAAGATATATCGTGCATGAACTCGATGGCAGAAGAGCAGCAAGCATTTGCTTTTGGCTTGGTATATAGGATGTCCCATCATCACTACCACCTATCTACCGAGAAACCCTAAGAAATACGCCTTGGATCTTTTGTTTCGATCTCATCTTAGACATCTTAGAGAGATTCGCTATGTTCTGATTCTACTTGGTTGCATTCAGAACCGAGCATGTGCCGTGCCATACCTGCCTGTTCATTGTTAGGGCTACTGCACGCGAAACACAGGATCAAAGGGCATTGTTCGCACCGTAGCCGGATTATATTAATAAGATAAAGCACCCCAACTAACCACAAAAGAATCTCAAACAACTTCCTGTCTGATGCAACAGATATGTATGTCATGATTTGATGCGCCATTCATTGACTTCTACATAATCATCACGGGGTGGCCGGGATTGAACTAGCAAATCCTTACAAGTGAATACTCATACTCTGGAGCTTTCGAACAGTAACAAGGAGATGACACGTTGAATGAAGGTAACAGAAGAAGCTGAAACGAGCTCTGAAGTAAAGTCAATGAGTCGAAGTATGCTCCTTTTTGTTTGCCAAGCCTAAAAAAGCTGAAGTGCATTGAGTTCAACATCACTGCTATTCGACATAAGAAGCATTTATGGAATTTTATCCGATGGTGTAGGATGCATTACCTCGGTAGAACTGTATACAGCAAAGGCGTTTGTTCAGTACGCTTGCTAAACTTATATGGAGTCCTTGTTTGGTAGTGGAATCTACTGAGCCTTTGTTACGAAATGTAGTAAGCCAGGTTGAGTAGGTGGATTAAGCATTGCATTCAGAAAACCTTCGTAACATGAGAGAAGGATAGAAAAGTGGGAAGGGAGGACTTGTCAGAGGAATGGCATAGCCATTAGGCCATCTGGCAAACCGTATCTGAGCTCTCGTAACGACTGAGACAGAGTATCAGGCTTAGGCAATGGGGAAATATGAGATAGAATGGGGCGATGGGACATTTTCATAGAATGTAACAGAGGGTGTGTGATAGTAAGATAGAGACTGAACGGAAACATGGAAAGGAACAACGGATAATCTGTCCGTTCACTGCTTTGACAGAGGATGGAAAGCAACTAAGCTACCTAGTAGAACTCCCACAAGATATAAGTGGATTAACAGCGGAGATCTCACTGAATGAAGGCGGTCCCATTCGCGAATGTAGATTGTTCTTTGTGACATGGGCGTATTCATAGCATCGGCGGCAGAGATATAATACACTTTGCTGATGTTCATACGGTGACACCCTACTTCGGGCGATTCTGGCGATTTAGGCGGCCCTGTGCTGAGAAGAATGCATGGTTACATCCTAAGACGGATATCATTCTGGTAAGAGTTAAGGACCAAGCCAACCCGGCCCAGAGGCTGAGAGATAGTGAGCCCATGAATAGAAAGCATGCCGGCACTGTCAGATGCCAGATTTATCTTGCTCCCATTATTGAATGTTTTAATCTCCCCGCAGAGGTGGAACTTGAATGGCGATCCCGCTAGTAGTCCATTCGTACATGGGTCATTAATATCCGTGTGTTGCCATTCGAATATTGAAAGGTCATCCTGATACTCTTTCATTATCTCAAGCTGGAGTGAAAGCATCGCATTTGTTAGCCCGTTATATCGAACGAAGAGGTGTGGCACACGGAAGATTCCTATCAAACAATAGGCCAAATCTTCTTTGCCCACCTCTTTGGCGTCTCGTAGGGATGCCCAAGACATACGTTTGGCCACGCTGCAACTTTGCACTTCCTCGGGGTTCCTTAATACTGCCTCATCAATGTTTGTGATGGAACACAGCTCCTCGCAAAGGTTAGTTTTGGAACCCACTGGCTCCCACTTCCTGGTGAAAAGAGTATTCCATTTGAGGCCACCAGCTCTGGGAGTGTATATGTGTGCTGGAACCATTTGTTCTGGCCCCAGTCTGCGACCTTTTCAATGTCGGATAGATATACAAAACAAAGGGTTGCCTTTCTATAGAGCTCAAAGATACTTTTGCAGAAGTTAAGTTTCCTAATGTTCTTGGTGCAAGATGATTCTGTCCACAACCACTGATATCCGTATTCTATCGCCTTCTCGCAGGCTATATCCAGACGGGCGTTTGCGAGAAGAAAAGTACCTAGGGACTCCGGAATCATATCCCAACTTCGCAAAAAAACTACGAAGTGCGAGGGAAAGGCCGCCTCGACTTGAAAGTACTCTGGTGTCCGAGTGGCCGTATAGATAAGATGCATGTCGTATGTCAAAGAATGAATGAGTGGTTAAGTTAGACGACAATAAACTGGGGCTGCCCCAATGTCCATGAAGCTTGCCGTAGATGATTACTGTTCGCTAGCGTTCGCGATACACAGGATAGCTGTGGCAGAGCAAAAGTATTACCGGCTAAGGTTCGATCGTTAGCGTTTTCGCACGAGCTGATGCACCTAAGGATACTTTCTGCGAAGTTCACGCCACTGATCTCAACTATGAACAGTAGAATAGTAAAATGAAATAGCAATTGAAATAATTCTGTGATAAGGATTTGATGACGGATGCTAGACCTGAAGGTGTGCAGTATATCACCTAGGGTTGGACTCGTACCGCTACATATAGATATTCATAGTCTTTTGAAGTTGACGATCCCCATCTGGATAGACGACATCCTGTAGGTAAACTAAGCACATGGGAGCACGGCGATAGTCTGCATACTCTAGCCCGCTCATGGCGGACTTTGCTATAAACCTCACTCCGGGCCCAGAGATAAAGCAAGTATCGACTTGTATAAATGGAATGTCGATATAGGCTGCAGCCCTACATGCCGTGCACAGGCTCGGTTTTGACGTGGGAGTCCGTGACATGCAGAAGACATTCCTCCATGTATATGAAAGAATGGCCCAAGGTGTTTTCAATGGCTGCTCCATCGAGAATTCGATATTTTCCGTATTACTCGTGCTTGCAAAGATACGGGCATCTCAAGCAGCCCTCATAGAATTCATGATGCTGCTGCTGGGCTGAGACTCTGGGAGGCCCTGTATTTGTTGCATATTTGTCCCGTGTATCAGTTGACATACTGGCTGTCCCAACCATCCGATCCGACAATCTTGAGAAGCTTCGACCCAATAGCATTGCGTTAGGGCGGAGCATTATTGCTGCTGGCCAGCCTTAGGTGTTGATTGGCCAATTCTCTCAATTCGGTGTCCAATGTTCCATATATAGGTGGTAAGGCTTGGTAAGCTGCATATTTACGTTAGCAGCGAGCTATCTAATAAATATAGTGTTGAGCACATATCACAACACTCAAAACCACGAAATGCTGGCTTATACGTATATAGACCACGGGAGCTTGTATATTCAGCATTATGATCTATATACGGGCCTTATACGAAGATTACCTGATGAGGGTCATTACTTCTCCAAACCCCTATGGCCTGCAACTGCCAGAGCAAATATGATCAGGATCTCTTGGGGTGTGGGAGGACCAAATGGCGTTTTCACCCCTGTAGAGAACGACGTTGCCATCATCCTGCACGAAGCAACAGACGCTGTGGTCCCCAATGGGATAAGCGGTGTCAGTCTGCCAGATGAGCTTGCCATGCTTGGTACTACACATGGTATTGTATTAGCCCAGGAGGTACTATGATCAAAACTAACACATGGTGACCAGAACAAGGGGAATGAGACACGTACTACAGACACAGGTTGCCATCCCTTTTCATCTTAAGGCCCTTGATGTCATTGCGCTGCTCCGTCTGAAATACACATTGACCCGAGTGGGAGAGAATGAGCCTGCCATCGGCCTGCACGCCGAACTCGACTGTACCGTCTTTGCTTTTCAGACTGTTGCCTAGTTCCACCCAGTCACCGGGATAGAGAATGTACGACGAATAGAGAGACATGGTGCTGTGGACATGTAAATATGGTGGGGAGGCTTTGCCATGTGTGAGGAGGATAGATAGATAGACTGCGCCTCTGAGTGTTTGGACGGTGGATTTTAGTACATGAAAGTAAGTATGAGAGAGTTCCTATATGCTGTGTAGCATCCTACAAAACCCGAAAATGACTCTATTGTGGATGACTCAGGGTGGGTCCTTGAATTATAGGAGTCATCCTTAGCTTTTAGACTAGTTCTCACTACTGCTTAGACCTCCATGGGTTATCCGAGTGATATTAGAAGATGTCACGATTACAGTAGAGATATTTTAACCCGGAATATTGTGTATGTATCCTATGCATCTCTCCTCAGTAGGCTTAAGGATTGAATACATAATCTGAGTATCTCCGATCTCTTTCTTCAACCCGGTTCTGAATCATCCCGAGGGCATTGCTGGTCAATATCCCTTCGTATCCGGTGGAGAAACAGTACTTTCATCCAATTGACTCAATCAACCCTCCACGGTAGATACAAGGTCTTATGATCTATCGACAGCTACAAAATACCATATTGACGCTAGGCAGGTAGGAAGTACGTATAACGAACTCGGAGATCCCAAAGTTGATTTAAATGACCGGTAATATCACGGTATACCCGGTGAAAGATCAGGGTTAAAATGTAGAGGTATCTGAACTATCCCACGTACCTCATATCTCCGAACTTCCACAACTCCCCGGTGCCGTACTTCTAACGCAGGAGAGTACATAGTTGAATGCGAACCACAGGAACAATTAAGAAAAGCCTATAGTTTTTGATCGCAGGAATGATATCTCCATGTTATGGGATATACTAGATCAATGCTGAAGGTTATGCGACAAGCAAATCGGACCATGGTACCTGCTCCTTTCGAATGGGCGCTCTCCTTCTAAGCAATGTGTCTAGCCCTGATGCCCGACAAAGGCTGGCATCTATAAAGAGAAAAATAGATAGATATCGCGCCAGACCACGGTAAAAGACAGAAAATATCAATAGAATTATAGAACAAGATAACAGGAAATACCGAACTTATGTATGGGTTTATAAACATTCTCCTGGAAGAGCCATAAGACCCGACCTCGACAAAAGCAATTTGAATAGGGTTGGGTACTAAAGACTAGTTGTAATCATCTAACATTATATACTAGACATGTACCACAGAGAAAGGGCCAATCTGTATGCTGAATCTTGTCGAAGTCTACAATTTTCAGGGTGCTTACAAGGATCGCACCCAGTTGGGATTGATACAGCTATCTTGACGAATTGCGCGATTGCTTATTCAACCATTCTTTACAACGCAATCCGACCAATCATAGTTCTCTAATTGTCCAGAGTTTAATGTATGTCCTAATTCTTCATCATCTCATGAGGTAATTTGTATGTTGGTCCACCATACTATACCCTTTCTATTATCCAATGACTAGTCGATTTAGTGTTATGTTACTTAATGTATAGTATTACGCGCATGGGCATTGCTTTTGATAGTCTCTCCTGATCTAATTGCTGATCGAATATGAACTCCTCAAGCTAGATCTTCACGCCACGGAAATGTCTGCCAAAAAAGTAATTTCACCTTGTTATGTAGATCTAAGTGCACCCTATATCAAGCAGAATTCGATAGCTAGATCCCTAAGGCCGAGGCTTATTGTCAGCAGGAGACGGTACCTTTGCTATCATAGCTACGCACACATGTAATACCGTCCTTCGTCAAGCAGTAGATTCATGGTGCGAGGCATGTCACGGAAAGCGACTCAATCGCTAATCCGCCGACTATATCACGGAGTGGGAAACTTCGTCGCAACAACCCCACAGTGGCTCTAACTCAAGAACCACATCCGCGGTGTTCATTCCTCCATATTAGCTACAATTGACCTCGAAACTGCCGTTGGTGCCATAGTGAAACCGGGGATTTGGGTAAACATGACTTGCGCAGGAAGATTTACCAAAATGTGCATGAATGATTTCGCCATGCACCCACACATTTACCTTCATCCTCATCTACGTGTCTCGCTGCCCGTTGCCAACATTGCAGCCCACAATCTCCCGCTGCCCAATCATGAACGGTTCGACCCCACGCCATTGCATTAGGGCGGAGCCTTCTTCGCTAACAGGTTGTTTGAGGCGGACGATCAACGCTACTTGCTTCGGTGCTGAATTTCAATACATGCGTAAAAGAAAGGGTTGTGAAGCGTTTTCAGAGTCTTAGTCAAGATGAGAATGACAGCTATGCTGCGGCTGCCGTACGAAAAGAGAGTCCTTCGAAGAAAGTGGGTTTTGAAGTTGGTTTTGAGAGTTGAGGCTGTTGGGGGCTATTGTAGATGATCAAGACTACACTAAAGCTAGAAGACAGAATGCTACGAGTGTCTTAAGGCGGAATTTAAGCGCTTTTGTATGCAGCATAGATAAACACAGGATAGCAAGCTCGGAGACTTTGCTGAGTCCGAATCGGAGCAGTTGTGCTGAGCTTAGAACTAGCTCTGCTACCCACTCGTGAGCAAAGGAAGTAGGGATCTGCAGCAGCCATTGGATCACAATTGGTGGAGGCATTTATTGAATATGACCTAAGCTGACTGCTGCAGCACGACGAGGGCTGTGCCAAGGCTGCGTAAGATGACTCCACTGCAACTGTCTCTCCGCTTCCTTGCCTGCCGTGGATATTATAGCGTTTTTTTAAGCCTACGAATCCATGCAATACTTTGCCCACCTCATGAGTCGTTTCTATTATGCATGGGCTTGTTGCGTCTGTTGAGTGTCATAAGCGTATGTACATATATCCGTTAGCGTACTTTAACGTGTGTGCTTCAGCACATTAACGGGTTGGACCTCCGTCACCTCCACGGGATCATCAGCCATGCTGTGGTCGCGCAATATGCTTGCACAGTGCGTTGCACTGGAGTTCGTGCTCCACATGGCATGCCACTCCAGGTCATCTCGGCGACTGTCTAAATCCTTGCCGTCCGGGGTCAACCGCTCAAAGTCACCCGCAGTAGGGGTAGGTGTTTGTCCGGACCAACCACTGGTTTCGCTACGGTCCGATCCTCTCTTTCGCTGGTTCGAGAAGCTGTTAGCCCACGGGCTATAGGGCGGAGTGTAGGCCTTGCTGCGCTTCTTGGCCATTATGAACGGTCGGAAGGCAGTGGCGGCGGCAAGGAAGACACCCAGCGCGGCGCTTATGTAAAGGGTGTACATTTCGAAGATGCCATCTGCGCGACCGTCGTGTTCCAGACCGGCGGCTCGGGCTATGGACAGGCCAATTTGAACGACATCAATACAGAGGGAGCCTGCCAGGGCCAGTTTCTGGGTCCAGTCTGCGCGGACCTTCCAGATCACACCGATGGGAATAGCCAGGACTATAGAGTATATTAGCTTTGTGATCCGGGATAGGTCACGAGCGATAGAACATACTCAAAATGTCTGATACAATATCAACGGCTACCTTTGATGCCGTGTATGCAGTAAGTGAGCCCAAATATTTCGAGGTGTTGCACTCCACTAGGGCTCCTGTTAGAACGATGGACTTTGCAGGGCAAGAAGTCTCATGAAGATGGATAACTCACTAGCGGCGGCACCCTGATGCGGGCAGGTCACCCAGAAGGAAACCAGCCCAAAAACCAAGAGACCGAAATTGAACAAGCAAGCAAACCACCAGTAAATTTGCCAGAGACGTAGGCGATCGATCAATTTTCTAAAGAACACCAGGAAAAAGAACTTGACGGCACATATCGTGCACCAGATGGGCATCAGAGTGGCCATTGTCCACGTGTGGTCCTCATCTGACAACTCTATCATGTTCGCCGGTACCTCCAAACGCCCAAGGGCAATGGCGTCCACCAGATACATGATGTAGACTGCATTGTGATACATGACCACCGTACTTGCCACCAGAAAGACAGTGGCCACTATGAGCACTCCATCGTCGGCTTGGAACTTGTGTTTCTGCACACCAAATCTGAGCACAAAACGCACGATTACTCCAACGATGGCCAGAGCGAAGAACACGCCGGTTGATATCTAAAACAAAGTGTTAACGTGCTGAGAATTAATGTACGCAAGGGGAAAATTGTTATACCAGCAAGGGCTGTTTGTTGATTCGACTGCTCTTATCATCTATGGCCATGGTGAGCTGTCTCTCCTCATTTCAGGTTGCGCTGCGGTTGCTGCCCCCAGCAAGCGGGGTGGTGGCTTTTTATCCTGGCATGTACGCAGCATAGACATGCTAATATGTCTGTGAATGTAAGCCTTGCAGATCGCAAGATGGGGGCCGTCATGACTGTCCAGGGAAGGTATCCTGCTGTTGATGGGGATAAGGTGGGTGGTGAGTGGATGAGGATGAATGCTGACTGTGCGGGAGGCCACTTTTTATGCATGGGCCAAGTTAGTGCTTACGGGCCAGACTAATTTTGTTGCTCCTCCCGTACAGCAAGGCGGTGCTGCGACTCCGCATTAATTTTTTATTACTTGATTCTTTCTATCTTCTTCATTGGTAGAACTCAGGGGAGAATGCGAAATAGCCGCCCTCGACCTTCCCGGCTTGAGTGAAGTATAGGTTCAGGGCAAAAATAGATAAGGATTGCCGGCCAGCGTCCCCTCCTCTCCAGTAAAGACAGCGCACTTATCAGGTCGATAAATTCCACTATTCCAGTACTAGAAAGCACTCTGCAGGAGTGGCGTCCGGCTGTTTACTAGGGCTAGGGCAAGCGGACTCACCAGGTCTGACTGGGCACGTGTCGCCGCTAGACCTTCCCCGGATCAATATTCGAGCAGCACAGAGACAAAGGTATATCACATTTATTATCGATCCCAACACTAGCAATATTCGGTTTTATCTGAACCTAAATCAAGGCCTCATCATCCAACTTCACAACGGCAATAACACCCTTTTCGTCCCGAGTGGTGGTCCGAGCTAGGAAAGCCAAATCTTGGACGATATCATCGTCTATGACCCCGAGAACTTCAGTTCCGGAGTTCAAACACCAACGGCAAAGCGGCATTGTTCTTTAGTACTCTCTGTACACCTGCGATCTGTCAACATTTTTGCCAAGACTGACGAGTGGTAATATCGGCATTCGGGTTATCTCACACACCTTCACATAGGCGGGCCTCTGCGGGTTGTATTGACTGAATATACTAGGCTTCAGACATTGAGGTGTTTCCTGAGAATCTGAATCCATACGAGGCTGCTGAATGGAAGCCTGCATTATCTGTCCCTCGTTCAGTAACGGAACCTTCAAACGTGACTTGTCACTTGGAGACTTCCATCATGAATGTATAGCATTGTGTGCTAGGTAGCCCTCTCAATAAGATCCACCCTCGTCAGTATTATGTGGGCGATGAGCGTGAGTGGAAAATCTGCGACGTAATCACCGGGGGGGGTGTTTTGGAGTTCGCAAGAGTGATGCCAATACTCAAGGTATCCAAGGAAGCAGACCATCAAGATAGGAACATGTAAAGGCCGTTGTCAACTCATGGCACTTAAGCTAGTCCTAAATAGCTATCTATTACTTATCATATACTTTCAAGCTGTGCAGGCTAACTATCTTCAACCAGTCGTAGTCGGTCCAGTAGTTGTGCATACATACTGCTAATACCCCACGCTTTGAGAGAACGCATGACCACGACAGATTCTTCAAGCATCTTGCATCGGCCCCGCTGACTTAGAAGGTTGCTAATCCCCGGGAGCTTGATGCAACTAGACCCATTCGCGATCCATTGCTTAGTAGCCGGTGTATCGAGACTCTTGAGATCTAGTACAACAGAAGTGATCTCCAGTTGGTTTTCATGACCATGTCTTAACCGGTTGTGGATTATAGAGTACAACCACAGGACAAGGACTCCTCTTAGGAAAAGCTCGGGGATCATGAAATGGATACAACGCGCCGACCGGACTGTCTCAAAGACATGAGCGGCATATAGAACACCCATGCGCCCTTGGCACGACGAGCTGCGCCATCGGTTGATAGTCGGCGTCCAGGAGTCATCATTCATCTGGCCGTAAATCACTTTCACGGCTAGAGGTACGATATGCGATGTTGGTGTGTGATAAAGTGTAAGCGCCGAAATGATCATGACACGATGGATCGCCGACGCCTTCACTTCAGACAATGAATGCCCGTAGCCTTGATCTCCCGTTTCCTCGAGGAGTGTCTCCAGCGCTTCTAGGGCAGCATAACTTTTTTCAGGTGAGAAACTAGGAGACGCAGGTGACATGTCATCTTTGTCATTGACAACGTTTGCCAAATATTGCAAGATCGTCAGCTTTCCCAGCGTTCCAGTCTTCGACCAAGCATATCGCCAAGTATTGTTTCTGATCACCTGCCCCAGAGTATAGTTTGTAACTAGACCTGTAGAATAATCGATTAGCCACGCTAGTAAAGCATCGTATATCGTCCTGCGTACCATTATCTTCTCCAAACGTTGCCCAGACCTGAGCATTGCAAGCATTCCAGCGACCCTCTGGTTGGGGCAAACAGTTCTGTAGCTCATCTGCCCTCATCGTAGTGCATAGATCAAAGTTGTAGTCATACGCCGCGTCAATGAGCTGTCCCTGACGTTAGTAAAAGTAGCATTGTTTTAGTGAGAGTGACCGGAAAAAAGATACCCAGATCGCGAATCCTGCACGCCGACGCTGTTCGTCAAGGACTGAGACATGCCATTTCTCTCCCAGAGGAAGCTCTAGTCGACATAACTTTTCATGTGGGAGCGTATTTGTAAAGAGACGCTTTCGCCGAGCTAAAGTAACTGGAACAGCTTGGAAGATCTCGGCCAATTCCAACGCTCTCCGGTCACCAGAATACATCAGACCTAATTGATTTAGAAGTATTGTTTGTGTCATCCACAGCTCGCGACTCTTCAGATTCACCTTTTCACACTTTTTATGGCCCATTAGTATCCTTCGGGCTCCTACAAAGGATGGTGACTCTCACCGTATAGGATGTATACCGCCGTATGAGCTCATGCATCGCTCTAAGGCATGGTTGCGCGCCTTTTATATCTGAAAAGTGAGCACCGATAGCGGCAACTGTGAGAACTAGAAAAGGATTTGATCCAGAAGTAGAGAAGGTGGGTTTATGTAGGACAGGGAACATCGGATGGAAATGTTCAAAATATAGCTGAACCCAAGCATTCAGGACAGGTGCCGGCGGGATCCTTAGTTCGATAAATTGAGGATAGTTTGACTTGAGTTGCATGTCATTAGCAAGTTCAAATACAATATTCGTCAGCTCAGCTGGGACCTCTTCAACATGAGCGAGATTCTCTGCCTCGATATCCTCACGAGGAATACCAGTCATATCCGGGAAGATCAGCTGAGCATCAAACTCCGCGCTGGTTGGGTCGTAATGTCTTGGTCCGACGGCATCTTTGTCAATCTCTGGGACCTGATTACGTCTGTAAACCTCCGCAATGTTGGATTGTGGTAGAGAGGCATTGGGCTTCTGGGTATCCCAAGGCTTCTGCAACGACCCTTCGGTGACCGGTGGCCCAACAATGTCTAGCACGGATAAGTCCTGTTCGTAGCACGTGAGATCCGGCCAGAAATCATTATCAGCAGGAACACTGAACCAACTCGCAAAGTCATTGAGGTCATCTGCGGACAAAGCTGGAGCTAATGTGACATTCATCGCATTTGTTGCCTCATTACCATGACTACGGCGTTCGGGTTCGGGTTGGAGAGTAACGCCTTGGGGCGCTGGATATTGTGGAGGAGCCGAACACTCTGCTGCAGAAAGTCTTTCATAGTTCACCATCTCCGGTGCAACTTGTCCACTTGGGACTTTTGGGGGTTCTGCCGAGACATGTTCACCGACGTCAAGTTTTGAAGCCCGCTTAGAAGGTCCATAATGGCACACACTTTGTCGGTCACGACAACGTCTACACGGCCGATCTCCATCACACCGCAACTTCGATTGACTACACTGAGTACATGCTTGTATGACCCTGCGCCTACTAGTAACTAAGCCGCCAAGGCCTTCAACTCCTGGATTTTGGTGGACCGTCGTGTGATGCCGCGTGAGTGAATCTCTCCGCTTGGTCAGTCATTTTACTCTGACATAAAGAGTAATGGTATCTCACACTCGACCAAAGGTCTGGCCACACCAGGTGCAAGCGAAAGGCTTCTCTTTAGTGTGTGTTCGTAGATGTCGTTGATAATGCTCTTTTCTAGCGAATATAGTTTGACATGTTGAGCAACACAGCTCGGACGGAGTTTTGCGAGCACGGGGCATTTGTAAAATTTCCAGCCATATGCTCTGGCCCAAGCTCTAACTGTCGTCCAAAGGTATGTGAGCATGGGGTTGTTGGGGAGAAAGCTGGAGACGCTGAAGATTACGACCCAAAGGCGAAACAATCCAGTTGGTCACTGCATTGATCATCGCAGACTCCCTATTCTGCACTAGTGTCTGTATTACTAAGCGGGAGTTGAAGCGTGTCCCAAAAGGGTAAGAGTAACTTTTTGCCCTCCTATATAGATTTACCACATCATCACGTCCCTGGTGGAATAGATCTAGAGAGCTGGATACTGTATGATATACCACTGTATGGATGCTTTTGAACCTGTCGATAATGTAACCTCAGATTGAGTCCAGGTTATTAACAAACAGTGCAATGTGCTATATATTTCAGCAACCATACGTCAATATTGTTATGTCACTCAACAGAATGGCAAACTTGCGAAAATGATCAGTGGAAATGAAATCCTTAGACATAGCTTCAATGGCAATATTCCTAAATAAGCTAGTAGATCTCACTACAAGCGAAGTTATGGTTTATATACTGTTACCTCGGTGGAGTGGATTGAACTGAGACACCAATCGGTTATATCTGTCGCTATACATGATTTGCCAAGAACTCATATCCAGGAAGAACAGTTTCCTTGAATCGCACATCATCCTTTTCCATCCCGAAATTATATCCATGCTGGCCTGCCTCGGCTAAAACCAACTTCGTCTCTACCTTCAAACCCGACAACTGCGCATGTGCCTGCTTCGAGAACTTGGGATTGATGAACGTGTCATCAGTTCCGGTCAAGAACACCGTCGGCGGAAACTTGGACGAGAAGTATGTAGCTGGATCGACACGACCAAAGTCTCCGTCCTTAACACAACGAGACAGATGCTGTCCTTCCTTGAACGCCAGTGCCATCCAGGCATCTCTGGGTACCGAGAGATTTGGCATCGGCATAGTACCTGGGGCGATGAATTGCTGGGGGGCCACAACTGTCATCGAGGCAGGTGCCTCGTCGTACACGCTTTCTGCAAATGCTTTATCGATTGGAGGCATCATGTCTGCGCCGGGAGTCGGCTGCGTCCAGATCTCGTCGGAAAAGTATGCGGCGGCGTAGAAAGCGGCAATTGCGCGTGGTGGATTTGGAAGGCTTCCCTATAAAACAATCGTGTTATTCGGTCTGCTTAAAGGAAAACAGAAAAGAAAGAACTTGTGCTCACCAGATGAAGAGCTAATGTGCCACCTGAAGACTGGCCAAATGCGACAATTCGATCACCATCAATATCAATGTTGACATCCTTTTTAATCAGATCTGGTAGTGTCGTCCTTGCCCAGTTGAAGGCATCCTTCGCATCCTCGATAGGCCCCTCGTACAGTGATATGTGAGGACATAAGCGGTGATCTGCCAAGACGACTACAAACCCAAAATCGAGTAACGCATCTATCTCATTCGAGTTGAAGAGGAATCTCGAGCCGATGGTGAAGCCACCGGCATGGAATCCGATAGCTGAATGCCAAGGTTTAGAAAGTGTGTTTCCACCAATGTAGACCTCGACTCACCAATCGATTTCTTGGACGATCGGCGTTCGTCCTGGCGGTAGTACACGGTGGCTGCAATCTCCAGAGACCCAGAGGTCTTGTAAATGTAGTCTTTTGAGGGCATTGTGCGAATGAGCTATAGAACTGACTGAACGTCACGAGTCAGAAGATAGAGAAAGTTGCAGGTGGTCTGATCAATTAGCCTGGGTGCATCTACGGGGGTATAGCTCCATAATATAGAAGTCAACTTTGTACATTATTTGTTTTATGGAATCGATGGTCGTCATAACGTGGTGCATGTTGTCTCGGGTAGTGTGGTGCGCATGTTGATCGCTCTTCGGGTACGGTGGGGGAATTACTCGGGTATCAGGGGATCTACAACAACGCATTCCCTTTCCCCCAGATGCCCAGAAAAACAATCCAATAGAGGCATTCAGATGTAGATCTGTCTCGGAGTAGAGCAAACTTTGGATGATGAAGAGCCGGATCAAAAACATGAGTTGGCAAAAGATGCGCTCGATATTCTCCTTGGGGATAACCGAGGACTGATCGAGCCACCCAGGAGTATTATTTGCGGGTCTCAACAGACCCACTATACAGCTAGTGCTGGAATCCATGATTGAAGGTTGGGGTTACCGTGTCTGGTGAAGTGAGCGCTTACAATACACATCCGAATGCCAAAATGTAGTTATCCATGCAGACACTAACCTATAAGTAGGAGCCTTCCACTTCCACGAAGTGTTCATTCATACTCAGTCATTCAGAAACCACAAGAAACAAACTCTCTTACTCCTTATCTTTCTCCGTCTATAATCACCCTGCGATCATATCACCAGATATGACAATGAGTCCTTCCTCCACCAACAAAGCCGAGGCTAGTCCGACCAATGTGATTGTTGTGGGCGCAGGACCAGTGGGCTTGCTTACAGCACTGAGGCTGGCCCAGAGCGGCATTCATGTCGACGTGTTAGAGAAGGAGGAGAAGCTAAACGTTACTCCCCGTGCGTGCTCTTACTACGCAGCTGCTCTGCATGCCCTTCAGCGCGCCAAGGTCCTGGACGATGTCAAAAAGGCTGGCTTCACTACGCATGGTCTGTGCTGGAGGAGTCCACTTGAAGACGATGGTAAAGGAGGAAAGAAATTCGGAGACATACTAGCGAGCTTGCCAATTGTAGGCAACGAAGGTTGGGACAGTGGAGTGGTCAACCTTCAGCAAGCCAAGCTGACGAAGCTATTATACCAGAAGGTTCTGGAGACTGGTCTGGTTACTGTTCATCTTGAGACGGAGCTTATGGCCATTGAACAAGATTCAAACTCCGTGACGGCGATTGCCATTCGTGGAGGCGGCAACCAGGAACATTTTCAAGGCTCGTTCCTTGTCGGTGCGGATGGAGGAAGATCAACTACCAGAAGGCTCCTTGGAATCCGCCTCAAAGGCCATAGCTGGCCTGAAAGACTCGTGGCTATGGATGTACTGCTTGATGATGTTGAGTTCGATGAGAAGTTCCCGAGCTCGCTTTTTGTCGACCCCGTTTACTATGGGTTGATGTCGCCACTGGAGGAGCCACGAGCTGGCACGGAAAGCCTATGGAGGTGCACGGTAGCAGTCGATCCTACGGATGCACGTACGGATGATGAACTGATTTCGGAGAAAAACATCGAAGAACTTCTCCTCAAAGCTGTTCCCGGCCCAAGACCACTTCCTTTCAAAGTCCTTAGGGCGTCCCCGTATCGCGTGCATCAACTTTGCGCTTCTACATTCTACCGTGGACGGTGCGCTCTGGCCGGCGATGCAGCTCATCTGAATAACGTATGTACCGTACCACCTTGTCCTCCGTAGTATTCTTTACAGTGCTATGAACTAACTTTCAGAAATCCAGCCCATGGGAGCCATGGGTCTCACAACTGGTCTTATTGACTCCGAAGCTCTTGCAGATACGCTAGAGTTAATCATCCACGACGCGAAACCTATCAGCATACTCGACACTTACTCAGATGAGCGCCGAAGAGTTTTCCAAACGTTCGTGGACCCGACTTCCACACAGAACAAGCTGCGATGTGCGAGTGATACTGAAACCGCGAAGGAAGACTGGTTCATTAGATTAATGGCTAAGATGACGAACGCGCCGCGGGAAATGGTTGCACGGGGAACTCAGCCATTCTTCACTACCTGGCGGACCGACTTGAAGCAGGCAATTGGGCATAATTAAGTCGACGTAGGTGGTTTAGAGTCACCTGGGGAAAGAAACAAAAGACTGTGATTAGAAAACCATGATTTGTTGCTTAAGCGCTTAAGCCAAATGGAAAGAAGTAACCCTTCTATTCTTTCATAAAAGCATCTCGGTATAAGGCGGGCACTATGATGCTCCTGTTCACTTAGTCTTAATGGTCAAGAACAAGTACATTCAGTGTCACTATCGCGAGGAATGACGTGACGCGCTAAGATTAGGTCAATTAATTAACCGACCCCTCAATGTCTCCCCAGGACCTATATGTACACCTATGCCCGCTGAAGAAACTTTTTAGCTTTTGAAAGACTGCAAATGAGCAAGATGGTGAATTGGGGAATCATATGTAGGTCCTCTTCCCAACACCAAGCCAACTGATCACCGCTAACCCTAACGTCGCCAACCAGCAACCGGCGATAACGCTACAAGTTCGTTATGCGCTATGGTTCAGTTGCAATTAACATATATGCTGACCAAATCAATCGTTCAGAGTTCGCCAAAGACCTCCTGATCGACCCATCAACAAGGGGAGTTCACAATGTCTCCCACAACCTCGCCGCCGTCGCATCTTCAACCTCATTACAAAAGGCCCAAGACTTCCTCTCTGCCGTGAATGCACCACCCAGTACAGCCGCTTACGGATCCTACGAGTCCCTCCTCGCGGACCATACCGTTGAAATAGTCTACATCTCCACGCCGCATTCGCATCATTTCCGAAATGCTCGCGCCGCTCTACTTGCGGGAAAGCACGTCTTACTTGAGAAGGCGTTTACTGTTAATGCAGGCCAGGCGCGCATTCTCGTTCAGCTTGCTCGGGGGAAGAAATTGTTCTTGATGGAGGCGATGTGGACGCGTTTCTTCCCGCTCACGTTGTATGTTAGGCAGCTTATCAAAGATGGGGCGATTGGAGCTGTGCAGCGAGTGGTTGCGGATCGAAATTTAGGGAGGGATATTGAGACGCTCTACGGAACAGAGCATCGGTTGGTGAATCCTGCGCTAGCAGGTGGAGCTTTGCTTGATTGTGAGTGGCATCCTCAGAGATAAGGACTTTGCCAAAGTCAACAGTTATGGAGATCCCATACTAACGTCTTTCGCTATAGTGGCCATATACCCCCTGACATGGATCTTTCAAATCCTCCACCATGATAGTCCACTAGCCTCTGGTACAGTCAGGTCACCACCACACGTTTCTAGCTCCCTGGTCAAATATGCGCCGACAGGGGTAGATGAGACTGCTACTGTCATTGTCACCTTTCCAGAAAGTAAAACACAGGGTGTAGCGACCGCCAGTCTTCGGGTCGCTTCAGACCCAACCGATCCCGGGGTCCGTATATTTGGGGACAAAGGCCAAATACAAATTTTTGGACCTGCTGCGCGACCATTGAGCATTGCAGTTGTTGCATATGGGGAAGGGGGTCCGGAGGTGGTGGAAAGAAAGGATTTTGAGATTCCAATTGGACATGGATTGTTCTGGGAGGCGGATGCCTGTGCTCGATACTTGCTTGAGGGGAAGACCGAGTCAGATGTTATGCCGCTGGACGAGACGCTGCTGATTATGGACGTTATGGATAGGGCACGGGGGGAGAACAGGTTGAAGTATCCGGCTGAAGTCGAGGCCCACTAATCCTATATCAAGCGTCATACATTATTATACGAGCGATTATGTTCGTCAAGTCAAAGTGTTCAATACCAAATCAACTACAAAGTCCATTTTAGGCTCTATTTCTTGGTCGAAACGCACATCGTGTTCCACAGTCATCAATTAATTAAAATTACTTATTATCCTTTGTCAATATCTGTGACATAATTATCCCATATACCCTCACCAAGGCACACTCTAGGATTATGTGCGAGGATACCACGTCAAGAAATAAAGGAAACCTAGAGATCGATGCTCTAAAGTTTAACGACGGCTAAGTCTCTTGTAGAGGTCCTGGATCTCACTACCCATCTGTTTCTCGGTGGTCTCATGGAAGGAGTCCGCGTCAAACTCGCTTTCTCTCTTCTCCAGCCCGGCGTCGCGGTCGAGTTCCTCTTGCGCCAATTCAACTGGAGAAAGTCAGTGAGCCATACAGCAAAGTTAGATATACATCGAGGCTTACCATGACAGTAGACAGCCGCTGATTTCCCACTAGACATACCATGGGGAACATTAGTACTGTTATCGCTGTTGGCATCGCCAACACCCCAAACGCCCGGAACGCTTGTCCGCAAGCCCTTGCGCAGCGTATTTATCTTGGACCCCAGCATCTCCACACCGAGCTGAGCTGGCAGGTCTGACCTTTGCGACGTACCATAGTTCGTGATGAACGCGCCGCGCACCTCGGAGCTATTATCGACGAAGTAGATCTGGAACTTGTCGAACTCCCGACGGGTAGCGGGATCGTTCACGACACCTCCATCCTGAATACGAGTGATGTTCAGTATGGGCTTGTTATTGGCCGTCACGTTGTAGGTCTGGAACACCTTCCTCCAGTTAGGGTGGTTCTTATCCAGGATTGCGATCTGCTCTGTAGTGTTGGTTCCGTTGGCGTAAATTCTGATATCCTTGTTCAGGGTCGGGTGCAGTTCTCTGATAGCGCCGTATGCTTCGGAAAAATCTCCAAGGACCCCCAGAGACTGATTACGATGCTCAAAGCCGTCGCACCACGGACACCAGAAGATACCTTTCCCGAAGCCCTCCTGGAGACCCGGGACATCGGGCAGGTCGTCTTTCACTCCGCTGCCGAGGATGACCTTGCGAGCTGTATATTGCTGGTCCCCAACAGTCACTTGGAAAGCGTTGTCCCCGGTCTTTTCGAGCTTAGTCACCTTTTGATCTATGAATGTTGTCATGTTGTAAAAGGAGATTTGCTCGCGGGCGGTCTTCCGAAATTCGGCGGGTACAACATCTAATGCCACCTCAGCATACTAGGGCGATGTATACAATGAAAGATAAACTCACGGTCATTTCCAATTACATCGTGCATGTGCCGAGTAGGGTTGTTGCGGTACTCGCCAGAGTCGAAGAGCACCGATTTCCGCAGGACACGCGACAAGGCACTCGCTGCGCTGAGGCCAGAAGGACCACCACCGATGATAATCACGTCATAATCTGTCTGAGGTATATCCGCTACACAGACTGAAAGAATGGAGAGTAAAGCGCACAAAAGCGCTATCCAGTTGCAGGTGAACATCATGTTTGGCGACGGTCCCAGCAGCGTTGAACTTGTTTCAACAAAGGGAGAGAACCCAGGATGGGGTCCATTTTGTTATACGTTTTATTTTATTTTATATGATATAAAAACTCTGCTTTTCCCTTACTACCAAGAACTTCGAACGGGTCATATTGGGTACTTCGATGAGCATACGACTTTAGCGGGATACGTTGAGCTATATTTTGGGTCGAGCTGAAAAGTTTGTTGACACAGTTTCTTTCCGGGTATTGCCTGACAGCTATCACCGCATTCAGTTCATTTATTCCAGCATAGCGTTGTAGCTCGAGTTGATTGGTAGAAGTCCATGAACACTGGTAATGCTTCGTGGTTACATTGGGGTTTCAACGCGGAGCTTCGATTATGTCACGACTCTACCAGGCCACGTAAACTCGAGTGACGAAGTAAAACGCCAAAACAAACGAGGCTGCTGTTCCATAACTCACCGTTTTCATGTATGATATGCAACTAATTCTCCCTATTTAACTGCTCAATTCAATTTAGTTGCATGACAAGGTTTGCGGGTGGTTCCTCTCCCAAACCCATAACCGAGTGGTTCATCGGAACCTTGGGGAACTCAAAATCTATGGGCGGTTAATTAAAAGATTGGATTTATGAATGTACTGGATTTAAAAGTCAGCAAGCGGCTAGTAGAAATCGTACAATTTTCAAGGAATATTACTAACCAATGCGGCCTGAGGTTTGGGCAAGCAGAACGCCCATACGCCTAAGACTACTGGGTATGCGGTGATTCTATACCCCCATGACATAGAATCTGGGATGCGATCGAACAAAAAGAGAATACACGATTGGGGATGTTAGCGTGCCACCCTTGTCAGAAAATCATAAATGCAACTGGTCCTATACAACTTGACAGCAGGTAAAGCCTCAGGAAGCTATTGACATGGTTGTACCCCCTTTGACTTGTACTCCTGCTCTGCCGGCCCCAAGAAAGGTATAATTAGAACCATCCATCCTGGAGATCAAATACTTCACGTAGACGTTTCTGGGGTATCAAGGCATTCAGGACTCGGTGTGTCTGGGTCTTAACCACCGAGGCCCTGCTGTTTCAAGATTCACACTTCAGAGCCCACTGTTGAATGCTGGATGAGCTTGTCCGCAACATGAAGTAGCGGATGAACCTCGACATCGCCTTGATCGAATATTATGTTGAGGCAGTCGGTATCATAGGTAGGGCGTCATCAGGATCTGCTATACTAGTAGGACGTTTGATTAGGCCTCCGACTATGCATCATGTCAGGCGGAAGTATTGACATATCGTATCGTTTGTGGGGCACTTGGAGCTTGTTTTCACACTGACAGGTAAAGTACAGGTCTTAGTAATATCCATACACGTATACTGACTTTATGATCGTTAGGCCGCAATATGCGCACGACCGTGGGAAAACAAGCGGTATACGAGGAAGGTAGACAATGTAGAAGTACAAAATGGAGTACCGATAGTTATCAAGATTTAGCATCGGATAAATGATTACATTTTCCCTGACACCGCTGTTAACTGAGAAGGTTTATCGAGGATCGGAAATGGCCTTACACGTAGACAGACAAGCAACCCAGGCTGTGCAGGAGGCTGATGGAGGCGAAGTGCATGCGGCTCCGGTAGGGCTCGGACAAAAAGATGCACCAACGTCAGATTTTAGTATATAACGTGAATATAACATATTAGTGGCCTATTCTCATCGGTGAACCTACTTGCTGACTTGGCTCGTGTTGGATGCGGGGAATTAACGATCTGAACACCAAGGCTACCAGTTGTCTCAGGCCTCCACGTATACCGAGCACTAAGTACTATAACAGGAAAGGCGAAAAGTGTCTATCCATAAATATACAGGTACCTAGGATACTAGGCAGTGCATGTACATGCGAGTCCGAGCTGTATTGAGTCTAATGAATAAAAGAATTTGGCGACTTCTCGAGCCTACTGTTTCGTCTCTCAACCTCGTATATGCCGCTCTAAAAAATTGTGTAGACGTTGGGCTCGCTTACAAATGGATAAGCCCCGAGGAGATGGTCCTATTGATAGATATTTCCTGACAACTTCATCGGATCCAGCTAAACGGTACGCTTGCTTGCAGGGAGCATTCATACCTTGTAGATTTTGGGTAGGCATGCTGATCTGGCAAAGCCCACAAATGTCAGACCATCTCCTCCACAATGGCCGGCTTTCACTCGAGGCTTATCATCAGCACTAGCATACGATAGGTAGGCAGTGAAAATCCGGGGTTCGGTCTTCCAGTCCGCCACTTCCCTGTAGATCGCTGGCATGACATCCGAAGAGTTCCGCGGATTCTGGTTTACGAGCCCGTATAAGGATTTCTTTACTACCTAAAAGTGGCGCCCGTTTGGAATCTCCTGCACCCAGATACTGTACTAAACAAGTATCATTGTTTCACTCTGAAGTCATATCACGGAAGTTCAATCGCTGAGGTTCGTATACAGGCACTAACACACTTCAAAATTCAAAACCTGCAGGAATAACGTGCAAACTCAGGTATCAATGTTCTACCGACGCGAAATCAGAGGCAGAAAAAGGGAAACTTTAGGTCAGGCTCGCCATGACCAAATGGCATGGCAAGTGCTTCGGATAGGAGCATATCACCCCTCCTCTTGAACTGGATATAAGTGGGGTAGGCCAAGGTCTCGCCTTACCAGTATTAGCAATTTAGCATCTTTTTCTAAATAATAGTATTGTAGAGCTCAGATGATCACAATGTCGGGTGCATCCGAAGAGGCGACGTCACTGAGATGACCCATGGTTGCCCGCGGATGAAGGCTGTGAATTAACCAAATGCGGCAATACACTTATGAACGTGCGATATATTTAGCATAGAGCCACACCTAGAAAGGTGGCACGAAAATAAGGCCAACCATGTACTCGGGCAACTGTAGAAGTCTCGATTGGCCAGTGTAGGTGTATACCGCTCCTCTACAGGTCGAGTCGGATCTGATATCCATCATGTTGGGGCAGTGAGCTGTTCAGATGACAGCCATATGCCAATAACGTTGTCGTTGTTGCATGGGGCTCTTAGGTGTCGGGCCGGCAATACCTACTTTGGGAGACAATGTGTATGGCTATGTCTCATTCTATCCACGGATGGCTTCGTATTCATGGTGTGTTCTGGAAATAGTAACATTGAGGCAACTTTGAGGCCTCCTCTAGAGACGGCCGGATTGTCCTGCAATTCGTACCAGCAGCTTGCCTCGAGATGTCTATATAAACCCTAGCGATTGCTGCTTCAATTCTCATTTTCAGATCAACATCAAGCATCTTCACTACTACTTCTTCAGTACAAGACCAACCAAAGACCACCCATCTCCTCACAAACCAAACATTCAAGATGAAGTTTTCCTCCACCTCTGCCCTCGTCGCTGCACTTGTCGCCGGTGTCAATGGCGCCAGCATCCCTCGAACCCAAGGCTCAGTCCCCATCACTTTCATCGGTGCAGCCGACGCTCAGTTTACTCAGGACTTCCCAACTGACGGAAGCAGCGTCGCCATCAGTAAGTAGATCTGACTGAGCATCCTTGAGCTTGTGAAGTATCTCTGACCATCCCAGCCAACCCTCTAAGCATCTCCCACATCGCCTCCAGCACCGACGGTGTTTCATGCGTGTTCGATGGTGTTGACAACAGCGTCACTGTTGTTTCCAATGCAGAGACTGTAGACGTTGGCCCTCCCCAGACACAGGTCTCGGGTTCATGCGCCGTTGGCGCAGTTCCTCTCACCCAGCACGAGCGTCGGGGAAATAACGAGGATGTGGTGATCACTTTTGTTGGCGCAGCAGATGCCCAGTTCACCCAGGTCTTCCCAGTCAACGGTGTCGCGACTCAGATCTGTACGTATACCCGGCCTAATCTTTAGTAGCCCATGGACTGACAAGAATCACAGCGAACCCTCTCAGCATTTCTCACATCGAATCGCACCGCCCAGGTGTTTCGTGTACCTTCAATGGCATTGACAACAGTGTGACCACTGTCAGCGGTGTCCAGACTGTTGACGTCGGTCCTCCCCAGACCCAGATCTCTGGTACCTGCCACAACCTTTTGAAGTGATATTACTGAGAGCTAGGTAGCCTTCAGGCTCTCCAAGGTCACACATCAGCTGGACACAGTGCTAATCTTTAAACGACCCCATTACTTTCCTTTTTCACCCTTCGGGGTATGTTTCGGATATCATTATATTAAATCATGGAATGTTGTCATTTTTTCTGTTACCTTTATATATACTTGTTCATGTCTCTCCCTTTAATGTGTTATCTTATTCTTGCTTTTGCTTTCCTTTCGACATTTTGTTGCTAGACCTTGATGTGATAATGATATAGCCAATCCCTAATTGACAATTACTGAACAGTCCATCCCAGTAAACGAAGTGTTACAGCGACAAAGTTACCCACTCTTGAGCACTAACATTATTACTATACAAGAACCCTTTTGGTAATGATCGACATAGCTAAATCGGGTAGTGGGGAGGGTGTCGGTCTCTGATGGAAGCATCACGGTGAAGATTTTCTAACGGCGATTAACACTCCTAAGAAGCTTCTAATCGAGCAATAGCTTGTGCCTCGCCAAGCCTATTAAGATGCAAGGTCAGGTGATGACCCACGAAATGGACTGTGCTGACGTTAGCTGAGTTAGGCAATCGCTTATGCTCGATCACATATGTTATTCGTGTCACTTACAGCATGGTACTCGAAGGACACAACTCGCGAATAAGACTAGAACATTCCGGAAAGGCCGACGCTCATATCTTCAACATTATTGACATAAGCAAAAGTGCATGTCTACTGTAAACCACCTTGCGGTACTCAGTGGCAAACTAAGCCCGCCATCGGCCGAGGATCAGCAGAACAGAATGCTCTTTCTAGGGTTTCAATTACACCTCGAAGCGCAGATATGGCACAAACCTTCCACCAGCTAAGCTACGTTCGTAGCACGAATGCTGTAATCGAGACGTAGGCCAAGCCGCGGCGGCCGAATCGTGAAGGCTGAAGCCTCGTCGAGAACGGTTCGTTCCATGGGTTGGCTCCCGTCATGATTGGAACCACCCAAACACCATCGCAAGTTCCAACGACTAGAAACTCTATATGGTCTGTCACCTGAACATTCTCGCGTCAATGATTGGGACTGTGGACTTCTTCATCCGTGGAACCCGAAGATCCGGGGTTGTCTGGGGTTCGCGTCACTCGCTTCTGGTTAGCAGACGCACCGTTTTTGAACCTCAGATTTGCTCGCACAATGGAATTCATCGTAAATACACGATTTACGACACTATACAGGATTTTACTATGGGTGATGACCTCATCGGGGGTATATGAACCGTCTCGGCTTTTCAACGTATAAAACCTCCGTTGTATCGTCCGCTTACCTTCTCCTATACTGATATTTACTCCATTTATGGATTCAATTGACCCATTTATTTGATATTATTTTACAGACTAGACAATGGGGCTTCCTAAGCTGAAATTACCTCGTGCAAACGCAGATCGACCTTACAAAGATGAGGCGGACTCAAGACCATCGGATGCCGTCCTCCGCCAAAGCGCGGACGGAGATGATGGTCTGGTAGACACAAAAGTCCCTTTTCTGACATTTCGGTCCTTTAGCATGTGTATAGTTATCTCAATGGGTGGGTTTCTTTTCGGTTATGATACCGGTCAGATCTCCGGATTTCTAGAGATGGAGGATTTCCTCCAGCGGTACGGTGAGCAAAGGGCAGATGGTACATATTACTTCTCGAACGTTCGGTCGGGCCTGATTGTTGCTCTGGTATGTATAGCTCGTACCTCGTTTGATATTCGCGACTCTGCTAAACTTACGACAGCTGTCAATTGGCACCTTGATGGGCGCATTGGTGGCCGCGCCGATTGCGGATCGGGTTGGTCGCAAATGGTGTGTCAGTGGGTGGTGTGTGATTCTCTGCGCCGGGATTACGGTCCAGATCTCTTCTCCGACAGGCAAGTGGTATCAAGTTGCGTTGGGTCGATGGGTTGCTGGTCTTGGTGTGGGAGCCTTATCCCTCCTGGTCCCCATGTATCAAGCCGAGACTGGCCCCAGACATATTCGAGGATCTTTGGTCAGGTGGGCATAACCCCAGAGCGTATGACTCGTATTTGTTTCTGACACAGAAGCAGTACATACCAGTTGTTTATCACTCTGGGCATCTTCGTTGCCAACTGTATCAACTTCGGTACCGAGAAGAAAACCAGCACGGCCTCCTGGAGAATTCCAATGGGAGTAACGTATATCTGGGCTATAATCCTTGGGTTTGGTATAGCGTTGTTTCCAGAAAGTCCGCGTCATGACTATCGAAAGGGCAAGGTGGACAGGGCTATTTCGACGCTGGCAAAGATGTATGGTATTCCCAAGAACCATCGCGCGCTGGCGATTGAGTTCGACGAGATCAAACAAAAGTATGAAGAGGAGGTGGCACGCGGCCAGGTATCATGGGTCCAGCTATTCAAGGCCCCACGAATGGCGTACCGCGTTGCTGTCGGGGTCGCCCTGCAAGCTTTACAGCAGCTGACCGGTGCGAACTACTTCTTCTACTACGGCACGACCATCTTCCAGGGCGCCGGAATCGAAAACAGCTACGTGACTCAGATGATCCTTGGTGCGGTGAATTTCGGTTCCACATTCCTGGGACTCTATCTCATCGAGAACTACGGCCGTCGTCGCTCATTGATCGCTGGCGCGCTCTGGATGTTTTGCTGCTTCATGGTCTTCGCTTCTGTGGGCCATTTCTCCCTGAATCGGGATGACCCACCGGCTACGAAGACCGCGGGTGTGGTCATGGTCGTGTTCGCCTGTCTGTTTATTCTGGGTTTCGCAAGTACTTGGGGCCCCATGGTGTGGACGATTATTGCTGAACTATATCCCTCGGAGTACCGAGCTCGTGCGATGTCTCTTGCGACGGCATCCAATTGGCTTTGGAATTTCCTGCTCGCATTCTTTACGCCATTCATCACGAGTGCGATCGACTTCCGGTACGGGTACGTCTTTGCGGGCTGTCTCTTCCTCGCTGCAGCTCTTGTTTATTTCGCTGTCATGGAAGGGAGAGGCCGTACCCTTGAGGAGATCGATACGATGTATGTGTTGAAGGTGAAGCCATGGCACAGCTCCAAATATGTCTTTCCCGAAACGGAGCCGAGCATCATGGAGAAACGGAGGGCGTCTCACGCTTCAAACCCCAGTACTAACCCAACGACTATTGGCGAGGATCATCAGACTACGGTGTGAGAGACGTAGATGTCTGGCCTGAGCAGGGCTGTGTGGTTGAATCACATGCTTCCATGGTACCCTAACCATGCAAACCAAACGCGCATTACTAGAATTCCCATATATGATACATCCTTTGAGAGATGGTGAAGAAGTCTATTATGTCGCGATAAAGATCGCTTAATTTCGATGTATTTTTTGGAGTATATCGCAAGAGGGAACCCTGCTATCATCCACACTGGGTTTGTTAGCAATCGCTGACCACTTAATGTATTTTTAATTTGATCTCGCTCAGCTTTGCTATTTGGCTTTTGTTATTATGTTTGTATGATAACCGATACAGATTAGCTTGCAGCCAATGGTTACTATTATGACTTCATCATGACTTTTGTTAAGTCACTCTCTTCCCTGAACGTGGCCTAACAGAATGCCCAGACGAAACAACCAGGACAGCAAGGAGCGGGTAAAATATGGGGAGAAACGACAGCAGCCACCAATTATGTCGTAGGAACAGATATGGATGCGACACCCCCTCGCAATTTATACATCATGCTGACCATGTTCCGTTCCATTGACCATTAAGTTCGCGGCGCTTAAGGTACCCACGGTAAGCGTCGCGAGGCAGGGGGAAACGGCTTGTACGGGGCTCTAGGAAACGCGTTTCGGGCGGTCGAAGCTGCCCTAGACACTGAGATCGCACTGGTAACTTTGCAGTAGCCCAACTATCAGGCAAGAGAACGAGCGGTTCGCAAGGATCTCGACCACACGATTCTCTGATGATGTGGCGAGTCGCGTCGTGTCGGGGGGTAGCAGTGCCGGACGGATCGTCAGGGTCTGAGGGAGTAGAATGCCAGGAGAATGCGCATTAAGAGGTGAGATTCCTCAGATAAGGGCGGCATGTTTCGTAGGATGATCTCGTCATGGCGCGTGTGCGTGTTCACCACGAAAAATGTGATTTTTGTCGCGGAAGCGATTGACCAAGAGATCGATAGTGGATTCTGACTAAACTAGCCTTTCCGGGCAATATATAAAATGTCGATCATCCCTCAATCTTCGGCCGAAACCTCGGGGTGTAATCAGGAGAGAGGAAAAAAAAATGGTCGAAGCTCCTTGCATAAATCTCGGCTACGACTTGTTCATTAATTTATCTCTGATACCGACTTTCAACAATCTCCGCCGGTTAACTCTCCCTAATTTATTCTGATTGTTTAGTGTCACCGTCCCGACGCGTCTTCCGGACCAAAACAACGCAGTCTATTTTTCTCTTATTTTTTTTCCTTGATATTTGGATCCCCACTCTAGTGATTAATGACTGGGCGGTATTATCAACGTCTCGCGCCGAAGGAAGAACTTCCACCCACCCCTGATGATCATAGCCCTCCCGAGCAGAGCAAACGCAAACGAGCCTCATTAGCCTGTCTGGAGTGCCAGCGTCGACGTATAAAAGCAAGCTTTATCCAAGGGTCCATTCATCGTCAGCCCTAGCGTTGGTCCATGATCTCCCATCACTAACCTCTTATCTTATCGTCTCTCTCTAGTGTGGCCCTGGCCGTCCATGCGAACCATGTCTGCTCAACAGACGTGAATGTATCTACAATGAATGCAACGACAAACGCCGCAAGATCTCCGCGGAGGCCACCGAGCAGAACCTGAAGTTTTATCGCAGCGCCTTGGAGAATCTGTTACGCGCCATCCAGATTGGCTCCGAGTCGGATGTGGACCACATCATCAATGATATCCGGAAAGGCGCCCCATTATCGGAAATCTCTCGCACAGCCGCCGACTGCTTGAATGGCATGGCCGCAACGACGACGACGCCGGCGCCTGATTCGGCGAAGCAGGACAATGTCGGGAACCCTGGATGAATTGTCATTCCATATTGGTTGTTCAAATTGTGCCCCCAGAACCGTTGCCTCGCGTGGAGAGTCCTTATGTGGTATATTCCTGGAGCCCTTATGGGGGGGAAGTGTGGAATCTTGGTCCCGCGTTAGCGATGTCTAACTTGGGCTTTCAGATCACAAAATGGACTTCGGTGGTAGTATTGGTGCGCTTGGTCTACAATGGGCTGCAGGGTCTACCGTGCCCCCCAGTATTATTGCCCAACTGGCACAACTTCTTCTTTCTGGTCAGAGAGGGGCTCTTCCTTGCCATTCTTTTTCGGTGTCCTAGGATATACAGGGTATAATGAGGCTCCGTCCACCCATGTCAGTATAATAAAAGCAAGGCGAACCAAAAAAGCCGAAAGGAATCAAATCAACACAGGCTCTTGAGGCCGTATCCACCTGGGATAACTGCAGAGGGGAATACCGCAGAGGGGACTCGCCGTGACGCAAGTAAATAGCCTGTCATCCTATGTAGTACATCCGTAGATAATGTATAAAACAGACTCAAACCTCTGTCCGAGTTATTATTAGTGATAACAATTTAGAAGGCAAACGTGGAGGAGAATCCAGATTTCGTATGATTCCCAGACTCTTGGTCATCGTCGGAGGTTTAATGAAGTACTGGATGTGTCTATGGGTCCCTTTGGCAGGAGTTCGGGTTTATATGTGCGTTTACTCGCAACACAAG
Source organism: Aspergillus sergii (assembly GCA_009193525.1). Taxonomy (NCBI): domain Eukaryota; kingdom Fungi; phylum Ascomycota; class Eurotiomycetes; order Eurotiales; family Aspergillaceae; genus Aspergillus; species Aspergillus sergii. Next base: position 356,896 of record ML741785.1, read on the forward strand.
GTTGCTTTTGGACATCGTCATGATCTACTGACGTCGCGTTGATTATATATATTTGCCGCGTTATCCATAGAAGAATCCACATAAGTTACGTAAATTATCCAAATATCCGTTGGAGCCGTCTAGGCTACCCTATTTCTTACCGCAACTAACGTACAATGGCCAGATCGACTAGTATCTAGCAAAAAAACATGATGTGGAGATGTTCTATCACGAAGAGTGGCGATGAGCAATGATGTCATGGCGGTTGTGAGAATTTCCGGACCGATAATAACCTATTTTGGAAATTATATTACAAAATTAAGCTTGAAATCGTTTTATATATTATTTATAATGATTAGCTGCGTATCGATACTTGGAATTGTCCTTTATAGTAGTCTTCCTCCCCTTTTTTTTATTTTTTATTTTTTATTTTTTTCAGTGAATAAATAAATTAAATAAAAAAAATAAAAAAAACTTTCTTCCCCTTAGAAAAATAAATAAATAATAAAGATAGAAATATTGTACATATTTTCGAGAAGTAAGAATCTTACATAGATACTGAGCTGTTGATTATCCATCCTTGTAACTCACATATTAAAAATGCCGGCGATGATGCTGCCATCCGAAGCACAACCGAGGTATTGAGGATAGCTGCGGTAGACCAGGCGTTATAGAGGAATCCAATGCTATCACAGACAGTTTACGTCACTTTAAGAAGGAAGGTTGCTCGCATGGGAGGGCCCAGGGAGGAATGTTCGAATCGGATATGCTTTCGATGTAATTCTGCGTCGTGTCCCTGAATCAGGAAGTTGCTAACTGGTTCTGGTTGAAGTCTGTTTCCTGACCTTGTATGAAGGGCTGAGGTCATCATGTGGAGCATTTCCTTGACTAAATGGTTCATTCGCCTGACATCATTTTCCTCCGTGCACCAATGTCCTGGGCTGTGGTGATGTTGTTGTTGTTGAGATAGGATGTGTCACGGATCATGAATCTTGAGATATAACACACCGCCAGGCAGACCGTTAGCTTAGTTCCCTTTCCGATATCGCAGTTGAAGTATTGGACCCTTTTTCCCACTTGTAACCCGATCATACAGTTGAAACTCTCCTGGATTTGTTCGTCCATGCCTGCCGAGCGCATGCCCGCAGCCCAGCTCGCCATTCTCCGTGTGGGATATCCGGAAGTCATATAGCAAGATGAGTGCGGCTATCGTTGATAGAAGTTCTGTAATTGCAAGATGGCGACCAAGACAGGCGCGTGTTCCAGCAGAGAAAGGAATATACGCCGCAGAGGCGATATCCGCTTGTTCTTTGCTGATGAAGCCATCTTTCTCGGACAACCATCGCTCCGGTATAAAGTCGTGCGGCCGAGGAAAATATTCTGCATTATGGTGGATGCTGTAGATACCTGTCCCAACTCCGTAGCCACAGGGTATGAATTCGCCATCGATACTCGTGCCCCCTGGTCCGACCTCTCTCCACATACTGGACCCCACAGGCGGTGACATCCGCAGGCTTTCGTAGATACAGGCGTGGAGGTAGTGGCAGTTCCGTAGTATTTTGTCTTGGCCAATTTCATCTACTACTCTAAACTTGGTCCTTATTTCGGCTGCTAGCTTTTCATATGCATGAAGGTTTTTTCCGAGATAGAAAAGCGCTGCACATAGTGCAGTAGAGGTGGTGTCATTTCCTGCATATGTTAACATCCAGAGTAACATATCATTAGAGCTTCAAAATTCAAGATAAATGTAAAGCTTACCAGCGATGGTCAGCAACATCGCTTCGCTGCGGATCTCTTCAGGAGTAAGTGGGTGATCTGTGCTTTTGCGCTGGGTGCCCAGCTGTTCATATATACTCTGCCCCACGCCATTTTCAGACCTTCTCTCTTGTATAATTTGGTTAATGAAAGAATGAATGGCTTTATTTCCCGTGAAGGCCCTCGGAAAAAGCTTTCGGTCCAGGCGACCTATATATAACTGTGGACAGTAGAGCAACACGCCTGTTCGAAGGTTGGATTCCTCGATATGCTTAAGCAGATTTCGATAGTCTGGGCGATGGATGAGATCGTATGACTTGCCGTAGATGAAGTCGGTCATCACATCAAAGGTTAAGTAGCTACACCAATCTGACATCGTTAAAGGATGCGACCAGCCGTTAGGTCCATCCGGTAAGCCGGCATTATATGCAGCATGGCAGAAACTCTTTACGTGGTGTAAGAGGCGTTCATTGAAGCTCTTCATCGCCGACTGAGAGAATCCTAGGCTAATCAGCCGTCTGTGACGAGCATGCTCCTTCCTATCCATAATGGTGAGTAGATTTGGGACGGAAGATGCTTTGCCCATGTTCTTGTCCTTTCTAAGATCTTTGCCGGAGAGATAAATATCTGTTTTGGAGAGGATTTAGTTTTGGACCAAAGACATGATTTGTACAGCAGTAACGTGAAGTAGTGATGCCCACCTTTTAGTCCAGTCACGGTGTCGAAGCAGAGATGGTTAGGTGCATAGCGAATTATGGGCCCTGTCGAACTCGGCCTATTATCAGCTCTTGACGCAACAACTTGGTGTGATATTCTAGACTTAGAAGTTCACACCATATTTCTTGTGACAGAGCCATATATCCAAGTGGACATCACCCTTCCAGGCATAGTATGCAGCTCTAGCTGCGGTAAACTTGGCAAGAGTTGGGCCAGGGTATTTGGCCAATGGGTGGAAGAACATTTGGTACAGACAGAATGTCAAGCCCTTGGAACATCAACTATCACCGGCCAACCGAGTATGGGATTATTGTACATACTACCACTGCGAGAGCTATACCAAAATAATACCTCATCGATAGGTCTATGTTCAGAACAGTGAAAAATCGTGACATATTGTCCGTTGTAATTTTGCCGTGAAGATTTGGGACTCGTAGAATGAGAATGAGATTTGGATTACCTTGCCCGTTGATGAAGAGTTGTATTTGAGTATTTCGAAGGCTACCCCATGGCTTTGGAGAGATTGTTTAAGTATCAACGAGTCAATGGCGGCCAGCCTCGCATAAATTAAACGGTGGATGCCAGCCAGTGACAGCCCGACCCGGGAACTTCGGGTTCTGCAGATCCTGTTTGGCAACAAAGTTTGGAAAAACTAGAATTTCTTCACTTCTAAATACTCCAGTTGAATCCGTATGGGCCCTTTGCTGGATGCTGCTGCCTCTCTCTTGCTCCTTTTAGAGACAAGCTCATTGTGTGATTGTGATATCCATCGGTGGTGACGTATGTGGTTTGTCTGTCTCTTACCGTTAGACGTACTTGCTTGTTGCAAGCCCTCCTATACTTAGAGGATCATCAATAATAGTGACATTGGATTGACACGACATGTCTGAATGTGTCTCCAATCATGGGTTATGAACATGCTGATTAGCCTAGTGGTTCAAATGTGCCTCAGATTCTTCATGAACTCCATCATCCAGATTTGTTTTTGGGTGAGTGACCACGTAGCGGAGGTACGGATTTCCGCTGATAAAGATGCCGATTTATCAAGCGATGAACATATATAAGCTATAATGGCCATTGCTGAGGTTGATATACATGTGTACCACGTCGAAAAGCAGAATACTCTTCCCTCGGTCTTAGCATATAGTCTCACAACAACAGTTTGCTTTAAAGCTAAGAAATGTCAACATGTCTCGTCTGCTTGCTGTCATCGGTGTGCCCGACTCCCAGATTCATCCATAAGAATGCTCTGACCCTCTATACCTTACCGCTGTACCAACATGTCTTGATCTGAATTTCTTCAGGAGCATAATTTGCTTTCGGGAAGGGCTTGAAATGCTTGTCATCTGGATGTCTGACAGATCGATATCTGTATCAGTGGTAGCTGATGAGGCTGTGATAGTGTAAACTACTTTATATATCTTGGTTTTCATGTCCTTTCCCCACCATTGCAGATTTGGCTCCACATCTTCGAGATCTGAGGTTAAATTGGAGACATTCCTACCTGGGTTAGTGCAGTAAAATCTCGCCGCTGAGTAAGCGGAGAGGGCGTTGATTGGTCCGTTACTATGACGAGGCGAAGGAGCAAACGAAAGACAGGGACGACAATGAAACTGCTCTCCTCGATTTTTCTGATCATACATGTTGATGGATCATGTGTCTTATAATTTGACTGTGCGCAGTAGTAGTTAAAATGCCGAAACAGACTGTGTCGCGCAGGGCCAAGCGGGGTTCATCAACGCCCAAAAGACAGAGGCGCAGGGCGTGTGATTCATGCTTCAAGAGAAAGGTGATATTCTTCTCTGGCCAGTGTTGGATGGAATGTGCTCCATGGTGTGGATCCCAGACTAATACCTCTGGCTTCCGCAGATACAATGCGATACGGAATTTCCGCAGTGCAATTGGTGCAAGCACCATAATCTTGCTTGCACATACAACAGACTTCAGACTCGTACGCAAGCAAGGTATGTAAATTCTAATATTCCCAAAGGGTAGCTATCTATGCATTCCGCCTCCTCAGATGCCTACGTCCCTGAGCCTCTTGTTTATTGAGGCTGTTGGCCAAGCTGTCGATTCATATCGTCCGCTTTGACGATTCGCCGCTAACCCTGTTAATTTCACTAGGGACAAGCTACACCTGCAGTTCTCTGAAAAATCACCAGAAACAGACTCTAACCTTGGGAAGTCTGATGTGAATGATCATAGTCAGTACAATACGTGTCACAACCCTTTTCAACACACGTTAACGTGTCTCCTGTCTACCCAGGTACCTCTACCAATAACATGGGCTCAAACACAGGGTCAAGGCGCCCCCACTCTGCAAGCTTTGGTTTAGACTCCATGGCCTGCTTTAACTGGATGCATCTATTATCCGATGAAGGCCAGAGATGGATTGAATCTCGCACCGGAGAAAAAGTTCGCTTCGAGGAGCTATATGCCCTTGATCTCCCTTGGGCCAACACACGTCGGCTTTATATGGAAACACTTAATGCCGGCTCTATTCATGAACTTCCAAGTCGATGCACGGTGGAGGGCTACGTGAAGCAGTATTTCTCGTCGTTTCAAAGCCTCGTCTTTCCCGTGATCAGCAAATCGCTCTTTGAGAAGACCCTAGACCTTGCGTACGGACCACGTAGCTCTTTCGGCTCAGCCAGTGCTAGGTCCTGCGTCTATGCATTTCTCGCTGTGGTGAATCTCTTTGAGATTGGAGACAACTTTCAGGAAGCCATGGACTGTGGGTATTTTGCCTCGGCGGCGCAAACCTTCATGGTTCAGATCACCCAAGAAATGACAGTTGATGGACTCCAAGCGGTGATAATGCTTGTAAGCAGTTATTTTATTCCCAGAGGGTTCTCCCCCTCACCACCATTTCCAGCGGTACTAACAATACACAAGATCCTATTCCAGTACTTCTTAGGTGATTTACAAGCAGCAGCAGTATCTGTATCAATCGCCACCCGCCTCCTGTATACACTTGGCGCTAATACAATTTCCGGTGTTGATTCATCTGGTTGTTCACAACCCTACGACAAGAATATTGAAGAATGCCACTTACGTGATCTATTCTGGGTTTGCTATTCATTTGACAAAGATATTTGTTTGAGAACCGGGCAGCCTCCGGCAATAAACGACAGCTATTGCAATCTCACACTTCCAGCTGACTACGCGCGGCTGCAGGACTCTAATATTCTACGAGATAGCATGTCGATCGACAGCCACACTCTCCCTCTTTTCCCTTGGGATCTTCGACTCTCCAAGATCAAGTCCGAAGCATACGAGGCCCTTTACTCTGCCGGCGCTCAACGCAAATCCGACTCGGAAATCTTGTCAAGTATTCGGACTCTTGATGAAGCCCTAGAGCAGTGGAGGGTATCTTTACACCCTGACTTCCGGCCAACATTATCGTTCTCTCAGGAAATGCCGGTTTGTGCGAACTTGAACACGCAGGCAGTAATGCTGCGACTGGCGTACTATCATTGTGTTACTATGATCCACCAAGCCAGTGAAAGAGGGAGGCTGTCGGACGATTTCAACGAAGGTCGGCTTAGTGGAATCAATACCAGTACCAGCCTGGCCATTAATGCAGGCACGTCAACGCTGTCCTATCTTCAGACAGTATTGCCGGTAGTGGAGGGTGAATGCTTCTGGTAAGACACAGGACTCCCAATATCGAAGCTCTTCACTAAGCAAAATGTGTTTAAAACCAGGGTTGTTCTTTTTTATGCCATAACAGCTATTCTGACTCTCTTCCGCAACATCCTACACAACCCTCTCGGCCCTGAAGCTCATCACCACGTGCATATACTGAGCGAAGTTCCAGATTTGATTCGCAGAATACCCATTCGGAAGCTCACTCTCGGAGAAGTTATTCATCTTAGGTTTCTGGATGGGTTCACTACCGAGCTGGCGAGGTTAGGTGCATGTGCCATCCGTCAGGTGCAACCAGAAGCGACGGGTATCAGGGGTACGCCAACATTCGCCTCAAGTGAAGAGTATCCTCTATAATAATATACAATGTATAAGATCCTAATCTCCTCCCTGTCCAAAATAACAAGTCTCAAGAACCCAACACCTGACACAATAACCAGCTTATTCCCCTTCTATCTCATACAATGACTAACCCCAGCCTCAACCAGCAACTTACAATACTGAAAATGCAGCCATACCACAGGGGGCGGAAACAGCGCCTCACTCGTGTTTCTAACACCATTGAAGAAGATATTCTTCAACCGAAACTCAGCCACCTCTTTCTTAGTATCGATATCGACAGTAATTTCTGATATATTATCCATCTCACGGGGTTTATCAGGGTCCTCTGTCGGGGACATTCCACCCCGCATAACGATAGATCTGGGAGTCTTTTCTAGGACGATGAAGTGGTCTGTTACGATTGTTCCTGTTCTGAATATTAGCACCCCTAAGAATTGAGGTAGAAGGTAATTTTGTGTCAGAGATCATACGAACCTTCATCATAAGAGCTATCAAGCAACTGCTCCTTACTCCATAGCATAGATTCATTGGTTTTATCCTTACAGAGTAATGTAAGAATCCTCCGTTGGATCGCGTAGCCTATTCACCACATTCATAGTTATTAGTCTTGTCTTCTATAAATACCCCAAATCATCCCCGCATGATCAATCACAGACGTTGGAAGTAGGAAAAGGGACTCACCATATCCACCCCAAACACCCCCACAAAACCTTTCCAAAAGCTTCGAGCCACCATTAAGTGCATCTTTAACCAGCTCTGGATTTATCTTGGATATAGGAACCTCCCGTACGCACGAATCATCCAAGGAGGGATTTTTATTCGGATTAAACCTCCGAAAGTACTTGCTCTGAAACAAAGGATCATTGTCAGGACCGAAGGGCTCGAAGTAGCAGTGTCGTGACCATATTTGCCAGGTAGCGGCACCTGTTAAGCCGGTTACGATGGTGTATTTGCAGAATGTAAAGACTTTTGGTGGTAGGAAGCGATTGAGTCGTTTGAATGAGGACATGATTGGAGATGGGTAGGGAATGAAGAGTTTGTTTCTTGGAGGTGTAAAGAGTGAAGAGAGAATGCAGCTGAGTATAAATCTTCAAGATACTACTGGGTATTTATAATGGGTCTATTGCAGGTACTGGCCATTGATGATATTTATAGTCGTGGCTCATCTTGCTCTGGCCGCTTATTCAGCGGATTGTGGGATGTGGTTCTTCGGAGTAGGACTTGGGATTGGGGATCTCTGAGGCTATGTGGGATGTAAATTTTCGGTATGAGACAGAGACTGTTAGTCTGATATTATCTCTTAAGAAGGTAAAGTTCACAGATTCATAAAGTTGGAGCTAATGTACATCTTCTTTTAATCTGCGGGCCTCGGATTAAATGGCTACGGTGGGTCTGTAGGACTTAGAAGATTAGAAAGATAAACCTAACGAGGGGTCAGCAAGCCCGGGGACTTTATATATATATATAAGATCAGGGTCAAATTGATGACATTGATATCAAATAAGCAAACTGGAGATCTCTAGATCATCATCGTAGTACATGCAAGCAACAGAACTAAATGAAATATTCTAAGAAAGTGAAATGGTCGTGGGATGCATCCTCATGAAATACGTGCACCCATCTAAACATTCCATTCGTAGTCTCGTTCATATCTTAATCTCTATTTCAGCATAAATCTAGCAACGTTGCGTTGACTCTGGCGTCCCAATTACAGAGCTAGGTGGACTGTCTTATGATGGTCAGGCAAACGCGCATGTGGTCACATGCCGGTTTAAGGTTATCGGTTAGGGACATGGCCAGTTCCCATTCCCACTCATGTAAGTAGAACACAATACGTTTGAATTGAGGTATGATAGTGGTGTGCTGTGTAACTAACAAGCTCAACTCAGCAATCAGGTGGAGGACAAATGCGTGCACAACGTCGGTAATCTCGAGCGACTTGAGAGACGTGGGCAACAAGTCAACTAGGGATTGTGGAGCAGCGTCGTGGCTGTCCCCGATGTTTACACCTGGGAGTCGCATGAGGTTAGCATGCCTCATGGACAGGTGCTCCAAAACAATGAACTCCCGAAAAGAGCCGAACGGAAGATCCTCAAGTCCGAGATGGTGCCGTACTTCCATAGTCCTGTGCCTGGCACGGAATCGGCGGTATGAATTGTGAAACCCGATAGAGAGAGCTTTGAGGGTTTTCTTGCATGGGGCAAGACCCTGGCGGAAGTCCCTAGGATCGAAGATATAAAGGGAGGGTGCATCAGATATTAAGCCAATGTCGACCTTGAAACGCTCGAGCTTGGGGCACGCTGCGATCCAATCGCCCATGCCTCGACAATAGAAGGCTGGTGACAACACAACTTCAGTGACCGAACTCACGCGGTTTATCAAGCGGGAGATATTCGACATTCCGACGTCCATTCTACCAGAAAAGTCCCACATATTGACGCCCTCGATCGTACGAACAGCCGGCAGATGAAACCAGCCCAGTGCAAAATGTGGATTATAGTTAAACCGGCCCTGGTAATTTTTGAGAGTGACCTTTTGCAGTAATGGGAATGGAGCAGTCGTGCTAAACGGCCGTCGGCCCAACAACGCTTTGTCTAAGATACTAGTTAATAACCATTGATTATCCCCATAGCCGAGCGTGATGCTCTTCAGGTTATTCAAGCGACTGAGGAGCACACCAAGCCAGGCATCTTCGCAAAGTTGCCGTAGCTGCGTATTCCACGCAGATTTCTCTCGTTCGGATTCACATATATCATCGACGATATGTTCAATCATCGAAATCCACCGCGGGCTGCAAGCCTTAGGCAGAAGGTACGGGTAATCCGGATGAATACACCGTGCGAAGCCAAAATTAGCATCATGAACGAGATGTGCTAGGTCAGGACGATGCCACAAATACTGTATGAGCGCAACTTCTCGGGTCCCGATGGAGGAAATGTGAAGGGATGAATAGACCGTAGGGGGGTCAAACAGCCACTGAAGTCTGCGAGAGCATTTGCTCAAGGCTAGTTTCGAGAATACATCATCGTTGATGTATTGTCCGACTAATAAGATCAGCTCGGTCGGCAGTATATCCATTGTGGGGAGTCGGTGTTGTTTGATGTTCTGGCAGGGCTAATCGAATGATGGTGATCTGTTAGTAGGCAGCAGCCTCGATCTATCTGGTTGCAGGCAATCAAAGAACAATTCGCTCATCATGACATGCTACTACTCCTTACACATGTAGAAGAATGACTACATTCACGGATATTAGATCTAATCTAGTTTCTAGGCGATATGAAATGAACCTGCAGGTCAAGTCTATGCAAGTGCAAACAGTGCTAACACCAACTTCAAAATAAAGTAATCGATTATATATCTATAAACAGGAAATTAAAGGTCATATCAAACATCACATTATCTGTCCCACCAATATATCAACCGCCTATTGTTCCTGCGAGGCCACATGTGCAGTCAAATCCAGCAGTCGGTTCGAATATCCCCATTCGTTATCATACCATGCCATGATCTTGAAGAACTAGATCTGCTGTTAGCTTAACTCCCTCAAATGAGTAGGAATAATAGCTAAGACGAACCTGAGGATTCAACTCTGTACAAGCAGGGGCGTCCACGACAGCACTGTTTGGGTTTCCCTTGTAGTCGCTACTGACAAGCTCCTCGTCACTGACATAGAGGACTCCTGCAAGACTGGACTTGGCTGCACGGCGGAATGCGGCCATTATCTCAGCCAACGATGTGGGTTGTTCTGTCGTTACGGTCAAGTCGATCATGGAGACGTTGGGACTATCATTGATTCAGTTAACCTTTACCCCTTGAACGGCAGTAATCGGAAGATGATAACTTACGCTGGTACACGGATCGATATTCCAGTTACCTTGCCTGTCAGTTCGGGAAGGACAGTGGCAATGGCCTTTGCGGCACCGGTAGTAGTGGGGATGATGTTATCGAAGACACTGCGGCCTATTGAGCATTAGCATCCATTCCCTGCTGATCGACCTGATTATGGATGTCAAAGTAGTAAACCTACCCAGCCGACGGTTCTTCTTGCTATACCCATCCAGAACCTGCTGAGATTGGGTTGCCGCATGAACCGTAGTCAAGAGTCCCTGCACGATTCCGAATTGCTGGTGCAGCACCTTCAACACCGGAGTAACGCAGTTTGTGGTACAACTGGCACAGGAAACCACTCGTCGGTCTTCATCGGCCGTGTAGTCATCTGAGTTGACCCCATACACGTATGTTGGGGAGTCGGAGCTGGGGGCGGAAATGACGACCCGCTTGGCGAGGCCGTAGGTAACGTGCTGCAGGGCCAGGTCACGTTTGGTGAACTTGCCGGTGCATTCGACAACATAGTCAACACCGACGGCGCTCCAGTTGAGTTTCTGGAGGTCACGTTCAGAGGTGAGGACGATCTGGCGACCGTTGATGGTGATCAGGGTGTCTGAGAGGGCGTGGATAGAGATGTCGTCCGATAGTTTGCCCATGCAGGAGTCATAGCGGATGAGGTAGATGAGGTCTTGCACGGTGTTACATGTGTGGTTGATGGCGACAATCTGGAGATCTGTTCTGGTAAGGGAGGCACGTAGGACGTTTCGACCTATTAGTTCAAGAGGTTGTGGTTAATGGTTGAATGTTGAGTGAGCATAGTCCCTGATAGATGTGACCAACCTATACGGCCGAATCCGTTGATGCCGACTTTACAGACAGAAGGCTGGGTAGAGGCCACACCGTGAGGGAAGTCGCTGATTGAGGGAGCCATGGTGTTATCTGAGAAGCAGTACTATAATCAAGTAGATGAAGTTCGATGAACCAGATTGAATCTGAAGACGATGATGTATATTGCAACCAATCTAAACCGACGAGGCTTGACAGTCAATAAATACAATTTCCAGAGTCCAACATGTCTCACTACAAACTCTCCCTATTCTATATATACATCAAATCATTACGCAAGAACCATGATATCAGCGAAGTAGCATCATCCGTATACTTCTCCGTTAGGGCACTGACCAGTAAGATTGCCGGTAATTCCCGGGCTCAGCAATCGCAGGTCCACTTCTTGGGTCAATGTCCCGATGACCGGATATTTAATCGGCTTCCACTAATAGCAAATCAGAACCGCGAATTAAACGGCGCGCTGTGTGTGGCCTGCTGCCACTCGACAACCAGTGTGCCTTGCCGAGACATATGCCGGGTCGACGGTTCATCTTTAGTTTTAACGAGGTCCGCTGTGTCCTTGCAACCCCATACCACCAATAACCGAGTCTCAACGTGGGTTCAACTACCCCAGCATGATGTTTCCGTCGAGGCCTACCGAGTCAAATTAACATGCATATTGTCATATCCCCAGTGTCCCATAGGATAGGTTGGTGTTCAGGGTCTCTCCGCCTAGCCGGACGATTTCATGTCCGACGGAAATCGGAGCGGGAATGTCTTGTCCGATTACCGGCAATATCTCCAGAAGGAGTCTGGGGCAGGCTCCACTCTGGGCCTGGTTCTCGATCTTTTGGTGTCCTAAGGGTATATCTATTCGGCATTGAGAACCCATGGTAATTATTTTGAGACGTGGGAAGTTAGGGGTGTTGAATTGCTTTATTTCGCAATCTACTCCGTATCTTACACACCAGAACACCATATCGGGAGCGGCGGGATACGGAGCTACGTTGTTCATTATGGCTAATCACGTTAGTATGGCTCTGTCAATAGGTAGATACTCGTTGAGACCATCCAGAAAAACAGAAGAGGTCCTGCGATAGGGCACATGGCTCGCTGCGAGGTAATTATTGGCAAATAGAACAACTACATGGGAACTGCTTTAGACGCTGATGATATCGCTAGAAAGACACCTTGCCCTAGTCATTAACATTCGTCCGAAGCAGGGGTAACCATGAGAGCGATAGACAATCCATACCAAAAGAAGAATATAGCAATCAATGACCAGCGCACGGGCGTCTGATTGGTAAATATGCCAAGAAGCTGAAAACGCACTTCAAAGCTACTGTTCCACACACCGACGTGATGATTTTGTCCATCGCAGACACGGCGGTCTCATTCAAGCCCAACAACTTCGCATGAACTCTGGTACAACATTCTACCTATGATACAGAGCTGGTGGGAATTCCCATTGAGACTGGGGTTCACGACCTCCGCCAAGCGCGACAGCAACAAAGGAAGTTGCGGTACATCAACGCCACAATCCACACCGACAACAATCAAGACCCTGCTAAGCTCTCCCTACCATGGCTAAGACCTGGAAGTTATGTTTAGCCTATTTGTTTTACCGCTAGGTTCCCTACACCACTGTCTGGATCAATCAACCCCGGATTTTGTGACCCCGTTGAATGCGTTGTAAATTGCGGGGCAGAAGTCTGGGGATCGCTGATCGCGTTCATTCTAAACAAGTCTATTCGCTGATGGATGATGCTCGATCACGATGTGGAGCTGGTTTAGCTCTCTTGGCCACGAGTGACCTGGATCCCACTAAACTTTCTTTTTGCTATGCTTGACTCGTGGGTTGAGCTCGTCTGGAGCTGGACAGCTTTCTTCCTATCGGTTATGAGTATAAATATGGCATGCACTGTCCTGTGGCCCCGTAATTCTGGGTTATTATGCGATCGGTGTACATATAGATCTTGCCTAGTCTTTAAGGCTACACCAATTTATATTGATCTTTGTATCGGTCCTCAAGTTCACAGCCATGGCTTCCCTCTCCAAATCAGATATGAAGTCCCACAGCTCTCCTGCTGAAGGCGGAAAAGCACATAGTACCTATATTGAGGATGTGCACTCTCTCAAGCATGCCGACGAGAAGGCTCAGGGAGATTACGCCGGTGCCACGGCCAAGACAGATCCTAGGGAGATTCGTCTTGTTCGCAAATTGGACATGCGAATCATGCCCATCTTGTGGGCGATGTATTTCATGAATTTTGTGAGTATCACCTGACCCATGCCACTCCTAATTATGCCACTAACACGAATAAACTTCAGATTGACCGCAATGCTGTTCCGAATGCTCGCCTCAACGACCTCGAGAAGGATCTTGGTCTTGTTGGGACCCAGTATAACACTTGTATTTCGATTTTATTTGTGGGGTACGTGAAAGTATGGTACGTCGTATGATGATGGCTACTGACTCAACCTGATAAACAGGTACCTGTTGATGCAAATTCCCTCCAACATGCTCATGTCCTCCAAGAAGGTCCGACCATCCCTGTACATGAGTGTTTGTATGGGTAGCTGGGCAGTTGTCTCGGCTTGCACAGCATTGACAAAGAACTATGTCGGGCTGGTGATGGTCAGGTTTTTCCTGGGAATCACCGAAGCCCCCTTCTATCCCGGTGCTCTCTTCCTACTATCCGTCTTCTACACCCGCAAAGAAATCGCACTCCGCATCTCGATTTTATACTCAGGCAATATCATCGCAACAGGAGTTGCAGGTCTAGTCGCAGCAGCAACCTTCTCCACCTTAGACAAGGCACACGGTCTAGCAGGTTGGCAGTGGCTCTTCATAATCGAAGGCGTCGTCACATTCGGAATCGCCGTACTCGGCCTCTTCATGCTCCCCGATCACCCACTCACCACGCGATGGCTCACTCCCGAAGAACGCCAACTAGCCCATGACCGCATACTCAAGGATACAGTCAACAGCGAAGAATCCAAGGGCCCCATCGCCGGCTTGAAGCAAGCCTTCCGCGACCCACGTCTATTCCTGCTAGCCTTCATGCAAAACATGCACCTGAGTTCCTGCAGCTTCAACAACTTCTTCCCGACCGTCGTAGGGAGTCTTGGCTACAACAGTACAATCACTCTCGTTCTCACCTGTCCACCATACATCGCGACATGTCTCGCCAGTATCGTGATAGGCATCACCTCCGGTCGGTATAACGAGCGCACCTGGCACATCACCGGCTGCATTGGCGCTGCAGCCATCGGGTTCATTATATCCTGCGTGACGTTGAACACAGCTGCCAGATATATCTCTTGCTTTTTGTTTGCGAGTGGTGCGTATGCGGCGAACTCGGTCATTCTGGGTTGGGTCTCGGCGACGTTGGGACAGACGCCGGAGAAGAAAGCGGCGTCCCTGTCTTTCGTTAATGTTGTTGCGAATGCGTCGTATATTTACACCGCGTATCTCTATCCCAAGAGTGATGGGCCTCGTTATCTGACTGCCATGGCGTCAAATGCCGCCTTCAGTGTCGCTGTTATAGTTAGTGCATGGGTCTTGAGGTTCTGGCTGCAGAACACAAATAGGAAGATTAGGCAGGGTATTCTTCCAGGCGCGGATGAGGGTCTGCTGTATGCCTACTGAGCATATTCTATGGGGAGTAGAAGAACGCTTGATCTTTTTTGGTTTGAATGTTGATCTAGGGACCTTATATATTGTTAAGGAATTGGGAATAGTTAAAATAAAGTGAGTGAAGGTCAAGCCGCATGACGTAGGTCTGTCAGGGTACTTTATAGCTAGCATTCATGGGCAACGCGATGCCCTGGCCATGGTAAAGGTGACTGAGGTCAGAGAAGCCCTCCACCGCCTCTTCCTGACGAGTCTTGAAGGCGATTTGGTAGATCGTCGAATTCCTGGAGGAGCTCATCAGTGTCGTCACATCTCCGGGCGGATTCAAAGTCGATCAGAATTGCCCTGGAATCCCGAACAAGAAAATTGAATTGATTTAGATCACCGTGTCGGACTTTCAGTCCATGCAGCCGACGCAATATCTCCTGGCAGGGCGCGAGATCCTGCAGCCCGGCATGCCGTGCATTCGTAATACCTTCCATTAGAAATCCGATCACCCGGCCATGCTCGGTCAAATGGCCCAAAAACCGGGGTCCAATATCATGTCCATCAATCCACTGATACGCTGTGGTCTCGTCTTCAAAATATTGTATTTCCCATGCGAATCGGGCGAATTTCGCAATCACAGGAGTATGGAACATTGGAGAGCTGATTTCGTAAATCCCCGTGCGGACTCTTCGCCCTACGGTGATGTCCATGTAATCGACGAAAACATCATGCCACGTGTTCCTAACGCATGGGAACATCGTCCGATCCGCGCGAACAAAGCTTGGTAGTGATGTTTTGGGATCCCGGTCGACCACACCATTGTTCCAATCTCCAGCGGGAAGTTCTGGGAGAAGCGTTTTGAGGGTTGGGCCCAAGCACAAATCATCTGCGGAGTATATTCCTGGTTCGACGGTGATGTATTTGATAGTGTGACCATCAATCAGGAGGCGAAGGAAGCTCTGATCGTGCTCATCAACTTCAGCTTGTAGTAATTGAATAGTATGAGTTTCAGTCACCATATTGGTTGATCGGGCTTCGTCAACGCGACGTAAACGTAATCGTCTAATTTGATATGAATTAATACCAGGCTTCGCACGAAGGGGAGAATGGACAGAAAAATAAAGGAGCTACTGTCCAGCTCGGGATACAGTGGGAACTTAGACGAAAATACATGCCCAAACGTACCAGTATATATGGATCAATGAGGCTTACGACACCTTATGCGACACACAGCCCCAATGGCTTCCGTCAGTCCTGTGGCGATCAGATGCAAGGTATACGGCTGAAACGAACAATGAGGTCATGATCACCACTCGAAGTTAAGAGAAGGGGTTTAGCAGGAAAAGGATGCATCAGAGGGAATTCAACCCGAGCCATCCATCACGGTTCCAGCGGGTATATGGAGCCTGTGGTTGGTCATGGTCTACACGGCAAGCACAGCGCCATGTGACGTGTCCCATATATATATTATTGGGTTAATGCCTGTTCACTTCAGTGGCAGACCGTGCGGCGCTTGATACCTTTAGCCTAAGGGATAAGTTATAAAGTTTACTACTTCTCTCCTGAGAGCTCAAGTCAATGGCTAAGGCAGTTGTCGTCTATTATAACACACCAGAGGAGATGCGATTAGAAGTCGTGTTGAGTTGGATAGCAATTGTGTTTGGCAATCAAGGGCGAAAGAGTTGACTACATCACGGTGCCTGACAGATCAGGCAGCGATGTTTGCACTCTTTTACCATTTGCTCCCGTGACACCCCTCCGGTGCGTTATTCAGAGGACATTGTTCGGGAAACCCTTGACTTAGATGCTCGTCAAAAAGAAGCTGATATCGTAATGGAAGCCTGCCTTAAGCCTTTCTTTGGTCGCACATCTTCATCATGTCAAATACAGTGGAATCCACGGCCCGCCGCCAGATGCGGTCAGCATTGCAGAAATTAACGCGAAACATTCGAGGCTCTGGATTTACTCAATTTAGCCAACAAGAACTGAATAAAAATTACAATATTCTTGTTGATCCCTTGATTTTGGATGAGGCATCATCCCTCAAACCGTCCTACTTCGCTCCCTACCAAAGCCTAATTCCAGACCCCAGTTCTGATACCGTTGGAGGGTCTTACAATGGCCAAGATGATGAAACAGA
This sequence comes from Aspergillus sergii, assembly GCA_009193525.1. Classification (NCBI taxonomy): domain Eukaryota; kingdom Fungi; phylum Ascomycota; class Eurotiomycetes; order Eurotiales; family Aspergillaceae; genus Aspergillus; species Aspergillus sergii. The sequence goes on from ML741785.1 coordinate 373,758, forward strand.
GAAATCTTTTACTCGTCCTGTGGATCGCGCATATGTGCTAAATCAACACCTCTTGTCTTATCTATACCTCTGCAATAGATCCAGCAATGGTGAGAGGGCCCCTTGGATTTCGAAGAGGTAGGCAACCTACAATATATCATAAGATCTTTCTTTGTTCACCTCGTTTATCTAGCGTTGGAGACACTTTGTTTCGCGGCTTATTCAAGTACGATCAACCCGAGTTTGGGTGTTACCGTATAACATATCTTGATGACCCTTCCTACCCACATATAATGGCCGTCGTATATAATAACTTAGTCGCAACGGACGACACCGTGCTCTACGGCGAGCTACTTCCAATCCTCCGGATTATGCTTACGCAGCTTTGGAATCTGCGCTTCATTCATCACATGGTCTCACCGGTAAGTACTTGAGTGTTGCTGTCACTAATCCTGCTGACATAGAACAGGTCTTGATTTTTTCACTTATGGGACTGAAAGTCCGAGTCATTGAAGCTTTTTTCCAAGACCAAAGGCTAGTATTACGCCCAACCAAACTGTATGACTTCACCCACGGCAACGATGCAGCTTTCAAAGTATTTGCCCAGTGGTACATGGGCAAGCCAATCGGGGATACTATTCAGGCACCGTAACTATCGATAATAATTTCTTTCTTATGTGTTCGGTGTTGGGTGTTCTTGATGGATTATTAATAATAGGAAATTTGGGCTTGGTGTCTCACGCACATATTGTATTTTATCAACGCACAGGACTGGTCAACCTAGCTGTGAAGCCGAACTTTGACTCTCTACAGCAGACTGCATCTTTATTTTGTCACCTTGTGGCATCTGGTATTATCTGGTATCTATCTGACCTGGGAAAGAGATTCAAAAAAAAAAGAAAGAAAGAAAGAAAGAAAGAAAAAAAGAAAGAAAGAAAGAAAAAGGGCTATGGTAACTTGTTCCTACACTAAACTTAAATTTTGTAGAACGGCGTTAATATATTTTTCATGACTTATATACGGCAGGGATTTGAACAAAAAAAAAATACTTGGTTGAATATATATTTCTTAGTCCCATTCGACCAACTAAAACATCAATTGGCACTTTAGTCTCGCCTTGCACCCTCTATTCCAGCACATTGTGTCCCTCTTACAGTTCATGTAGGCTCTACAGGAGATAGACAGATGTTGGGATTTCTCCTCGTTTTGTCCATGACTCTACAATGACTTTTTGATCGCGATCCTGTTTTGATCACCTTAGTTATAATCTAAACAGTTTTCCGCGTGAGACCTAATGGCGACAAAATCATGAGAAATGAGAAGGATAGGATGAAGTTACTATATATTTAGATAATCTTTGCCTTCGTTTCGAAAGAAAAAGAAAAAGGGAAAGAAAGAGAACAGCTTAGGTGATTATAGGCGTAGTCCCGGCAAAGATTTTAATCTCTGCATATTAGAGAACATCGGGAAGACTAGGAGAAATCTAGCATTTCCCGCGGTAAACTCAATACCGCCCTTCAGTGCAGATTTAGCTCCCAATATTTTACACCTACATCTCACGCTAAATATGAAGATGCATAACTCCTGTAAGACGCAATCCCTGCGAGAACAGACCTTTCATCAATTGGAATATCTCCATACTAATTCATAACCAGAGCACCGGTCTAAATCGCAACGAGCGAGCGTTGGTTGGTTGGCTCGATGTGTTTTGTGGGATTGGCGAGGAATCACACCAAATATGTAGGTGCATGGCAGTCGGCACTGAGTCTTCCGAGTATTATGGCTCCGAGGAGATCCAAGATACCTTCTCGGAGGTGCCTTTCCGACTGCATGAGACTCTCTTCGAGCTCGAGGAAAACACTACTCTCGGTTGTCTTACTTCCAAGAGATGTCTGGGAAGCCTGTCCAACAGCAAGAGAGAGGCACGCCGGAAGAGGGTCACTAAGCCCTAAAAATGCCAGTGATGAAGTCAGTGGAGATCGTTCTGAGTCCACGTTACGGTCTCAACGATTTTCTCGTCAACAAGCTGATCAGTGATGGCACCAACATAGGTGATGACGGCATTAGGATTCTGGACCTGCTTTTTAGCTTTGGGGGAAGAGTCTCCTTTAGGATACCAGCAGCAGTGGAGATTTTACTAGTCGTGGAGATCTCGAAGATCTTGCTATTCTTGATGATACTTACAGGGATAAGTGTTCGGAGGGCCAGCAAAGGAATTGCCACCTAGCTCACCCAGTGGGATTGATCCGGCTATGCAGCGAACATCCAAGATTCTTCGAATTTTCCTTCCGAGAATCCAGTTAAACTTCCCGGGCTGCAGCGATGTTCAAGGTGCATATTGCCTTTTGTTTCGTCAACATGCTTTGTCTCGTACCGACGGATGAGAGCATAGACATATACCCAGAGCCGATGAGGCTTTATGGCCCAAAGTAGTAAGTTTAACGGCCTGCAGATGTTTGTTTCTAGAAAAATCACGCAGGGAGTGGCGAGGATTAATGTGACGGTCCTCATTATGTCGGATGTTCTCATTTGCTTAACCTGTTCCATATTAGTGAGCTGACGTTCTCATACTAAGCTCCACATAGTCTCCTCAGTTGAAAGAACGACCATTACTAGTCTATCCAGGCAACAAGCGTTAGGCGCATTGTGCCCTCGGCGACACTATTCCTGCATACTAGACAGGGTATATTTAATTAATATGGACTTAGCTTCAAAGAAGTTTCATGCCCGAGACCCCAGGAACGATTAAGATGCGCAGGGGAGATTCAAATTTAACAATTACACCATACTATTAACTGTGTAGCTGATAATATCGTGAAATAATTATAGAAATATCATGAATTATCAAATGTTGTGGTGTTGTGGTTGTATGAAGTCCAACAAGACCCTCGGATAAGAGCTATCGGGTTCGGCTCCCGAGCCGTCGTAGACAGACACCCAAACGGGAGAGCAGAAGATTGAACACTAAGATCATACCCAATAGACTCACCGGCTCTTGAAGAGGGAGATGTACCGTAGGGAGGCCCACGGGTCGGGTTCGGATAGGACGAAAACATGCCCCACAGTCTCCCCGCAAACACGACGGCCCCCATATCGCGGGGTTTGGGGTTTCACGATGCACGAATTAGAGAGGATACTTGACCAATGCCTAATCCCCCCAACGAGATTCGAAGATGACGTGCCCACACCCCCATACCTTTCTCCAGATTCTGGGTATAAGAAGGCTTAGCGTTCAGCCTGGCCTGGCAAAATGTGAATGACTATTTCTCCACTCACACCTTCAATATGGATCGTCTATCTGAACGAAGTATACCCAATGTCACCATTGACGACATGCAGGATCATTCTCCGAAGAAGGAAGAAGTTTGGGAGGAGGTAACCCATGATGCTGTCTTTGGAGAAATATCTGAGGAGGGCCCTAATTATCGTAATGTATGCCTTCGCACCATTCGCAGGGGTAAAAAGAGTCGCTGAAACCGACCATTGTCTAGGTGGGCTTTTTCGGCACCGTGATTCTCATGATGAAAACCCAGATCGGATTGGGTGTTTTGTCTATACCGACGGCTTTCGATACCCTAGGCATGGTCCCTGGTGTAATTGTTCTATGTGCCGTTGCTGCTATCACTACATGGTCTGCCTACGTTGTGGGCACGTTCAAGCTTCGTCACCGTGAGATATATGGTATCGACGATGCAGGGGCTTTAATACTTGGTCCAGTTGGGCGTGTCATTCTTGCAACTGCATTTTGTCTCTGTAGGTGTCTCAACCAAGGATGAATGGTAGTGACATACTGACTTGTTTATAGATTACATTTTCAATGCCGGCTCTGGTATTCTAGGGATCTCAATCGGGCTCAATGCAGTCTCAACCCACGCCCTCTGCACGGCTGTGTTTGTGGTTATTGCGGCTATTCCAGGCTTTCTGTTCAGTAGCATTCGGACTCTGGGCAAGATTACCTGGCTTGCCTGGGTTGGATTGCCATGCATTCTTACTGCAAGTATGTTGTTCTCTGCATATCCATCGTCAGACGAAAAACAATCAGACAGAGGAACCTAACATTTTGAAGTTCTCATTGTGACCATCGCTGTTGGTATTCAAGATCGGCCTGCGGCTGCACCACCAGGTGAATGGGTTTCCGACTTCAAAGTCGTCGCCAACCCAGGCTTCACTAAGGGAATCACCGCCGTATCTGCCATTGTCTTTGCGTTTTCCGGCACACCGGGCTTCTTCTCGATTGTCTCCGAGATGCGCGAACCTCGCCAGTTTACGAAAGCCGTGATGGCCTGCCAGGCTGGTGTGACTATTATCTATATTATCATTGGTGTCGTGGTCTACTACTACTGTGGATCTTACGTCTCGTCACCAGCCCTTGGTTCTGCCGGTGGAACTGTAAAGAAAATCTCCTACGGATTTGCTTTGCCTGGTTTGATTGTTACATTGACAATTGTTTCTCATGTAAGGCTTCACCAACCACCTTTCTGGGCTGAATTAACATCTGACACCTCCTAAAGATACCTGCAAAATACATCTTCCTCCACCTCCTCCGAGGCTCGAAACACCTAACCAGCAACTCGCCAACTCATTGGATCTGTTGGCTCAGCTGCACTTTTAGCATCGCCGTCATTGCATACATCATTGCCAGTGTCATCCCTGTCTTCGACTCGCTGGTCTCCCTAATCGGGGCTCTACTTGGCCCACTCATGTGTTTCCAGACGATGGGTGGCATGTGGCTCTACGATAACTGGGGAACTACAGCCAGGACCAAGAAGTGGTATTTTATGGCCGGCTTCAGTATGTTTGTGATTGTGTCCGGAACCTTTCTGATGGTTGCCGGGACGTACGGGTCGGTGGTTGGGATTATTGATACATACAACTCGAGTGGAGGGTCGGCTGCTTTCTCCTGTGCAGATAACTCGAACTCTGTGTGAAATCCAGGGTTCAATGTTGTATGAATATGGAGTATATAAATTGATAGACGGGAATATAGGTCATGATTCATGTTAGGAACCTTGTCACGTTTCGAGGAAAGAATCGGGCCACTACAGAGAATATAGGCATAAGATAGATTACCGCCATTACTGTAGATATTCTTATACCCTCAAAATGCAATTTCCTTCGAGATAATATAACCCTCATGGCCGACCGGCAGATAAGGTTAAGAGTGGACCGAATCTCGGGACATCGGGTCAACCTCGACGCCAGAGTGTGGGGATGAAATGCCCACCCTTCGGCTTTCTTGCGCCTCTTCCCCATCCCCAGAAATTATCCCTCCATACTACTCCCCAGAACAGTGTCGCATGCATTATGGTCGCCGAGAGTAAACCCGAGTCTCGAAAGGTCAGGCGGACTGCAAACGCGTAAGAAGAGACCCTCATATCCTGACATTATAGCCGGAAGCTGACCCTAGGGCGCCACAGTTGTGTTTCGTGCCGACAGAGCAAAATTAAGTGTTCGGGAACGGATCCGTGCAATAACTGCCAGCGTCGTAAAGTGCGATGTGTCTTTACCGAACCGCCCAACAAGGTCGTTGTGACGGAGAGGTATGTCTTTGGCTTATTCAATGCGAGATACTCAGCTAATCCCTGATCAAGTTATTTGCAACAGTTGCGGCGGGAGGCGTACGAGAAGTCTCATTCTCAGGGTATGAAGCGGTCTTCCGAGACTGCGTTTACCCCGGATGTCGAACCCGAAGGTATAGGATCATGGAATAATGCTCTATTGAACGCCACTGAATTGATCCAGACGCTATAGGGTCTGAAGAGCCCGCGATCCACTCACCACCAAGGATCGACCATGCGCGCAGTATCTGGACCAGTCCGTTTACCTTGCCGTCTAAAACGATCAAAAATACCCACCGCAATAAGCGGAGTTGGAGTAGGTATACCGCCGAACAGAGTTGATATGACCCCGGGCGCAAATCTTGGAACCACCACAAGAAGACTGAAGAATTAGATAGAGGACGGGGGGAAGACTGGGCTTTTTAACTAATATGAATGAGTGCTAACGGTGTCGCCTAGTCTGGCTGGCTCCTTCATCCATGTGGTCCTTTACAGCCCGACTGACGCTGATGATGACCGAGAAGCTGAACCTGGAATCGCACAGCGCCCCGAATCTCATCGATCGAGACATCTACCTCCTACATTGGCGACCCGCAGCGCCGGATGACCAGCCTGATATCCATGGGCTACCTTCGCTGGATCATGCTCTCTACTTGTTGAACACCGTGATGTTCTACATGGGACAAAACTATTTCCTATTCGAAAAGAAGACCTTCCTGGCCCATCTCCACGAATTCTACTACGGCGATGCCCTTCAAAAGGCCATGGAGTATAAGTTATGGTTCGTCCAATACCTGCTAGTGTTGGCATTCGGGAGCGCCTTCGTAGTACAGCCCACCAAAAACACCAGGGAGCCCCCGGGAGCAAAATACTTCATCCGCGCGATGTCCCTTATGCCGGAACATTCAACCTTGTGGAAGGACAGCCTGCTAGCCATTGAAGTGCTGGGACTCGCAGGACTGTATCTGTATTCCATTGATCATCGAGAGTCCGCCCACGTATATGTAAGTTTACAATACTATGGGATCCCAACTGGTGAGTCTGCTAACAGGTGCAGCTTGGCCAAGCCATACGGATCGCACAATTAGAGGGAATGCATACCCAACTGCCAGAGGAGGAACTTGGGATCGACACAGTAACCCGCTGCCATAACCTCTGGTGGACTCTCTACCTCATGGACCGACATTTTTCGGCATCCCTGGGACTACCGATGATTACCCAGGATAACGATATTACGACCTTGATCGATCCACCAACGGCCTCGTCGCGCAACGCGACACTCAGTCTTCGGGTACGATTGTCGCAAATGCTCTCATTCATTCTTTCCTGTAAGCACTCTCCGCGACAGATCAGTCCTCGTCCATTATCGCTGACGGCCATACCAAAGCAATCTACAAGACCGAGGAAACTCAACTGGGTATCTTCCTCGAGCAGACGAGGTCGATTCTACACACCATGGCTGGGCTGGCCCAGGAGATTGAAAGTGCGGTGTCGATACAGCTCCAGAAGCCACTTCACCGTGTCCCCAGAGAAACACGTCTTATCATGCTGATATATCACCAGGTGGGCAATGCGATACCTTTATATTTGCTTCCCCATCATTGCTAATGAACTTCACGATCTAGTGTGTCATTGTTGCCACGCGACCGTTACTATTGTCCGTTCTCAAAGAACGACTAGAGAAGTTAGGACACGGTGAAGAAGACTGGCAGAGTTTGCTCGTTGCCACAGAAGCCCTAATCGCGACCGGAATCAAGTCAGCTGCAAAGACACTGCAACTGCTCACCGACGAGGATGATCTCTTGGGTAAGCAAACATTCCATCCATCCATAAACTATTCTCTCGTATTAAGAAATCAACAGAGGCCTTCCTACCCTTCGACCTAGAATACACATACGGCGCCGCAATCCACCTAATGATGGCCCACACACTCTTCCCAGGAGCCGTAGAAGACTGCTCCCTCAACCAAGTATATTCCATCCTAGACGGGATGATCTACAAAGGCAACCAGGTAGCAGCCGCACGGAAGGCCGAGTTAACGCATCTCGAGTACCTGTTCCAGGAACTGGCCACGCGGATTGAGCGGTGCGGGCTTCAAACTCTCACTCTACACAGCCTTCCGCAGGATGAACATGTAGTTGAAAATCCTCTACAGCAGCCGGACAATCATTTGCTACCGGTCCCTGAAGCCACACTACCGATGGATGGGGACCCGGAGCTCTTACCCTCGGATCTGCGACCGACGGCGAGTAATATAGAGTGTCTGGATAGTTTGGGCATTTCATCTTATGAGTTCTTTTCTATTGTTGCGCAGATTGGGCATCATGAGTCTTATAGTCTATTGGATCCTAGGGAGTCATAGACAGGCAATGAAAGTTATTATTTATCATGATACTGGTAGTCGCCTACGCTAATAGGATACTGTCTTTAGCGGTAATGTGCAGTCCTTGTCCCAGTAGTTCAGATTGCGTCTAATGTAGGTCCTACTTTCGTGGAGTTACTAGAAGCCTCACCCCCCTTAAAGAACACCCTTCAACACCGAGTGTTCATTGCCATGATTATTACTCACTGGTAAATAGACTGGGAATTATTGAAGGCAAAATAACCCCACAATATCCCCGGAACATGACCCATTCTGATCGCCGACCCCAGAGCCACCTCGGGATCCGGATCCACCAATCCGTGTTCCTCGTGATACCCTAGCCCTATCCACACCCGATGCTCGGCTTCTTTCCGTGACATTTTGTTGGGTCAAGTACGGAGTAGACCCGAGTGAATGTCTTCTCTACACCCTGTGATGCTCCTTTAGAGGAAACCTCGTGATAGTAACAGGGTGAGCGGGTTCTATCTTTCTGATGAAGAGTCAGCAATACGTCAGCAAGTATCAATTGCAGCTCTGCCATATGGCCCAGCTCAAACATAGTCTACGCACAGTAAATTTACTGAACGTCACGATCTCATAGAGTTTTTCTTCGTCTTCCAGAATATACACAGATCATTATCATTGTTAAGGTGGTCTCAAATCAAACAGTTCTTTATTAATCGGAACAACAAACATCGTAAAAACCAAAATCTAAAACGAATCTATCTCAATAAGTCTATCAATCCTAACCAAACCAACCATCTACACAACATCAAACTCAACACTCCCCCACCCCTCAAAAGTACAATTCCAATGCCCAGCCTCCGTCATAGGCACAGCCTGCAAACAGCTCCCGGGCAGAATAACCTGTCCCGGCTGAAACTCAATATCATAAGCCGCCAACCGATTCACCAACCACGCCACAGCCGAGATAGGATTACCCAGCACATTCGCCGTATTCCCATCCATAACCTGCTTATCATTAAACCGCAACGTTCCCCTTGTATCCCTCAACGTAAGCTCAGTCAACTTTTTCGGCGTTCCACCGAGGATCACAGCACCCGTAGACCCATTGTCAGCCAATGTATCCGCAAGTCCAATTTCCCAGTTCTGCACCCGGGAATCAATGATCTCGATCGCGGGAATAGCGTAGTCAATGGCGTTGATCACATCTGCGACTGTGACATTGGGACCCTTAAGTGGTTTGTGTAGGACGAATGCCGGTTCCAGTTCGACGTAGGGCTTGATGTAGTCTTTCAGGTGGAGGGTGGTGCTTTCGTAGACGAAGGTACTGGCAAGCAGGAAACCGTAGTCTGGGTGGTCGAGCCCGAACGCGTCTTGCATTACTTTGGCGATGTTGCCGAGCTTGTAGCCCACTAGACGGTCGCCGTTCTTGACTGCGTGCTCGGTGTTCATTTGTTGGATCTTGAACCCGTCTTCGGCGTCCAGCGTGGGCCAGGTTTTGCTGGGGGTTGGGATTGGGGTTTTGTTTGCCCGTGCTGTGCGCAGTGCGAGGGAGACCTCTTGGAGTTCGGTTTCTTTGGCGGGCATTTTGATTGATGATTGACTTTTCAGTGATGGTTTGGTGTTGTTGATAGAGGATTGGCTCGACTTTGTTATTAAGAGTGGTCACGAATTCTGCTTTCACTGGAGATGGTGAATGGAATAGGGAATGTATGATTGTGCATGACTGAAGTACACTCGCGCAGATAAGTATATATATCTCTATGGACTATGGCTTGTATAGAGTGAAGCAAGTCGGTCGGATCGGCCTCGGCTCCAGATCGGATTCTCCCCGTTACCGACCCTATCTCGGGTTCCACACCCGAGGAAACAAACCACGCTCCTGCATACGTGGGGATCCCTTTAGTCGACATCTAGGTCAAGTGATGCAGGTCAACTCGCTCTGCATTGCATCTCCACGTTCTAGCCTTTGGGGAACTTTTTACCATATGTGGCTAAATCGTGTACAATAACTAGTATAGCTTCGGTTTCTAGAAGGATGTTCACGTGGACAGGTGTATGTATGTCCGACTGGGTATGGGGGTTCATTGTTTCCTGTATGTAGATATATATTTTATTCTTGATACAGAGAATATATGACTATGAGATAGCAACATAACGTAAAGCAAGCCGGGGTAGTCTCGACTCTGATGTATGCGCATTAAAGGATACGAGTAAAATATGTACAAACTCTTCGTATCCAAAGGAATAATTTTGATTTACAAGGTAGAATTCAAAGGTAAAGCGTGTAGGGGTATGAGGGCCTTTGTATAGGTAAATTTATATAACACCGACTTCACGAAGGGGGGCAGTAAACAAAGAATTCAAAAAATAGAGAATTGGTGGTGTAGTCAAACATCGTGCCGTAAGGTAAGCAGTTATACTATGTTGGTTAAATACTATAGGCAAAGTACGTCACAGAGGCATCAGTTAGAAAGAACTTTTTCTCAATCCGGATTCGGGGCTGCTCTGTTTTAGACAAGATTACAAACATTCTAGCCCATCGCATAGAATGAGAAACTGAGGAATAATCTCAAATGGTATACTAATGCGGGAATAGAGTCATAGTCCAACTGTATAATGAATTTCATCACATCTCTAAAGACTCAAGTACACTGTATAAAAAAAATCGCAAAGACCATGCCGCTAACATATAACATGCAAAACAGAACCAACAAATGCAAAGCCCACAAATCATCATATACATCGCAGCAGCCAAGAGGCCTAATCGACCTCAATGATTTCCTCCAGCATGGACTCCAGGAAGGCCTTCTGTTCCTTCAAGAACTGCCGGATATCAGCAATGTCGAATGGCCTCTTGGCCACGACCCGGCGACGCTCCTCCTTCTGCTTGAGGCGAAGACGCTCCTCCAACAGCTCCAAGCGGTACTCAGTGTATTGGGTGTAGAGCTCGGAAAGGTCGCTGATGCCACGTACGCCGACCAGTACAGTTTCATCGCGGACCATGGGGTCCTTGGGGCGGAAGCAAGTGACCATGCTAATCCGCTCGCGGCCGCCGAGTGCCTTTAGCGCCTGATGCTCGATATACCGTCCCTGCAGGACAACCGCAGTGCCCTTGGGGCCGAGTTAGTCCGTGTTGGAGTAATGTGTCCGGTAGAATTCTGTCACTTACCATTGCTGGGCCGCGGACCTTCATAATGTCGCCCGAAGGTGTGCGCAAAGCAGTTTCACCACCAACCATGCCAGTGCAGTCAGAGAGCATAGTCACACAGACAAAGGGAAAGCTGTCATAGTGCCAAGCAACTGCTGGCAGCTCTTCGTTGGATGGGACCTGCTGTTCTGGCACAGGCTGGGGGTTGCTGTTGACGGAGATGTTAATGTTGGCGATCTCAAAGTCGACGGACGGGATGAGGTCGATGCCGGCCACCTCGGAGATGCGGCGGAGAACTTCAGGGTCGTTCCATGCAGCGTAGGTAAAAGGTGCGCGCCTAGTAGATTTAGTAAAAGCCGCTAGTATCTCTAAGCGTCAGGAGAACGTACGCTGGGCCCATGCCGCGGACCATGTGCTTGTTAAAAGTCGAAGAATACTGGCAGTCAGCCAGAACTTCGTCACTGAAGATCTCTGCCCTCATCTGCTTAATGGCCTCCTCGTTGAAAAGGGAGAAGGGCTCGGAGCCGGCGTGAGGGGAAATGCCCTGCCCTTCCAGGCCGATCTCCTCCATAGTGTAGATGCGCTTCGGGGCCTGGAAGTTGAGATGCTTTGCGGCGTTGAAGGTGTCCTTCTTAGCGATCCGAGCCCCGTCGATAAGGGACTGGGGAAGGGTGCTGGAAGGTCGTGTGGCCTTCTTGGTGGCCGGCCCGATAACGACGGGCGGCTCAGGAGCGAGGAGTGCTGCAGGTGCCATTGTTTTGTTGGAAGGAACTGAAGCTTGAAAGGCGTGCTTTGCTTTTGATAGAGGTGGTTATGTTATTGAAGGATGTTGTTCTGATGGACTCATTGTGCTGGATGAATCACACCCTTATATCTATGTCTTCTAGCATGGCAGGACTTGGTTCACACCACCAGGTTGGAAAAGAAAAGGTCACGAGCCACTCGGCTCGGAGATCGGATGAGGGTATTCAGATTATCCCAAAACGGTACCATTTTCCACGACGAAGCTTGGTAGTGCTCGCGGTCCGATAGCGAAGGCTTCTAGAATCTCGGATGTGCAAATGAGCCTATCCTTGCAGATACCAGCCGGTTTCCTGGTTAGCAGCGGTCTGACTTCAAAGATCGGGTTCTGTTTCCGAGGAACCAAGCAGTGAATAGCCACAGCCCCACGCCCAACACCTTGAATAACCAGTCCTGCGCTGATAAGATCAGCTCGGCTCGGGTTTTGGATAGCTATTTCGGCTCGGGTCCAGTGTATATTATGGGTGCCCCACCCCCAGAGAGCCTGTCACGCTGCCCCGTGGGGACTCCAAGCTATGGCGTTCATCCGAGATTCAAGCAACTAGTACTTGGGCCGGCATTGAATGAATTAGTTCCCCATGGGGCTATCCTCACGACATATCCACCCACTGGTCACGCTGGAGCCCGCCAAACCCTACCTCCGATTTTACAGACAGAAATGAAACCCGAGCCCGACTAAGGGCCAATTACTAACACGAAAAGCCGAGCCCAAGCATTCTGAAATACCGCATACCGTGTGCTCATCACCACAGCACTCGACACCAGCTAGGGGCCCACTTCGCATGTCCAGGAGGCACATTCCGTCAGTCAGCTGAAGTTGAGGCCGGGAAATATACTACTAGAATGAGTCCTCATCGACGTACAACAAGTGCAAGCGGCAAGCTCAGCCACCCGGTAGGATTTCGGTCGGCGTGTTCATCTAACTGCTTCTTACGTAGTTGCACCAAAACATTAAATGGAACAGGCACTGTTCTCCAACAATATAGTTCAGTATAATCTTAAAGTTGCACGCCCAAGGTTTCACCTGGGGTTTGCTGGACGGCGTACCTTTTGATAATCAACCACTTTTTCCAAGCTCCTTAACCGGACTTCGGATAATATCCTTCATGGGTTTATAGAGCTTTTGTCTTCATTCTTCCTTGTAATACCTCTAGGATAGGTTACTCGCTGTAGTTGAATTGTATAAGGTACTAATGGCTAATAAAAAGGCGTAAAACATCTGTCCAGGATATCGTAGAACTCCATCTCATCAGCAACTATTCCTTGCTTTGCATTAGTCGGTTTCTGGTTGTCGGAGCTCTAGCAGTCAAAGTCCCTTGACTCGATCTTTTCGCCAAGCCTATCATACTAGATGCATATCCAGAGCAAAGCCTGTCAATCCCACTCGAAAACAACAATTTTGCGTGAAGGTCGTCCTTTGAGCACCTGATCCCTACGTGAACCTCAAAAAAACCTAGATGAAAGACTAAACATCATGCCAAACGGGAAATATCTCTCCTAGAAGCAGAATGCCTTTTCTCGCTGGCTAGTTACTGTAATCACGTGGCTACGCACTCTGTATCAACGCATTTTCTCATTAAGCTGTACCTCGAACCGAGATATAGCCAACAGAAGCTCTCAATACAGGACCGATGAACATAGCTCAGGGTACTGTCCCCGAGAGGGGCAACCTTTGGATATCAAAACAAGGCAAAGCATTACATAATTGAACCGATCCTTCTGGGCTGTGACAGCAAGGGTCGGTCCTGTCTTCCGGAATTAGTGTAGAAGAGAAGACTTACTGGTCAACTTCCGCCTGAGGGGAAGGAATCCCGTTGTTCCCGATGCGTCGTTCGTCTGGACGTCTCAATATATGTCGGGAGCTTCTGCCGAAGCCGAAGAATGCGACAAGTGCCAATAGGGAGCCGGGTTGGTGACCCCAGAGACTGTGAGATACATATATGTGATATCCTGACAAGGGATTGACTGTTGCGTCCATCTACTCTACTCTCAACTCATAGAACATCTGCCTTATATCTATCTCTCTGCTAACAATATCTCTTCAACGTCTCATCGAATCACCAATTAGCCTTTGTCCTATCCTGCGGACAGACACCGAGAAGCAGCCCCTATTGCCTCGCCTCCATTAGTATCCACCTAGCATAGTTCATTGGACGTCGAGTCAGCCCCCAAAAAACCCACTATAATTCAATTTGCCTGGTTTTGTCTTCGAATCTTACACAATGCACCCTACCATTGCTCTCCAAAGCGCTGCTCGGGCTCCTCGTATCCGAGCTCTTGGCCAGCATTTTGTCACCCGTATGGACTCCCCACTGACCTAAATTTGGGCTGCGCTAATGGAAAATTCTGCTCAGGCTCGGCTGGCCACCCTTCTCGGTCTCCCTCTATGTCCTCCACAAGTAGCTCATATGACTCTTTCGCCGCCTACCGCTCTAGGGCCTATCAGCATGGCCCCCTTCACCAGGCATCTCTCATGCGGGGCTTGGTGAATTCACGCTCGGCTGCTTCTGAGAAGTCCCTCAACCCCAGGGGCGAGTACATTGACCACGGCGATTTTTCCTCGCAGACCCGCTACCTTCCTTGGACAGAAGCAGAAATTGACGCTATCGAGTCTGGTGGCGCTAGCCTCCTCTCCTAATATATTTCATTTTTGATAGAGAGGAGCCCCCCAGTGTTGATCCCAAGACAGTTGGGTGTGATTTTGACTCTTTAAGTCTTTGGTTACTCCATTCATCTTGGCCTCAAGGAAGAGTTCTAGGAGTCAGGCTCCACTTTTTCAAGACCTACTATACTATACAACACCTTCGGCATGAAGGGTGTGCTGTTCCTGCTTTTATGCTCTTGTCCTTTCTTTTGTTCTGAGCGGTCTGGTATCTTTGTTGTTTCTCTGCACAGCCAGGCGTTGGCGGTTTGTGATTTTCTGTCTTGGCGTTATTACCCTTTTGTCTAGGTGTAGTACGAATCAACATCCCATGTTGGCTCAGAATTGAAGTATACATCCTCTTATCTATACTTATTCGTCTGATTACATGATCATTGATCGCATTTCCCTAGTTTCAGTGTTACACCTAGTTTCTAGACATATCATGTGCCGGTCATCAAGGCCGCGGATTCGCGATGCTTTATGGCTGAGAGAGAAGACCAGTAGGAGTAATACAATAATTCTATCTTTAGTTTAATGAATTGGTGGGCTTTGCTGTTAGCGTTTTAAAAGTACATTGCTTGTCCCAGATGACCTGGCAAAACACAACCTTTCCTTAACTGGGCAACTAATTTAGTATTCCTGGCTTCGGACTTCACTACTCATAACTGACGGTATTGAAATATTGCCTAGAGATCCTTTCCTCTGACAATTGCCTGTGGTAGTTTGCATGAGCTTGAAAGGTATGGAGGGCATCTAGGCATGCTCGCAATACCATCAGCGGGTCTAGCTACAGTATAATTCTCCATGGCTATTATGAAATCGGAATCCTTGTTTCGCGGTAGGGACGTTGGCTCTAGCCATTGTGTCGCTACTTACTTGTGTTGTTTTCATCAGCTTGGTGGTTTTTATATCTTATACACGCAAATTCCAAATCGCTGCCCGGGTCTTACATCCTTAAAGTAGTTCCTAAGCCCTAATGTCAAGGCCGAGTAATGTCTTCCGAGATGTATCTGAAAAAGTGCCTATTCATTTCTGCTGTATTGTAAGTGTACTGCGCACTGTACGGTGATCTGTTGTATTCAGTAAATTGTTTTCTCAGTCGATCTTAACCGCGAGATCAAAATACGAATCCGTACACAGCCTAGTGTATGGTGGTTTGAAGACAGCTGAATCAAGAAATAGTGGGCTTCGCGGTGGTATTCTCGTACAAGTGAGCCTCTACAGGTCTCTCACAATAAAATAGCAAATCGTGGATGATCAACCACCGACCGTGGCTCTTCACAGATTGTGTTCAAATCCGGCAAATGTCAGTAAGGTAAGAATAATATCGCACTCGGTGCTGTGGCAAGGCGACAAGGGGTGTACTTCTTACCCATTCGTCCGACTGGGCAAGAATAAGTTGCGAATATTTACGATCCACTCTGTGGGCTGAAAGGCTGTTCTCGCTCTTGCTAACAAACCGAACTGTATGGTATGAGTTGTTCTAATACGCTGATATGAGGCGCCGCGATAATTCATGGATAGCAGGCTTATTATAGCAGGGGTTCTTGCAGGCCACAATCGTCCAGCTGTATCGGTGATTTGGTATGCAACACTGCCCAAGGCGTAGAGAGTCCCACCTTGTCCACGGTTTCAATCTCTTGATAGGAAGAGTAAAATAACATGGAGTGATTCATATGTCTAACTTGCAATCTGCATATGATATCTCCCACGGCTTCCGTGGAATCCAGAGGCCAAATAGCTGCCCAGAGACTAGTTCACGCCTGCAACAACTCGAAAGGACATGACAAGGTAGATAGTGTTGTGGCGAAATCCAGTGGTTGCCCTGCTTTGTCGATCGCTGCCATATTCTATGCTTCCGCCCAAAAACGGGTTTCTTGATGCCGTTGTATACAGCCCTACTCTTCTTAAGATACTGGTTACTCAGTAACAACCAAGTAGTCTTTTGGAAAAGTGCATAGTTAATAGTTACTCATTTAAAAGGTTTCCACATTTCGTTGATGAGATTTAATCAAGTTAATGAGGGGTTATTTCGGTGCCCCGCCTGGTTGTAGCTCGCTTCCCACTTTCGGACCGATATGTACGACTGCATGCAGCTGCAACTAGTCATTCGGGCCACTGCATCAATGCCTAATACATATCACATCTATTGGATCCTGATTGTTGCTAGCACCCTGTTTAGGGCAAATCTCCTGTTCAACAGGATGTGACGTTTCTGGCGATTCCATGGCTACAAAACTTGACAGTATCCTATTTAAGATATTAACGCAGATGACAGATAGAGATAAGGTTCAGAAGACTTGAGCCACTTCGGCGTGTGACAATACCTCCTCATTCCTACACCATTTTATGAAACTATATCCAAAAGCCTGTTCAGCTTAGAAGTGACATACCCACAATGTCATCCAACAAACGAGCCCTCCTAATCGCCAGTACTTACGGCGGGCTAAATGGAACCCTAAACGACGTCAAGACCATGGAGGGTCTTCTCACAAAACGAGACTTCGAGATAATCCCCTGCTACAACGAAAACGCCACTCGCGCTGGCATCCTAGAGGCCTGGAATAACTTGATCGAGAGCACCTCTCCCGGCGACGCCGTGGTTATCTACTACTCAGGACATGGAGCACTAGTCCACGACGAGAAGCGAAAGGAGAAAAACAAATCATGGCAGTTCCAGTTCCTTGTTCCAGTTGACTACGACGAATCAACTGAAGGGGACTTCCGGGGCATCCTCGATGTGGAGATATCGTACTTGCTTCGCGATACGACGGACAAAACACGGAACGTTACGATTGTTATCGACTGCTGTCACTCTGGTAGGATGTTCCGGGATCCGGATGAGGAACCTGTTAAGCATAAAAGCCTTTCGAAAGTACAGTTCCATGATTTGAATTTGTACTTGAAGCAGCTTCGGGAGAAAGGCTATTTTCATGGGGAGGTTTTCCAGTTGGGGAACCCGTATGCGGTTCGGATCGCTGCTGCGGCCACTGCGGAAAGTGCTTGTGAGCATATCAATGCCCGCGGGCAATGGTCTGGGGCTTTGACTGATGCGTTGGCCAAGGCTATGGGGGAGACGGATGGCATTGATGTGTCGTGGAGGACTACGCTTGTCAGGGTCTGCCAGCTGGTTAATACCAGACACCAGTGGCAACATCCGCAGGTTGAAGGGCCTGACACCCGGGCGCACTTCTCTCTGCAGCATGTCAAGTCAGGGGCGCTTTATGTCAAAGTAGAGAACGGTAAGGCCATGATTGATGCAGGAAGCGTGGTTGGGGTGCGCAAGGGGAACGTTTACACTGTCGTTCCCTTTAACCCGGATGAGGCAGAAGAGGGGGAGCCAGTCGTGGAAGCCACCGTTACGGCTGTAGCTGCATTCAAATCGAAAGCTACGCTAACTCATATACCATCATGGAGAAGTATATACCGCGAGGGCGCGTTGGCCTTCTTGAAACGTGACGTCGTTGACAAGTTACCTGTGTTTCTTCCCTCGGGTCTGGATGGTCTCCAAGCGGGGGTGGAAGAATCCAGGTACCTCAAGCCTTTCAGCCCAGATGATAACCATACACCCTTAGCCGAATTTCGCCATGAGGAGGGCTCTATTGTGCTAGTCGATCACCAAGGAGTCCGGATCAGAACACGCCCAATCGACAGCACAGAGGAGGGGACCTCCCAAGCATTCAGTGACATTATTGCCGATGCAGAGCGGCTTGCCCGCTCAAAGCGTGTCCGAGAATTACGCTGCGAAAGAAGACAGGATCTTTTAGCACACAACTTACAGGTAACAGTTGGAACTGTGGAAGATGGCGAACCGAAGGTCAATTTCCAAATGGCAGGGAACGATCGCATTACTGAAGGAGAGTCCGTCTATATCCGTCTCGAGAACGCTGGCAGTACTACCCTCTACGTTTCCGTGCTGAATGTCAACGTCGTCGGCACTGTTTCGTCATTGACTGGAGCATGGCCCCTGGGTATTGAGCTCCCTTCTGAGCTTGACATAACGCTTGGAAGTAATTCCTTTGATGAGCTAGTAGGCTCCAAGCTCTCATGGCCAACCGGGGTCGCAACCGACCTTCCTGTGGAGGAGAGGTTTGTTATCCTTGTCTCTAACCGCCCAGTTAGTCTGAACTATTTGGTGGAATCGGTAAATCTTGACGTTGATATCCTGCGCGATGCAGCCGAGTTTGTTAAAACCGCCGCTCATCTTTACGATGTCGTCCACGTTCCATTCAGACTTTACGCCAAGGGTACCGATCTGGACGATGTTCCTGATCTAGACGATGATTCCTCTAGTGAAACTGTATTTTACGATGCCCTGGATGAACTACCAGACCAGTGTATCCTAGCCGCGAATCTACCAGAACCAGAGACGGTGGTAGAATGGGCAGATGCTCTGAGCTATCCGCTAGACTCTGTACCCAAGGTAAGCCACGTTGAAGATCATCCATACACCGCTGCTGATCCAATCATTAGGGTATCTTTGGAGCCATTCTCCGCACCAGCAAAAATATTCCACCATGCATTCGAGTAATCAACCAGCATACTGAGGAGATAACTGTCGTGGTGTCCAAATACCGACCTAATCGAATGCTATCAGACGTAGGATTAAATGCTTCCGCCACAGGTGCTGGCATAAACTTTGGCACAACAGTATGTTTAACCAATCAACCCGTTCGCTCCGACTGCGGCTAACAGCACTGTTGTAGACTTTCAACGGGCCGGCTACTAAGAAGACTCTTGCTTCCCAGACGGATGAATGTGGATGCTGCGTTGCTACATTTCCTCTCTGGTCTCGAAGTGAGGGTTTCGGTGTGATTAGCATATTCAAGGGTCCGGAGAAAGTGTTATATATCGAAAACGACCGGGTGCCCGCTGGAGCCACGGCGTACTTTGCGAATAAGCCCAACCTGCGGCTTGAGAGGTATGCTGCCGGGCAGCAATGGGTATGAATTCAGTGGTTCGTTATCTTTGTCTCATATTGTGAAGACGCCAACTCCACTTATCTCTTATCCATTGTAACACTCTAAAAGTAATCAGACCAGGAACTAAGGGTAACGCTGGCCAATGCCTGATTCATCCTCCATGTAGACTGCAAGGGCTTTTATTTCCTGCTCAGCTGTTGTCGGGTCCACGGTTCCTTGAACAGTGGAGTTTTCAAAATCGAAGATCTTTGCACCGTGCTCTGTTATCAAGAAGTTATATTTATTAAGGTCCCCATGAACAATTCCCGATGAATGCAGCAGATGGACAGTTTCCGTGCAATCTCCAAGATTTTCTACATCGGGGGTTTTCCCTGTGATGGACTCCATCAAGAAGCCAACTATTCGAGTCTTTGTTTCCTCGTAGACGAATCCAACAAATCTCGGTGCACGCGGAAAACCAGACAATGTCAGAGTAGAATATACTGAAACTTCTTGCCGTAAGGCAGGAATTTCATGTTTAAATCGTGCAATCTTTACTATCCATGTCTCACCACCATCACGACTCCTTACACATGAGATACGATCACTGATCCGAGAAACTGTTGTCAGATCCAAAAGATTGACAAAGATAGCAGAAGGGATATTAATCTGTTTAAGATCCAGTGCATGTGGTGAGAATTCGTCTGGGGTACTCTCGATGCCTCGGGAGCTTTTTCGAATAGTAAGCGTTTTCCATTCCTCCTCCCACCTCGGAATCTTTCGCAGCCTTGAAAGAACTCGGTAGCTATCTGTCCTGCAATCAGGTGGAAGGATATCACCATCTAGAATGGAAACATATACGATCCGTGAATTTCTTCTTATTCGGTATAGAAAATCATTTTCCTCGAGATCTAGGGATAATAACTCCTCATCAGGTACTGCTGTGGCTGGCAGGCCGAGCCGGGGTAGAAGTGAGCTAATGCCCCTAGCTAGGGATAATATGGAGAGCCAGAGAGTAGGCCAAATTCGTAATCGAAAAGGGCTAGACATGCCGAGCATACCATCAAAGTGCCGAAGATGCAGAAGACAATCATGGCAAAAGCATCGAGTGTGATGAACAGGTCATCCCTGGAGCGCTTAATAAGCATAGCTGACTAAGTTATTATCAAACCGAGTATATATTGCCCAATTCGGAATAGTGCCATACATAAGTTATTTCTGGACTCATTGTGTAGAGGATATGGAACGGTGTTCTTCAAATGATGCTCCAAGGAAGGGCGAAATATCTAGCAACATACTAGTACTTAGATAACGCTCAAACAGCCTCACGCAATCTCACATAACATTTGAACCTTGGTTTCACAAACCAATCATTCCACGTCGACCATACTCCTTCCGACTCAGAAAGTTCAAATTCCAACTGACGATACAACTCAGGGATAACCTTCGACATCTCCAACAGGCTTAGATTCTTCCCTATACAGGTGCGGACACCGGCGCCGAACTATGAGATTTTGTCAGCACCTGGTCCATTATGAGGTCTGGAGGGGAAGACTTAACGGTTAAAAGACTCTGTTCCATAACAGATAGCTTCTCCTTGTCCGACTCAAGCCATCGCTCCGGCCGAAACATTGCGGCGTCGCGTCCGAATATGTCTTCGTTGTAGTGAGCCATCCAGGAATTGACACCTACTATTGCCTGTAAAAATTTGTAAGTATCAATTATCTCTCCCGTATTTATTAACAGGGCATGAACTCACTCCACCTGGAAAGTACTGTCCCGCTATAGTCAAACCCTCAGGAGGCACCACCCGCGGCAAGGGTCTTCCTACGGCGGGATGTACTCTTAGAGCTTCCTTGATACAGGCCTGCAAGTATGGCATATGTCGAGCCTGTTCAAAGGTAACCGGATATGACAACTTGCCTGCAGCAGCCAAAGTATCAATCTCCTCCCGTAGGTTTGCCTCCACGCCTGGATTCTTGAGTAAGCTATAGATAACCGCACTTAGAGATATAGCAGTAGTGTCAGCTCCGGCCATGATATTATTGCTCACGGTCTTCTCGATATCTAGATCAGTAACCTTGTCATCCATCCTAAGCGTGAGCAGCTTTGTCAGGAAATCAATCCCAGCACTATCGCCTCTCGATCTCGAGTCAATCTGCTCCAGAACATATTTCTGGACAGTCTGGAAAGGGGCCTTCAAGCGGGCAACTCTGGAAAGCCAGGATACCCATTTGTGTAGCTCGGGAATGACGGCCATCCGAGAGGCGTACGCCATGGTTCGGTCAATGCTCTCCGCCATCCCGTACTCGTCCTGGCCTTTTTCCATCATTCCGATGGCCTCGCCGAACTGGTTATATACATGTCAGTAAACGCCAAACCATCATCATTAGCAAAGGAAACCTGGCGCTCACCGTAAGCTCTCCAATCACGTCATGGGCATAAAATAACATCCAAGTGGGAACATCAAATGCTATCCTGTGTCGCGCGAAGTCGCGAAGCTTCGCACATACTTGTACATTACAGCGATCGACAGACCCTTCATATGTGACCAACGACGACATGGAGTAAAGGTGAGCCACTGCCTTCCTACTCTGTGCGTGCTTCTTAATGTCGGTCTCAGAGAATAAGTTTGGATCCAACGGGTCCCCGAATGGTTCATAGAACTTTGACTTCATGAGTGTGGTTCTCCCGAGATATATCTGCTTGATGGCAGATGGGTCACTGATACTGAACGTGTTAGGTGAGATGCGAACAATGGGGCCTGTACAAGTTTCAAGTCAGATAGACTCGTCTAATACGTTTCATGTACAGTTGACCCAGGGAAGCATACCGTATTTCTTGTGTAGATCTATATTGACCTGTTCGAAATGGCCCTTGTTCACTTTCAACAACTCCCATAGTCTGGTGAACCGCGCCAGCCATGGCCCTGGGACCCGAGCAGTAGGACCCCAATATACATCGTATACAGTGTGAGCAATATATCCTGCGACTATCAGACATAGAAGCTGTGCTGTGTATGATTGTCCTTTGTCTTGCACCAGGACGGTGCGTCCATCTTTTATCGTGGATATCTGTTCCATGATTCTAACCTTCACAGTCCAAGTTTTCAATACAGAAGCATTACAGGTCAAGTAGATCGAGTAGTACTATTTAAATTAGAACCGCTCAGCGGAGCTTCCGTCAGGCATCAGTATTTCTTAAGTTATATCGTCATTAGCACGGCAGTGGTAGCATGGCCCAACCAATAGCCTTTCTATGCGTGGTAGGATCAACAATCGTACCCATCTCCGATCCATTGGTCCATATAATTCGTACATGTTGTGGAGTGGCCACTACCATCGGGCGTGCAGGCAGCAGAATTCGGCCCACAAGTCAGATTCACAGATCGGGATATTATATGCCTCAACACGAACTTCATTCGAGTTGGCTCGTAATTGACTCTCGCATGATCTCATCAACGCACAGTTCGTATTCGGAGAAGTGGTATCTTGTGAACATAACCTCAATCTATTTTAGATATCTCCGTAACTCTCTCTTTACATAGTATACATGACAATGCCTCAAGAACTCAGGCAACAGTGGGTAAACCCACCGAATGATAAACACAAAAATACAATAAGCCATGCATGTACCCCATGTAGTACGGAGGCCATATCTCGCTCGACACGCCTCGGAAAGCCAATGTATTGTAAAGATGCGCGCAATAGGCGGGACAAACAATAACCAAACGGGTAAGTTGTGAGGATATAGAACATCCTGAGTAACACGGAGTACTGCAGGCGTGACTTCAAAATGGTGAATCTCATGGTTCCAATATTCCCAAAATTTATCAACGTTTTCTGGCCACATTTCCAGAGGCACCTGGAGGGATGTGCCGAATCGGGTTGCATCTTTGTAGAGAACCTCTTTAGATTGCTCGTCCAGCAACCCGAAGAATGTCTCTTGTACAGTTAAGTTTGCGACAAAGAAGCAACTAGCTACCCAGAGCTGCTGCTTGGGATCCATTGCGTTGTAGTTTCGTCCTCTTACTCCGCGATGGGCCTTGGTAACCATTTTACTCACATAATCCCTCTCTTCTGGTGTTCCAATGACGCCATAGATATAGAGTAGACTGTAGTAAGTTCTGGTCATGGGATTTGTTCGAAAGTAGCTGTGGTTGTGCACCCCTTGTGCTACCTGGGGATGGGAGTTCACAAGGATATTAGCGTACTGCAAAGAGGTGAGACTGACGATCTCGCCGAGTATCTTTTGGCAGTTGATTGAATTTCTTTTTGTGGTCACATTGCGACAGGAGATTGGTTTTTCCATTGTTAAGCCAGGACAGGGAAGAGGTAGGTGCTTGTACATCTATTTGTGAGTGTAGGGTAGTGGAGCGGCAAGACTCATGCCGTAGTTTTTATATCGCAGCGTGAATCATTTTTAGGTATTCGACCGGGCGCACGTGTCTCCTCACACGGACAGGTCATACCCTATTCGCGCGTGATTAATGGTTTCAAAAGTTACTCTATGGATATGTAAGGGTTCAGCTCGGAAAAAGCAAACCCGGAATGTGGGCGGGCATGTGGAGTAGCTGAATTGGTAACTCTCGCCTGCATGGCGTTCAATAGTAATTTCCTCGTTCATGCGCCTTACCTCCCTCCTATTTGGGCTGCAGATGTTGTCATTGCTATTTGTAACGGCATGATCTAGGACTGTACTTACATCCTTGCTGTTATACACAGGCAGTGGGAGGTAAAGTAGGAGTAGGGGACCATGATTTATACTTCTTCAGACAATAATCTGTCGGGTGCCCTATACCCTAATTCCATAATCTGGGTGATTGTTGGATTATACAATGCTTTTCTTCCATATTTCTATCGATTGGAGATCTGGATGATTTCACTTTAACCAGCTCTAGTCAGCTGATCATAGTTAAAAGGATAGTGATATTAGGTCTCTCTAGGAGTAGATCGATTGTATCTTCATTAATGACAGTAAATATCATCCCCCTTGCTCTTACTTGAATATTTTCCGAGAATCGAGAATTAATAATTTAGGTACTAAATAGTTGAATTATTTATGAGTTCTTCCTGATTCTCTCACTGTTTGACCTGGAGTAGATCTATGATTTATCCATTCTAGTAGTTATTGAATTAATCCATTGATTGTCTCCTAAGCCAAGCCCTAAGTCTTTTCTGATTTGAACGAGTGCTTCCGACATAACTATGAAGCCAAGACTAGATGTCCTGAAGTTATATCAATTCTGGTCGGGTTCACCACGGTTTCCTTCAGTCTCTCGGTTAGTATCATCGTTCTCCATTCATATCCATAAGGAATGTCTACCTTAGCATCGTTCTGTAGCAAATCTCTCCAGATACTGGGGAACCTTTATTTCCCACAAATCTTCGTTCGAAAAGAACCGGTACTGCTCCTCACACTTTGTTGTGAGAATCGACCAGAAGGCTTCGGGTTGGTCGAACACAATGCTCAACATGTTGCGCTTCACGCACTGTCCAATCTTTCTTCCTTGCGCAGGGTCCACGTCGCAAATGTTGGTCTCTCCAAGCTGCTTAGCTTCACATTTTTCCAAAGCCGTGTTGTAAATGGAATCGAGCACTTTGGTGTACTCCGAGCTCAGTTCAGGAGCGCCCATCTCCTTGGACTGCTCCTCGATGATCTGTATGCCCATTTCACGTGCTTTGCTCTGGTAGTCGGACACCTTAACTATGCACCCAGCGCTACAAACTTTGCTTCTTGCGTGTTCATAGATTCTGTCCGGGTTGAGCCCACTAATAACCTCGGGGATTACCTGGACACAGAAGGTCGAGGGGAGCTTAATGGCGGAGACCATGCTTCCACCAGCAGTGAGAGCGACGAGAATAGGTATTTTGAAGCGCATTGTGGTGGATTGCTGTTTGTGATAGTAGCAGTCAATTCGAGGGAGAACTGTAGTCTAGGAATTCGAGTTGTGTGAAAGTGATTGGCGACTTCATCTGTGAAAGTCTTTGTCCTGGTAAGTGGTACTCATATATCCTTTCGATACTACATGCGAGCCCACAAGCCCCACCCATGACCCCTTACATAGTCATATTGAATGATTTCCTGAATTAATCAGTATCCACCTTACATATCATATACCCTCTGATCTGCTGCATGGATCTTCAAAATTATTGCGCACGGTGATCACCTTTTCGTGTATATGTATCCCTTTGGCTGTATACCTGGTAGACAGTCCCAAGAAGTAACTAGCCATTGCTATTAACCTACCTTCTGTTTGATACAAGCTTAATGATATCTGTGGTGAAGGTCCTATCTCCCGCCGTCAACGTAGTCCGGCCTAACCCTCGTATTAACTTACTCTACACTGAGTGGAAGTCCATTTACCCAGTGAACAGGAAACTAGGCAACATCTTCAAAAACGTAGCTAAAGCTTAGTTTAGTGAGATTCCTCAACCTTTAATTGCGCATCGCCATGGCTCCTCACTCATGTTCCAGGGCAGGCAAGCCACTCAGAAAGTGATTCATACCGTGATATGGATAACTTCCGCCGCTATTGACTATTCAATGCTCATATAAGGTGTATGAAAGAGCCACTGTAGCACTTACGCAACACATAGTGTGGTTCAGGTGCCGCCGGACTAAAGATACCGAGGGGCAGCGGAATTCCGAGGGTCGCGCTTGCCACGAGCGGGAGAAAAACCTACATTGTCCTTGATCAACGTAAATATTGTAGTCGAAATCGAAGAGTCGATAGATGGTGCTCATCACAACACCGGAAAGAGTCATTCCGGATTATAGCCCTATGTTAGCGCTGTCAAGTGCTAAGAGAATGCGACTTACGAAAGTCACTGTGTCGATCCGCTGCGTCTTCAGTATCTGCTCAAGACTGTTGCCCATAGTAGCAGACCAGCGGGTCTTATTAAGAATAACATCATTCTCGTCGGTATGGAACTGAGAAGCGATCTTTTCTACGTCCGAGTTGTGTTCAAACGTCCCAAACGGTGCAGTCAGCCTGGCGAATGGCGTGTCGCTCTGTACCTCAGGGTGACCACGCTCGAAAGAAAGTGTTGAAAAGATAGTCATAGAACGAGGTGACTTTTGGTGTACTGCGACATTTCAGCGGGAACAACTTGATATGAATGCCTGTCCTTCGGGTGTATCTTTGGCAGCGCTTACTAGGACTGTCATCCAGTCCAAGTTCAGGATGGCGTAGCGTTCGCCGAAGCTCGGGCGGTCGTTCGTTAATTGTGTCATTTTGTTTGATGGGTTGAAGCGATAGGCCGAGGAAAGTATGGGAACAAACTAGGTTACCAAGGAGCCAAGAGAGGTTGTCGCAAACTTGTATTTATATAAAGCTACTGTTGCTGGGGTTTTTGCCCTAACAAAAGTTGAGAATCTCAAGTCCGAGGTGTCTATTCGGAATTCCGATCTCAGCTCCGATGAACACCTTGTGCCAGTTGGTCATGATCCATATATATATAAGCACGTCCATCCTACCATCTTCATTTCGTACAACCATAGCTCAAACAATTCAAATAATTGCTGGCAGCACCAACTATGAAAACCACCACGCCTACTCAGGGTACGACAGACCAATCGCAGACTACTCATGCGACAACGTCACCGGTTCCCGATGCTCCTTACAGCATATTCGATAAAAGACAAACATGGTTGATCATTGCGATTGTTTCGACTGCTGCGACGTGTAAGTCTGAAAGTCGCTGTGTCATGAAAATCGTGCCGACTGACATCCACAACAGTCTCAGGTTTCGCGTCAAATATCTACTTCCCAGCTCTACCAACCATTGCAGATGATCTCGGCGTTTCGCTCGAACTTGTCAATCTAACAGTTACTTCATACCTTATCTTCCAGGGGCTAGCACCGAGTCTATGGGGTCCAGTTTCAGATGTAAAGGGGCGTCGAATCGCCTACATCTGTACATTCATTGTATTTCTGGGCGCCTGCATTGGTCTGGCGCTGAGTAAGAATTACGCCACAGTTATTGTTCTGCGATGCCTTCAGAGCACAGGTAGCGCCAGTACGATTGCCATTGGTTCTGGTGTGATTGGCGATATCACTACACGCGCCGAACGCGGTGGTTTTATGGGAATCTTTCAAGCAGGGCTACTTGTTCCTGTTGCTGTGGGACCAGTGATTGGAGGCGCACTAGCCGGATCATTAGGATGGCATTCAGTCTTCTGGTTCCTCACCATCTACTGTGGTGTTTTCCTCGCTCTGCTCATTGCTCTCTTACCTGAAACCCTTCGATCAGTTGTTGCAAATGGAAGCACGACGCCATCGAATCCATTTGCCAGATATCCGTTGAACATCTACCAAAAAACGACAAAAGTACAATGGAGATCAAAAGACGACTCAGATGCCTCTCGGCCAGCAGCAAGAAAACGTATCGATCTCACCGGTCCCCTCCGAATGCTAATAACCAAGCACGCAGCCCCCATCATCCTCTTCCTCGCGGTCTACTACGCCGTCTGGCAGATGAGCATCACCGCCATGTCCTCCCTTTTCAAAGACCGCTACGGTCTCGGCGAAACCCAAATCGGTCTCACCTTTATAGCCAATGGTGTAGGCTCCATGATCGGAACCCTAGTGACAGGCAAAATCCTAAACATGGACTACCAACGAGTCAAGGAAAACTACGAATCTTCGCTTCATGCCGAGGCCGCGAATGGTGGATCTCACAGTGAGGATGACTTCCCGATTGAAAAGGCTCGTCTTCGTCTTGTTCCTGTGTTCTCGATTCTACAATGTCTCTCGATTATTCTCTTCGGTTGGACAATTCAGTATCCTGATCGTGTCCATATCGCCGTTCCTATCGTTTCTACCTTTATCACGGGCTGGACGGCTGTCTCTACTCAGTCGATTATTATGACTTATCTCGTGGATATCTTTCCTGATAGGAGCGCGGCCGCTAGTGCTAGTCTCAACCTCGCGAGATGTCTGTTTGCTGCTGGTGGTACCAGTTTTATCATGCCCATGGTCAATGGTGTGGGTGTTGGGGTGGCGTTTACGATATGTGTCGCTGTACAGCTTGTGTCCCTGATTGGGCCTTTTATTCAGTGGAAGTTTGCAGGTGCATGGAGAAAGCAGGCGCAGGATCGGACTACCGATGCATAAACTACTAAGAAATATTAATTTAGTCATAGAGGCCTAGTTTCTTGAAAAAGTAAGGGATCTAGTATGCTATATCACACATACCGCATGTATTCTACTTTGACTTTCTTATCGCTAGATATCAGAGCAATATAGAAGAGTATATATCACAGTCGTAAAATAATGTATAATAGAACTTCCTCCAAGGTTACTAGTCTCTTTTTGCAGTATGTGGTTGCCAACAAGCTCTGCTTAACACTGTACGGACACATGTAAGAAAACGGGGTCAGATGGACCCCGTGAATTGAATTATATTTAGCATGAATATGACGTTCTTACATGGAGAAGCGCATATAAGCTTGGTTGGGGATTAGAAGAGCTTTTGGCAGACATCGACCTCGTAGCACCATGATGTGGCGCGCCCCAGTGACTAGATATATAGCTTTTTCACTTAAAACATGCCAATGCATCTCTTGGGATGGCAAAGGAGTATCTCTTGGACGGGCCACCGAGATTCTATATCTATGTTAGTTAATCTCCCACTTTATTCTTCCCTACTATGCTAGACAGTTGTTGCGTATGGAGTGTTACGTCCCGAAAACAAAAGCAGCTCAAACATGGGTGTTGTGGACTAAGATCGCTGTGCTCCACCACTAACATCCCAACAATTCACTAACGTTGTCCACATATGAAACATATTTTGCATGAAAGACTTCTTTCTGGCTAGTCTAATCATCGACGAAAGGTAGGCCGTATGGGCTAGTGGTCTAGAAGACGTC
This sequence comes from Aspergillus sergii, assembly GCA_009193525.1. NCBI lineage: Eukaryota > Fungi > Ascomycota > Eurotiomycetes > Eurotiales > Aspergillaceae > Aspergillus > Aspergillus sergii. The sequence continues at coordinate 402,991 of ML741785.1, forward strand.
AGCTTTCGAATAGATCTGATGCTACGACTAGCCGTGATCTAGGGCATAATTTCGGTGGCATTCGTCATGCCAATCCTTAACTCTATCTTTCGGGCATTCTACTCTACATCGAACATCCATGCACTATTCAACGTACCTCTAGTAGTTATTCTCCCCGCTTTAGTTGATATATCAATTAGAGTCTATTTACCAACTTGCGTCGAACTCCTCACTGCGTTTACTCCGGCGTGGCCTGAGTACAATGCCCCAAAAGCCTGCAGTCTCATAACTAAAACCAAGTGGATCTTCTTTAATTAAGACAAGCTCTCCTGACTCGAGTCTTCCGGGAGACCTTCGGGATTTCACCCAATTCTAGAACGACCGATGCGATCCACTTTTGGTGAAACAGATCACCCCGTAGTTTCACGATGACTTAGTTTAATAGACTGGACGACGCGACAGCAATACAAACATTCTATTAGCCCATATATAAATTAGTACCTACACCCATCCTTATGGTTCTCCTGCTCAATAGCTCACTCTGACTGCAATCTCAAAATGGTCTCTGCTAAATCTCTCGTCACTCTTGTCTTCGGCGCCTCTTTGGCGGCCGCCACCCTCTCTCCAGCCTCATCGAATACCAAGGGCAAGTGCCCTGGTACACTCAACTGCGACCGTACGTAGCCTTCTCATGCGAGGCTATTGCAATACTCACACAAGTAAACAGCTGCGAAGACATCCACTGCCATCCAGGCTGCTGAGTGCTCCCACAACACGAGGACTTCTGGTACGTTACTTTTTCGGCTTTTCTATTTATCTCCCTGCCTGAATCCATGCTAAAGGAAACAAAAGTAACACAAACCTTCGCCGTGTTCACCACTGACCACCAATACGATTCCTCTCACGGGGCTCCCTACGGAACATGCAAAGCCTACACCTGCACTGCGCCCACGGACGCAGAGATGACGGATTCCAATGAGGATTGCTGGACTTTCTTCTGGAAGTAAGTTATTTCCTGCTATATGAATATCAATCTATATATTTGTTGGGAGGCACCGGATACTGATTGGTGTTGTCTTACAGTGACAATGGAGAGTCATCCGGTGTCGGAACTGGATGCATCAAGAGCCCTAAGGACGGCACCTGTGGTTGCGAAAACTCTGATGGAACTTTCGTATATGGCGGAACCAACTGCTCCTAGACATGCTGGATATTGCTAGGAGTAGCCAAGGGTGCTCTTCCGGAGAGTAGGAGCGGTGTATATACTGGTTGAATTTTATATCTGGTATACTTCAACTATGTTTAGTTCGGATGGAGCACTTAAACTGCAAAGTAGTATGTGCAATACAAGAGAAGTTATCAACGACTCTGTTATGTAAATCCCTCTAAGCCCGCTAACCCACTGGATGTTCGCAGGCCACCAAGCACAATGATGGAATAAATCTCTCCTTCTCAGTAACTAAGAACGATCTTCTCAGACTCGATGTACTTGAAACTTCGACTCAAAATTACACAGACCGGGGTGTCTTGCTCATCGCAGCTGATACATTGTTGGGATGGGCTACGATGCATTCCAGATATGCCTTTTTAAAAGTGACTGTCATGTTGAGCAAGTGAATTGTCACTATCGGCCACCCCTATCCCAATGATCTTGTTCTATCCCAATGAGAAAGAGACGATGTGTAATACAGTGGAGCGGACGCTCTTGGCAGGATAAAAATAGTGGAACGTAGATTAAGCTAACGGGAACATGACGAGTGCTATTGCCGATCAGCCGTTTCAAGTCGGTCTCTTAATTTTCATATTCAATCGTTTTCACCATCTTAATATCGAAAGATCGATATGAAAGATAAAAGAAAAGCTTCTAGAAGGAGAATGGCCGACGAGCCAATCAGGGGAATCATGTGCCTGGCTGCCGAATGGGGACAATTTGCATGGTTTGTTGGCGTATCTGGTCACGTGTGATAAGCCTACCGCAAGCGGACGCCCCACGTGACCGGGAGATTGCCCCTTTCCCTTTGCGGCCAACCCAGCCTTTGCTAATTTCATCGGGAATTTCTTGTCCTGCGCCTGTTCTCCTGTTCTTCTTCTTTATGAGGTCTTCCGGCTGCTAATTTATTTCTCTTGTTTCATTCCTTCGTTTTTATCCCCAAATTTCGTCGCTGCTACGATCTTTCCGCGCCGCCATAATAATCCGCTTACAATCTGCTGTCGTGGCTTTAGCATCAACGGATCGTCGTCGATCATAGCGTCCTGAATTCGCGTCCTACTTTGCGACTTGATCATTGCCCATTCATGGGCTGCAGCCCGTGAACCTCTTTTCATTTCGACTCAGTTTTAGAGAATTTGCAGCCGCATTATCACCATGAAGGTTCAGCACCTCTCGTCACCGTTTCTCCTCTTTCTCCTCCCTGCCATCGCAACGGCCCTTACAGACTTTGCTCCGAATCCGGCGAGTTCGCTTAATCCTACCGTTGCAGAGCGCGATGCTACAGTCTCCAATGCCGCCGTAGACGGACTGGCTGCCCCCAATGTCTCCCCCAAAGGGACGCTGGACGCCCCGGTTGACGGCAAAGATGGCCGGCCTCATGCCGGTCCTTGGGTCGAGACCAATGCGGAACGGGATCGCAAGAAGACAGGCACCGCGAAGACGGAGGAGCAGGTGGACACCAAGTCCGCGGAGCATAAGGGCCCAGACGGCAAACCGATTCCTCACTCGAACGATGGGGTCATGGATGATCCGCACCGGACAGGTCCGAAGGAGGGCACGCGTGGAACAGAGGGTGGAGTATCGGAGAAGCAGAAGGGTACCACAGATTCCGGCGAAAAAGTGCCAGATAGACCAAAGGAGGCTCCTCCCTTGCCTCATAGTGAACAGCAGAAGGCCCCTGCGTCCGAGGACAAGGAAGGCAAGACCTCTGATTCCAAAATGGGCGTTGTTGAGGTAAATTCCCATCTTGACTAGGTTTGGCGTGTGTACAACAGCTGACTCGATTTGCAGAAACCCGCTGATTTACCTGAGAAACCACACGACATCCCTCATCCCAAATCCCCGCCGTCCGTGAACGATGACCCCCTTGGCCTCAATACTCCAAAGGGCTCTACCGGCCAGATCCCTGGTACACCTGAAGAGCCAGTGGATGTGTTGCACTCGCTCCTTGCCTCGTTTACTATGATTGTGGTCTCCGAGATTGGCGACAAGACATTCTTGGTGGCTGCCTTGATGGCTATGCGTCACCCACGTCTCCTCGTTTTCTCTGCCGCCTTCGCCGCGCTTTTTGTCATGACCGTTCTGTCAGCCATTCTCGGACACGCCGTTCCGACACTGATCCCCAAGACTATGACCAAGTTTCTGGCCGCCATCCTCTTTTTCGCATTTGGACTGAAGATGCTGAAGGAAGGCCGAGAGATGTCGCCCGACGAAGGTGTTGGTGAGGAGATGAAGGAGGTCGAGATGGAACTTGAAGAAAAGGAACAGGAGCAACTGCGTAAGACTCGGCGTCGCTCATCCGTGACCCCTCACTCTCTGGAATCAGGCCGTGCTGGACGCGGCAAGTCTCGTTCGGCGGGCAACCGTCTGCCTTCGCCGCCCGAGAGCCTTTCCTCTTCTTCGTCCCGGGGATCTTCCCCCTCGCGGGGTCGTCGCCTGGATGACATGCTCTCCGGTATGAACAATCTTTTCTCGCTTCTTCTCAGCCCTGCATGGGTTCAAACGTTCGTCATGACCTTCCTTGGTGAATGGGGTGACCGCAGTCAAATCGCGACCATTGCGATGGCCGCGGGACAAGATTACTGGTGGGTGACGGTTGGTGCGATCTCTGGGCATGGGCTCTGCACCGCTGCAGCAGTGATCGGCGGAAGTGCCATTGCGGGTCGCGTCAGCATGCGTGTCGGTAAGTGTTTCAGCGATTCTTCTATTTCTGTGAATACACGCTAACTTGATTATAGTGACTCTCGGCGGCGCCGTGGCTTTCTTGGTCTTCGGAGCGATCTACTTGATAGAGGCCCTTTATTAGACCGTGGATTTGCTCTTGCTTAATGTGTTGGGAAATTCTCATGTAACATATACACTTAGGGTCCTTGAGCGCAACGCGATGTTGGGCGCTCGACACTTACTACGTTTTAATGAAAAAGCATCTTCCATGAGCTAATGAGATTGATGTTTGATTACTCCTGCATTCCAATTGACTCGTGCACTTCTATACTTCCTATATACGTCTGTTATATACATCATTCTTAATTTTGAATCACAAGTCCTCCCAGAGAGCACCCACGTCATCCAGACAGCCCTAATACACATATCGAAACCATTGATTCTCCTTATCAGTCAACCCAGCCCACTTCGTCTCATCAATCACCTCTTCTTCGCCTGCACCCGCAGCCTTCGCACGCCTCCGATTCTCCCATGCATAATACAAAAACAACACAAACGCCAGGGTGCCCGCCGCTGCCTGCGTGGCCAACACGGCGATCTTCGCCGGGCGATACTCTGGCGCATCCCTCGCTTGGAAGGTCTGCGGGCCGATGATATTGCCCACGGAGAACGACCCAGCCACGAGCGCACTAGAGAACGCGCGCTTCGTGTGTCCGGCACAGTTCGCCATCGTCCACTGGTAGAGAATGGGCAGCGTAGCGACGATTGCATTGACCAGGTAAATACCAATCAAGACACCGGCCTTGTTATGCTTCGGCAAGAACGACATAAGCGCGCCCCCGGTGATGCCGGGAATAGTGCAAAAGATGAACCAAGCCCAGCGGTGGGAAATCCTGCGGATTCCGATGCCGACGACTAATGTAAAGAAGATACTGACGATGCCGGAGGGCGTGTTAAGGAGTGCCGAGTGTGGAGGCGTAAACCCGAAGCCGTTGATTAGGGTTGCCGAGTATGTCGTGACCACGCCGGACGATACAGACGTCTGCCATATATCTTCCTGTCAGCTCTCACTTTTTCCTCTGGTGGACAATGAATAGCAGAGTGACTCACACAAATCGTAGTCAAGGTTAACAACCACAACTGCACATCTCCAACCGCCTCCCAGATCTGCCTCATATCGATCCGACTACTCCACACGCCGGTCTGGTTCACACTGACATGTCTCAACAACGCAACCTTTTCGCGCTCGCTCAACCACCGCGCCTTCATCGGCGTATCGGGAATGAAAAACATCGTCAGCACCCCGACCAACATCGTCACAAGTCCTAAGACAAGAAACATGATCCGCCACCCCGCAAACGAATGGTGCACCTGCTGAAACCCAAACGAGATGATCCCCCCGATGATCTGCGCCACGCCTAGCCCGAGGTACCAGAAGGTGAATCGCGGGGCCTGTTCGCTACGCGTGTAGAATTGGCTGCTGAGAAGCATCAATGAGGGTCCGATGGTGGCCTCGAAGATACCGAGAAAGATGCGCGAAACGAGTAAGCTCCGATAATCATGGGCGCCAGCAGAGGCAGCTGCCGCGACACCCCAGAGGGTAACATTCAAGCCGAGCCATTTCGCAGCGGGGGTTTTTTGGAGAAGATACACTTTTCCCAGTCTTGTCAGTCATCGCGTTCAATTCGAACAACTCTATCTTCCATGACAGAGTAGTGGGGAGTAGCGGGAAAGGATAAAAGCAAGAATAGATAGATAGATAGACAAACCATTAGGAACCTCCGCAATCAAATACGCAATAAAGAACCACGTCGCCGTATTCGAGAAATCATTCCCTACTAACCCGAGATCTTTCTTTAACCCCATAACCGCGGCATACTACTTGCCAAAACACATTTAGCCTCTCCTCCAACCCCGATTGCTAGGGTTAAACAAGGGATAGCGGGGGACAAAACACACGTTCAGCATCACTTTATCCAGAAACTGCAGCACGTAGCAACAGAACATGAACGGGATAATGCGGTAATCGATCTTGCGACGCAATGCGCTTATGTCTACATCCTGGGTGTTGGCCACCCCGGCATGCCCCTCGAGGTACTCGACGGCATCATCGACTCGGTGGGTAGGGATGGCGTGCGCCACGGTGTCGGAATGTTTCTTTTCCTCTCCCATGTCCAGTCCATGGGGTTGGGGATTATTACCCAAGTCGAGAAGAAACAAGAAAAAGAAAAGAAAAAGGTGTTCACAGAACACACAACAAAAAGTAGGAAGCAAACAAAAATCTCCAAAGAAGGGAGAAGATCCTAGAAATGCCGCAGGCAGGACGCAAAAGAAGAAAAGAAAAAAAAATGCTACCAGTGTCAGCGCAAGAAAACCTCCGAGTCGTGCAGTCAGAACTAACCCTGGCAAACTCTATTGGTCTGAAGTATAATTATCATTTTAATTATAATTTATTGAAGTAACTCCGCCGAGGCCAATGGTTTGCGCGATGATGCTTTGGTCCTTGCTGCGTGCGTTTGCCCTAAAGGGACCACTGCTCTAGTGTATGCATTGCGCGAGACTTGCGGTGGAGAATGCGGACTGAACAAGCTAACTAGGCTACGGGAATCGTAAGATTTAGGTTTTTTAATTGTGGTTAAATCCTGGAGGATCGAGTGTAATTTGATTTGATTATGATCGCAACGTGCATTCCTTGCGGAGGGACACCTACACGAGGTTACGCCATGCTATGTCTCATCCTTGTCTTGGAATGATGTCTAGCCTTTTCCAGAAAAAGCAAACAATATCGACGGCCAGGTAGGAGACGGCGTGCAAGGGGGGCGTGTATGCGTTGGGTGTCATGATGCAGAGCTCGCATGTTAGGCTGTCTTGCGTTAAAATAGCGGTTCCGATACTCTGCGCCGAAGTTCCTGATGTCTTGTCTGCGTTCCTTTCGTCGATACATTGTACCTATGCTGGTCTAAACGATGGGCTGGGTGCACCATGCCGCTCCAGAGGTCGAGGCCCAGTCCCAGTATCGGGAGATACTGGGTGTCTGTCTTAGCTTGACTGTTTTGATGGTCATTACTGTCTGTCTGCGGTTGGGTCTGCGGGCGCATGCGCGTCGACTGGGCGCTGCGGACTATGTGATGTTCATGAGTATGGTGAGTGGCATTCTTTATGTAGAGAACAGATGCTTTGGTAGAGGCGATCCCATTAACCTGGTCCAGCTCTTCAGCGTGATTTACAGCGTTCTCTGTATCTCCCGTAAGTATCTCAATTAAAAATGTCAGACGAGCGCTCACATCCACAGAAAGCAGATATGGGCTGGGACTGCCACTCAACCTGCGCCCGAAAGAAAACCTACCAATCTATAAAAAGGTCAGTACTGTATACTCTTCCATCGATCTCTATAAACTCCTCAAACTAAGCATATGCAGCTTAACTATGCCGGTCGACCCTTCTACCAAATCGGCATCGCCGGCTTCAAAGCCTCGCTCTGCCTCAGCTATCTACGCCTCCTCACCAAAACATCACTATCCATCTATCGGATTCTCATCTGGACAGTTCTCATCATCTCCACACTAGGCCACATTGCCGGTGCACTGGCCCTCATCTTCAACTGTCGTCCTGTATGTTCCAATCCCTCAACCAAGAAAAGCCCACTACTAATCAAGAAAACAGGTCCAACTCGCCTGGCGAACAGACATAACAGGCACCTGCCTCCCCGTTGGAGGCACATTCTACGGTCTCGCCATCTTCACCATCATCTGCGACCTCATGATCATCTTCTTACCGATCCCGCTCTTGCTCCGCCTGAAGATCAAACCCGCCCAGAAAGCAGGCGTCGTGTGTCTGTTCCTCCTGGGACTGTTCACGACCATCTGTTCGATCATGCGATTAACCCAGATCCACCGCGTAGCTTACGGGGATGGGAATTCCACTGCGTTGGTGCTTTGGGGCACGATTGAGTTTAATGTGGGTGTAAGTGCAGTACTCCATTTCCCCAATTTACTTCTATGCGCAAGGATCTGCGACGGAACGAAATAGAAAAAAAAAGGAAAAGAAAACAAGGGTCAATTCACGAACCAAACTAATATTTCTAGAACATCATCTCCTGCATTCCCTACTTAGCACCGCTGTTAAAGGGGCTGGTGCGGGATTTCCGATCGAGTAGTAAAGCGTACGAGAGTCAGGGTCATTATGTTTTGGAATCGTGGAAGGATCCCCGATCTCAGTTGCGATCGACTGCGTCGGCGCCGGCGCATCTGAGACGGACACCTAGCGAGGAGTTAATCATGGAGAGTCTGGGGCCTGGCCATGGGGGGATCGAGATGACGGTCGAGGTGCGGGTGTCACTGGAGCGCAAGGTGTCTAGGGGGATGGTTTAGCCGTGGACTCTGTATAATGGAGTTAATTTATGGTTTCATTGTTAGAGGGCTTTAGTATGAGTCTTTTAATTACTCTGTAGAGTCTGTACTAGTGACGGGGGACAGGGAAGACCAGAGTCAGCACTAATGTTGTGTCGAAGCAAGGGGCATGTCTGAGGTGGGTTAAGATTCCGAGGAGATCCGTGAATACGACCTCGTCCGACGGAGGAGACTCCGGTGTAAGTTTCACTAAGCAGGGGCTAGAAAGGCTACGTGATCCTCGAGGAATGAGAATGAGACAGATAATTAGGGCTCACGCCAGTGGATCTCCCGGGTTTATCCCGAGCGGGTTAAGACGAACCCAAGCATCTCGGCCTGCCGTCCGTCTCGTGAATGTCTTTGCTTAACTGCTTAGCCGTGTCTCAATCGAGTGGGGACGCTGTCAATGTAATCGAATAGGCACGAGGGAAGTAATGCACCGGCTCAACCTTAATAAACCATCTTTATAGCACGTTGCAATTTACTAGGACCGGGATTCTCTTCCTTCGGGCCAGACGTTAGCTCCACCTTCATGTCCATATCGCACCATCCAGCGAGTCTAGATTATCTTCCATCCCAACAGATTCAGATATCCCCTCCCCCTCTCTCCAGACAAGGATCAGCGGGATATCCATCCCACTTTCCCTTTGATAGATCGATACAGACCGAGCGTCAACCATGGCCGACGAACAACTCCCCGTGCTCATCATCGGCGCCGGTATCAGCGGCCTGGTCCTAGCCCAATATCTCAAAACCAAGGGCATCCCGTTCCAGATCTTCGAGCGCGACTCAGCGATCGACGCACGGAGCGGTGGATGGGGCCTTACCTTGCACTGGGCATTGCCCGCATTGCGGCAGTTACTCCCGGAGGATATCGTCGCGCAACTGCCAGAGACGTACGTTAACAAGGAGGCTGCTGCGCGCGGCGATACCGGCCGATACCAGTTCTTCGATCTGAAGTCTGGGGAGGCGCTTTATAATGTTCCTGCTGCGGAGCGAATCCGGGTTAGTCGGGTGCGAATGCGTCAGTTATTGACGAGTGGGATTGAAGTGCAGGTGAGATCATGAATTCATGGATATAGACGCTATCACCACGCTATTCTGAGAAATCAAATTAATACATGAATAATAGTGGAATAAATCCCTCAAAGACATCGAATCAACCCCAGATTCAGTAACAGCCCATTTTGAAGACAACTCATCATGTAAAGGCCGCCTCCTTCTCAGCTGCGACGGATCGCGATCCCTCTGCCGGCAAATCCTCTATCCAACCGACCACGAAATGCAACCCCTACCCGTGCAACTCCTCGGCGCAACAGCCCTATACACACCTGAGGAAATGAACGGCGCCCAAAAGATCGACCCGTTTATCTTCCAGGGCGCACATCCCGATACAAACGTGTACCTCTTCTTCAGCTGTACCACCCACCTACTACCCCATTTCTCCAAATCATAAACACAGAAACTAACTAATGGGAATAAATAGTCCTCGACACCCCCAACAACTTCTCCGACAGCACAGACAAATACCACTGCCAGCTCATCGTCTCCTGGGCCGACTCAAAGGGCATCGAAGTCCCGAGATCAAACGCAGAACGCATTACCCTCATGAAATCTCTTACGGCGAACTGGGCTGATCCGTTCCGGTCTCTTATTCACCAGATCCCGGATGAGACGGAGGTGGTTTCGATTCGTGTTGCAGATTGGATTTTCAGTCCGCGATGCCAAAGGGGTCATCCTCGTGTTGTTCTTGTGGGTGATTCGGCGCATACTATGACTATGTGTTTGTTGTCCTTTCTTTCTAGTATTTTGTAAGAGGAAGCTGTATACTAACGGAAAAGTGTAGTTAGAGGTGAAGGTGCCAATAACGCTATCGTGGATGTACAGGATCTGGTTAAGAGGATTGATTTTACGTCGGCTGAGTATGAGACCACTCTTAGTTGGGTTTTGTTCATGGTTGATGTGATATGCTAACGAGGTATAGATCATTCACGCTAGATGCCCTTCGTTCTTCTGTTGCCGCATATGAACAGGATATCTTTGCCCGTGCGGAAACTTCTGTTCTGAATTCGAGACAGGCGTGTCTTGATGCGCATGATTTTGAGAAGATTTTGAATGGGAGTCCCTTGGTTTCAAAGAGGGTACTTAAGGAGGATGAATAAGTCGGAGTATCTTTAGGATAGAATTGGATCGGAGATCTGCCCGGGTATGCAAAGTTGGGTATAGCGCATGAAGATCAAGTGATGAGATTATGATAGATGAGACTTTGATTGAATACAGCAATATGACATTGGAATTGGATCTTCCATGAATGAACTATATGGAGTGTAAAAGTGACGCCCATACAAGGCTCGAGTACATACAATGTTCTTTCTCGCGACTAGGTCTAACTGCTGCAACATCCGTCACGCACGATGTAGTCACGATACAATTAGATTAAAACCATGCTTTAGGTTGAGAAAGGGTTGTCTATCCAATCAGATCTCTGACCGTTCATCTGCTGTGCCGTGGTTGCTTGAACTCATTTCCAGCTGAAGTTCCGAAATGACATTGGAGGCGCCTTCGCAACATCACCTCAGCCGTCAGTGTTTGACCATTAGGTTGAGTTTTTCGCCTCAGAAAAACGTCAGAAGCAAAAAGACATGTACTGGGAGTCTGAAAAGGTTCGAAAATTCAATGCAGACATTTTCATAAGGTCAGAATCCGGTGGCGCGAAATACCATGACCCGAAATGCAGTGTTCGCAGGGTCAAGTTTAGGGTCTAGGTTCAACATTAGGTTCAACATTAGGTTCGCCATTAGGGTCAGCATTAGGGTCAAGGAATTAAGGCAGTAAGGCACCATTCAGGCAGTAATCAGTCCAAAACAGGCAGCGAAAGCGGATTATATAAGCCGACCCTAAACCTCAAACGCGCCACCTCGTCTTCTTCCCTGCAGTCTTTGTTTTCTTCCCTTTTTCCATCCACAGCAAGCTCGTCCACCACAGCCATCGATCCCCATCGATTTAGGCATCATTGTCTTTCTAATTCGACCCGGTTGGGCCCAATATCACGCTGTATACTTGCTGTGAGTGAGTTGGGGTGCAGTCCGCTCCGCTGACCGCCTTTGGATATGGCTCGCATTGCTACGCGTGTTGCCGGGCAGCAGGATATCCATGGTTTGAAGGCGAGTCCACCGAGAAGACGGTGGACGAGAAGTCAAAGTCGGGAGCTTGAGGCTCATCCGATGGATGATGTTGCTGCTGGGAAGTCTTCTCTCAAGGGTAACAAGTTGTGGAAGGGTAAAGGGAAATTGAGCGGACATGGTCAGTACTGTTTGTTTTGTTGGCATTGAAATTGGAAATGAGAAGACAAGTCTTCATCCGTCATATGTTTTTCTGTTGTAGTGAGACTCGCTGTGTATCTGTGTGTCTGTTGTTCTCTATTTTGCTATCATTGCGGAGGATATCTGAAATGCACCTTCTACGCTCCCGCTGAATGGGAACTTACATCTCCATCGATAGACTTGGACGTCGTCACTGAAGAATCACCGCTCAAGTCATCCCGAAAGTCGGGATTTCGAGCTCGTCAGGTGATCCCTGAATCGCCTGAGGATGTGCACAACAACACCATGTCAGGCTCTACTATTATCGTACCTGAGGCAGAGACGGATCAAGAGGAGGAGGATGAGGAGGATGACCAGGACGAACTGGGACCAGAGTTGATGCTCGAAACTCTTCCCAGCTTGGAGCGCTCCGCAAAGGATGTTCTTGATTTTCTAGTCCCTGGCTCCGCAGATCTTAAAAGTATCGTCAACATGGCCAAGCGGCTTTCAGATCCCAGGAACACCCAAAGCAAACGTTTGAATCTCCGTAAGAATGCCTTAAAGAACCAGCCGGGATGGTTCGAGGGCAGGACGTACATCGACGTCACACAAGCTAGCGAGTCCCTTTCGTCCCATTTCACGAAGGATGGGGTCCAGCTAAACTGGAGCGCGGAGCCTGTCCTCCATCACGCTAACTGTGCCCGTTTCGCTCTTGAGGTGCTCCTAGCTAGTGGCAATTCAATCGGCTTCAGAAAGGCCATAAGGGACGTGGAAGGTCGGTTTCCAGCGCCTTTTATGCGTGATCTGGTCAATGGTCGGCGGAATGCCGTTGGGGAAAGCGCGCTTGTAAAGGACACCTTCCAGCTCGCCTTGGAGATCCGCACTCAGGCCTTGATCATGCAGTTAGAGTATCATCAGCATGAACCCAGCTTCGATCCGAACTTCATCCTGGAAGACGGATTCTTCCTGGATGTGTCTATTCACGAACCGATTGATAGTGACAATGCTCCAATGCGTGGGTTCAACTTGCCGAGGCTTAATATCGATGGCTCTCTTCCCGACGAGTTCAGAGAGGCAGCATCCGATCGCTTCGAAGAAATGGTCGCCAATCTACCAGATGAAGATGGCACCTTTGATATTGACGACTTCAAAACAACCTACTCCTGGCGGAGCTTCCTTCTGCGAGCGGCTCGATGGATTCGCAAACGATGTGAGGAAATTGATGAAGACATAAGCCGTCAGCCGAGTGCAGAATCTGCGCGCGAGGAATTTTTTGCAGAAATTGACGCAAAGAATCGTCGCAGTAGCAGCGTGGCGGGTCGCTCTAGCTTGGCTCCCCGACATACAGAAGAAAGGAGTGAACGGGGCACGATCGCTTCTCCCGACAATCGAAGAGTTTCGGCGATCCCACCTGCAACTCCTACAGACTCGCCGAGGGGCGTTGAGTCTAAGGAACGGAGAAAATCTGGCAAACCGTGAGTTGAGAGTCTTTTTCAGCTCAACAGCTGGCTAACCTGTTTAGGGCCTTTTTGAACAAATCAGCTCTCGAACGTATAGCGCAAAGAGTGAAACAGCCCCATGTGTCCATCAAGGATTTCGAGGCGCGCAGACAATCAGACGCTGCTGCCAGACCAGCTCCAAGAAATATCCATAAGGAACCCGAATCGCAGCTTCGGCGCCAGACCCTACCAGCGCCCCGGCAATCAAGATCGGCAGCATTTGAAGAAGCAACCGAGGAACATGTCGAAGAGCCTGCCGAGGAGCCTGCAGAAGAGCCTACTGAAGAACTTGTCGAAGAGCATACCGAAGACCTTATTGAAGAGCGAACCGAAGAACATATCGAAGAGCGAACCGAAGAGCTTATTGAAGAACATACTGAAGAGCATATCGAAGAGCATACCGAAGACCTTGTCGAAGAACATACCGAAGTGCATACTGAAGAACCTACTGAAGTATCAGGTTTCCGTGAAGAATCGCCGCTCCTTCACCATGACGAACAGGATGTCTTTAACGTGGACAGCGAGTCTGAACTGTCTGAACTCTTTGTTGGTGAACGCGCGCAATTAGAGAAGTCACACAGTCCCGTGATGAGGAGGTCACGCGAGCCTCGCTTTGCAACTCTCAGCCCCGTCAGGACCAGACTCTTCGCAACAGAGGTACGCCTCGAACCAACCTCTACGCAGACGAGCAACACCTTTCGTCCAATACCCTCTAGCCAAGAACTATGGAAAGCAGCCGGGTCACGCCGCGATACAACTTCCATACAGACGAGCAACGCCTCGCGTCCTCTTCCCTCCATCCAAGAGCTATGGAAAGCAGGCAACCGCGACGGTCCATCTCGAGCCGCCAAAAAGTCCGAACAGGCCTCCCGATTCATCGATCGTCAAGCCAACGCGCACCGCGTTTCCCCCATCAGCCAATCGGCCGATCCACAAAGCGCAGAACGACGCCACACCGGACTGCAGTCCAAGAAAAGAAGACGCTACGAATCAGAGGATGAAGAGAGCGACGGCGAATTCAGCAACTACAACCGCCCCGTCGACACCGCACGCAGGCGTGCAGAAAAGCCCGCACAACCTAACAAACGCCAGAGAATCGAAGAGCACGACGCATCCGCAGCTCAGCTGTTGAACGGTCTGGAAGAGACCACGCGCAGAACCTCCATTCCTGAATCCCCGGAGGTAGCGCCCAGCAGTACGAATCCTGTTCGTGATTCACCCGAGGCAGCGCCCAGAAGTACCAACCCCGTTCCCGTGTCCTCCAGCGCGAGACACACAGTCACATCGACTAAAGTGCCAGTGCGATGGACGCCGGCCGAAGACAAGCGATTGATTCGGTTAATCGAAGAGGTCGGCCTGGGAGGACCCAAGGGCAGTGGATGGTGCAAAGTCGCCAGTCAAAACGAGGCGCAGCCAGTTCGGGAGGGTGAGAGCCGCATCGAAGGGCGAAACCAAGTCCAGCTCAAGGACCGGGCGAGAAACATCAAAATCAGATATCTTAAGTATGTCTTTTTCTCTTGTCAATTACCGGAGAATGAAACTAACAGAAAACAGAGACCGAAAACCTCTTCCCTCGAACTTCGAGCACGTAACCATGAAAGAGAAAGACCGGGCCATGCTCGCAGCGAAAGGTATCAACGTGACTTGATCGCAGAGGGATGATCTTTTTCCTTCACTTAGTGTTGTACAGCTGTCTCTTGCACTTATTCTGTAATTGCCATCTCCAGAATGATACCCCTTGATGCGAGTCGCGCGTTCTTCGAGTATCGTGGTTCAACTTGGAGCTACTTTGTGTTTATGGTTGAGTTCATGACATGGTCTAATCAAGTATTTATTTTATATTATATTGTTCCACAATATATTATGATTAAGCGAGCGGATCGGGTATCCAACGTGCATAATAATCCAGCACAATACCGCAGTAAAGAGACGAGTCGACCAGCGATCTCACAAGAAAAGACAGTATACAAAAGCATATAGACAAATCACCCACAACACTATTCACACACAACCAATCTCCAACCCAGATCCCCCTAAAACAATCCCCAAACCCCCACAAAACCAACAACAACCCCAACAACCACCCCCCTCCCAGAAGAAATCAAAGAAGCAGCACCACCAGTAACAACACTAGCCGACGGCGTCGCCCCCCCACTCACCGACGCCGAAGCCGAAGCCGACGCAGAAGCCTTCGCGCTCCCCGTAGCCACCGAAGTAGTCAGAGTCTTAGAAGGGCTAGCAACAACATCCGGCTGATTGGGATACGCAGTCCCCGAAGGCGCAGTCAGGATAGTGCCGGTAGCAGTCGACGGGGCGTTACTGGCGGTCTTCACCATGGTTGGGTTCACGCTTAGACTGGCGAGAGGGTCGGAGTCGCCTTCGTCGACGTCAGGGGCTGTGAGGATGCCGTTGGTTTCTGTTTCGCGTTCGGTGTCTTTGTCGGTTTCGGGGGCTGTGGTTGCGTAGATGGCGCGGCGGGATTTGCTGGTGGTGAAGGAGCCGATTGTGTAGGTTTTTGGGCCGCCGTCTGGTTTTCTATTAATCATTTGTCTTCTTTGGGTTATGGGTGCATTGATTGTGCATGGAGGTTAGGGTTAGAGGCATAGATAGGATAAAACATACAAGAATCCGCCGGATACCCAGGACATTTAGTCTTACATTCCGTATTCTCAACCTTGGCGGAGAGCGGAGGAAGAGTATCTCCACAGAAACATTCCTGGCCTTGCACAGCATAAACCGGCTTGTTCTCTTCGTTGCAGAATTGCTGGCACAGAGCCACGGATTGGTATACTGTCGAACGCGAGAGAGTCAAACTGCCCAAGTCATTGTAGCAGGCTGTATTCAAGGCGAGGGCTGGCACAGATAGAAGGCCGAGGATGGATAAGTTGATGATTGTTCTTGTCATTTTGGATTTTTTTTTCTTTTTATTTTGGCGGGTGATTGAGTGAGTTGAAAGAGTGTATATATATGTCTTTTGGGCGATTCGGCACCGGGCAGATTTAGTTTATTTGATTTATAAACTGGGAAAAAAGAGTGAATAAAGATCGAAGATGAAACAGACAAAGAACGGAAAGGTTAAAGATAGTTTAAATTCTCTTCAAATCAAAGAGCGAGGAAACAGAAACAGAGATAAAAAAAGACACACAGGTCAACGGGGCACAATCTCAAATATAAAAATAATGTGATCCCTTCATCCACCCTTGAAAGGAAGACGAAAGGGAAAAAAAATACCAACCAACCCCTTGGGAAAATCCCGAAAATCCAAAACCCAGAAATGAAACGGCAACAGAATGCCGATCGGGAAGATCGCAAGAAGAATCAAACGTATTCCGTCAACTCAAGTATTTTCCTCGACGGGGTTCAGTGAGTGAACTCCAGTTCGCTGGTCGATCGACAAACTGAAACCCCCGCTGGGCAGGGCGTTTCAGCCAATCCCTTACGCTGGTTTCATGGGTCGCTCATGTCGCTTAAGTGGTAGTCGGGCAATTTAGCGTAGGGCCAACGTAGTTTTTTCGCAGTGATCCACTCCCTTGGGCTTCGAGTCAACGCGGTGATGTCACGGATCGACGCAACTATTGCTTTCTGAGACTGACCACGCGAGACACTATCGATTATTGTGTTTTTCCCCGGGGAGGCAGAGAGACGCGGTGCCGTCATTGGTGTGGAGTCGGTCTCTCATCTGGGGTGGGTTTTATCCATTGGCGCCAGTAAAATCCCGCAGAGTGAGGAACTGCTCCATCTGTCAGTGGACTGTGGGTAGAACCGTACAGGGGAAGAAGATGTGTGGTAGCGAGAGTGTCATGTCTGAGAAGTTCCGCTGTTGTTTCGAAGATCGCAAGAATGGTTCGGGTTGAGCGATGGAAATTGACTGCCGACGGGATCGGCACCTGATCACAGGAGCCCTCACTGAACACAATCCCATAGTCTTTCCAATCTTCAGACTTCGCAGGAGAAATACAAATACTATAATGTCCGAAACCATAAATATCCTGTCTCATCCAAAAAAAAAAAAAGAGACAGTACTCCGTATCAGACACGTCAATTGACTCCACCCACGCCACCAAAACATATATAGTCCACCAATTCCAAATCGACCCCTCGAAGAATAAAGGGATGTCATCGCAGACCACGAGTTCATCCCTTCCTTCCTGGCCAGATATTAATATCCCACTGCAAGCATACCGGACACTACAGGCTTCTAGAATGACGGGTGCAGGACCCTCTCTTTACCCCTCCGTGGCCAGGTACATGTACCTACTTATATGTTAATGGAGTCTTTTTTGCCAAACTTATGTAAGCAGTTGTTGGATGAGTCGATATCCGAGACCTAAAACTACAGTATCCAAATAATAGAGCTTTTGTTATAAGCTTACGATAATAATAGTATATTAATTTTCCAAGAGGCTGTTATCGACAGCTAAGAGTGAGTACTCAACATCATCGACACGGCCGTCGACAGTAATCATTCCGATAGGCGCAGGTGTTTGTCCTGATCTTCGACATTACTTCTCAGAGGTCTTTTCCCCATATTGAAGTCTACTACGATCAAGTCTTAGGGATCTAATGATGAGTTTACGATATTTCTCCATATTCATTCTCCTTATATTTCTATATCAGGGTCACGTCTCAGCAACGCTTCATCCAGAAGTTTTACTAGTGTAGCCACTTCCGCCAAAGCTTGGATAGGTATACGATGGGTAGATACCACAAACAAATGTTTCTCGAGTACATCATAGCATGGTCACCGTCCAAGACATACTTCTAACATGATACAAAAGATTCTAGACTGATAACAAGTACTTCGCTGCATTTCTTGCTATCGCGTTCCCGTTGCGTCATAGGATGACATCAACTTGAGCACATAGGGCTGAAGCGATCAACTTTCAACTTCTATAAATCGTTCACCCAGCTCATATTCTAGGATTGAAGTAATACACAATCACAAAGTAATAGGTAAAGTAATTAACACCATGCAATCTATCTTGAAGCCAATCATTGGCCCTAAGAAGGAAATTCACGACCTCTCCGGTCGAGTCGCTCTGATCACCGGAGGGGCGTTGGGTATCGGGTTAGTCTCCTCCCATACAACCACATTGCAATAGAATTAATTGACTGATAAGGTCATCAGCTATGAAGTCGCCCGGGCATTCGTGCTCAATGGAGCGCGAGTCATCATGGTGAACCGGAAAGAAGAACAAGGCCAAGCAGCCATCGACAAGATCAAGGAGGAAGCCGGTGCGGACGCAAAGATCGAATGGATACCATGCGACATGGGAAACCTAGCGCAGATCAAGGAAGTATTCACTGGTATCCGTGAGCGGGAGGAGAGGCTTGACCTGGTATGTTCAGCTTAGGTCTATCCTCGCTATGTGCTAAAATGTGCTAATACCCTATACCGTATAGCTCATTCTTTCTGCTGGAATCAACGCCAACCAGTACGGCGAAACTCATGATCAGATCGACCGCCACTTCCAGGTGAACTGGCTGGGTCAATTCTACGTCTGCAACTTACTCTTCCCACTGATCCGGAAGACATCCAAATTACCCGATACGCCTGCTCCTCGCATTGTCTGGGAGACATCCGAGCAGCATCGTGCCGCCCCTAAGGTAGTCCATTTTGGATCTCTGGACGAGATCAATAACCCTGCGATCGACAACACCGAGTTATACGGGAGGTCGAAGTTAGCCATCATCCTCGGTGTCAAGTATGGATTTTTGGATCGAGTGATTAAGCCCAATGAGGATAACATATATGTACTTTCTGTACATCCTGGTGCGGTGAGTATTCCAGGTACATGATATTACGCATTCTACATAGCTGATAACAGAGTACTAGGTCAACACAACCATGCAGCAACAGTGGAAGGACGCATATCCAGGGCTCCTGGGGAAGGTCCTCACGACGGCGATGCTGGCTATCGGTCGCGATGTGGAACAGGGCGCCTTTAGTGCGCTTTGGGCGGCGACCAGTCCAGAGATTGAGGAGAAGAGTTGGAACGGCTACTATTTCTCTGATTCTGCACAACCTGGAAAGGAAACGAGCCAGGCTTCTGATCCTACTTTGGGGGCGTCCCTTTGGGATCTGAGCCATCGGATTATCCAGGATAAGGTCGGCAAGGATGCGATTGTAGACTGGAATTCTAGCAAGTCTTAAGGGTTTTGCTTAATCCTTACTTTCATTTCTATTCTATGTTTGTTTTATTTTATTTTATTTTATTCATTCGCAGCAATCGCCGTATCAATTTGACACGATATGTTTTTAGTATACAGATCTTGATATTCCGCGATTTACAAATTCTGCAGTGTCTGTACAGAACCACGGTTGCTATTCAACGAGCTCCACAGATCTATGGATATCCCATTAGAATACTATTTATATCTAAACTAGATACTCCGTAGATAGCTCCACCTCTCACGACAGTATAAATTATATACAATTTTAATAGTAAGTCAAAAGTATGGCAACACTTGGCGCAACGCGTCCCACGCCAAAACAACGTTAACCACCTACCTACCATACAGTCAAAATGAAGGTCATTTGAAACCGAGATTGGTGCACATACAAGGCCCTGATCTGAGTTTCTATTGTGCAATGCGTTATTTGACTAGAAGAACTAATATTTTCTTCTTTTTTCTTTTATGAATATATTAAATATTTTTTACTAGGGTCAAGAACTTGATACATATGTACCTAAAAATTTGCTACAAACCAGAAACATATAAAACCACCCCAAAATAGCCATTCCATCCAACACGAACACGACCTCCTTCCTAAAAAGAGGAAGGAGATAGTTCACAGGTAAAACAAGCCAAGACACTGTCCTCAAACACGGTCTTGTGTCCGATCAGGTCTCCAAAGTTGTCTCCCACGATGATAGTACGAAAATAAACAAAATGCCAACCCCAAAGATAAAAGATAAGAAAAGAAAAACCACCTCTAAATGTCCTCTCTCCAACCAAGCTTCTGTCAAGACGAGTCTAAGCCAGCATCGACCTTCCCAGACAGGCAAAACAAAACCAGACTAACGGCGGGCGAATCCGCTCTATCGGCGATTGCACCATTGAGAATCGATATTTATCCGAGGTTCTGCAGATTCCAGCGGAGAAGATGCGGAGTCGATTGATCAATCGCGATAACACTACCGATGCAATGCCAATTAAACACGGAAATGGCGACAGTGGAAGATAAGATATATTTCTGGAGGACCCCCATATTAACTGAATTTAATTCTGTTTTCTTCTCTTATCAGATACTCACAAAGCACAACCGTATAGCTATTTAAAAAAGGATATATGGAATAACCCTACCCTACCCCACAATGCACCCCAAAACCCTCCCTTTGATAGTAGGTCTACTATCACCCACCGTAACATCCCTCAGCATCCCAATTCCATTCCTGCCCTCTCAGGAAGTCCTCAATCCGAGTCCCTGGTTCGACAATGATATCTGCCCTCTAGCACCCAAGATCTCTCCCCCAGAAGATGGTCTCCTCCCCGCGCTCAGATTCGTCAAAGATGAGTCGATTCGCGCCCGCCAGGCGAATCGTCTTTCTAGGGCTGTACAAGTTCCCACCACCGTGACGGATTACATGAAAGATCCGTATGATGAGGGATTCGCTCCGTTTGTTGAGTTTCAGGAGCTTTTGGAGAAGCTTTTTCCTCTTACGTATGTCCTTATCTTACCCTATACCTACCCTACCCAACCCATATCCAGAACCCTCATTTACAAACACAAACTCACCACCCAAACCAACAACCAAGCTAATATGATACCCAAAAAGCCACAAGAAAGCAACCCTATCGCACATAAACCGCCTCGGCCTCGTCTACACCCTCCCCGGCCGTGATTCCACCCTAAAACCCCTCCTCTTCACCGCGCACCAAGACGTCGTCCCCATCAACGACGCCAGCGACTGGACCCACCCCCCATTCGAGGGCTACTACGACGGCACCTGGCTCTGGGGCCGCGGCGCCAGCGACTGCAAGAACGTGCTGATCGGCTTACTCTCCGTAGTCGAGGATCTGCTGAGCCAGGACTGGACCCCGAATCGGACGGTATTGCTGGCATTCGGGTTCGATGAGGAGTCGCATGGGTTTCTTGGGGCGGGGGCGATTGCAGAGTACTTGGAGGGGGTTTATGGGAAGGATGGGGTTGAGTTTGTGCTTGATGAGGGGGGGATGGGACTTGAGTCTCTCTCTTCGTCTTCTTCTACCTCATCTTTCTCTTCTACTTCGTCTGCTTCTGATGAAGGTGAAGACGGAGTAATCTACGCCCTACCAGGGGTATCCGAAAAAGGCAGCGTGGACCTCGTCCTCACCCTCTCCGTCCCAGGAGGCCACAGTTCAATCCCACCACCACACACGGGAATCGGCATTCTCTCTGAGATAATCTACACGCTAGAGAACACCGAGCTCTTCACCCCCCGACTCGACACCTCGCACCCCTCGCGGAAGAAACTGGAATGTCAAGTCCGCCACTCCCCCTCCAGCGTCGAGCCCTGGCTTGCCTCTGCCCTGCAATCAACGGACCACGTCACCACGGCCGAGAAACTGGCCCGGTCACGCGGGGACCAATTCCGCTACATCCTGCAGACTTCGCAAGCAGCCGATCTCTTCCACGGCGGAGTCAAGACGAACGCACTCCCGGAGCACATCGAAGCGATCGTGAACTACCGGGTTGCGTTGCATCAAACCCCGGAAGAGGTCATGGATCGGGCTGTGCGGATTATATCACCTATCGTGGAGAAGTTTAATCTCACGTTAGCTGCGTTTCCAGAAGATAAGAAGGAGGAAGAAGGGAAGGTGAACCATTTGACGATCTCGACGTTGAGCGGGGCGTTGTCGCCGGCGCCTGTGAGTCCGACGGGGACGGGCGAGGATGCGGTTTGGACGCGGTTTGCCGGCGTCGCCAGAGCGGTGTTTGAGTCGGTGCCGAGTTTGAAGGGCAAGACGGTGGTGGTGAGTGGGGATATCATGACGGGCAATACTGATACCAGGTTTTATTGGAATTTGTCGAGGAATATTTATCGGTGGAGTCCGTCGCGGGCTGGGGGGGCGTTGAATATTCATACGGTGGATGAGAGGATCGCGGTTGATGTGCATTTGGAGGCGATGGCTTTGTATTATGGTATGTTGTTTTCCTTCTCTATCTCTGCTTTATCGGAGTTTGTGAGTATGATTGCTGACTTTGGTAGATCTCATCCGTGCTTTTGATGCATGGGATGGCTCGGTCGAGTCCTCTTACGATCTACGGTAGATGGCCAGAGCCACTGGGATAAGCACGACTGGATGCGTAGATCTTGACATATGCTTGGTAGAAGCAGCTTGCAGACCAGATAGTTCCTTTCGAGCATCGTCTACGAACACATTATTATCGGAGACCCACATACAATAACACTATATTTGCAGAATAAAAATGCTATATATGAGGTACGCTATTAACAGCGGTCAATCTGGTCCCATAGCCATGGTAAGAATAAAATTAGAAACAAAGTAAGCAAGCGTCTCCACTCGCGCCCGGAAGCGAATCGAATCAAATATACAATGAAACAACTCTAGAGAATTAACAACGCAAAGGCACCACCCATGACGGGCCGCGCAATGAATGTAATGCCCGCTGGATAACTATATTGGTCAGCAAAGCCCAAGCAACCCGTCGGCAAACACTTACTTTCCAGTTTGGGTATCATAGAGATCTGTAAAGGCACGGTTGGTCGGTGTCTCGTTGATCCAGGTCGCAAGCGCCTTGTGGAACATGTCTCGGACGCTCTCCGTCGCAATCGCGGCCGTGAAAAGCTCCCAATCCGCTGGGGACGAGTCAATATTCAATGTCAAACATCAGAAAGAACATATCGAGCTTACCCTTAGTGTACACATGTCGAGTATCAAGCGGCACTCCGTACGTCTCCTTCACAGTCGGATAGAAGGTGTTTTGCATGTCATAGACCGACTGAGGAACCAAGTCCAAGCCCAATTCACGATCCGCGTACAGATTGTACAGAAGCCCTGGAGAAAGTCAGTACTATAAGTGCACCCGGAGCGGCGAACTGACCATGAGTCTCGTTCGCTCCGTACGACAGCGTCGTATGCGGAGGATTGGCATCGTGAGCTACGCCTAGTGTCTGCCACCTCGCGATGTAGTCCTTGGCAATGCTGGAGTGGTTAGACGCATCGTCCGGGTGTCCCGTCGTATTGCTGATCACAGCCATTGCCTCGATTCCAATGATTCCCTTTAATGCCAGGTTGGTCTGGTTTCTGTACATACTATTAGTATCAACGCCTATCTCGTGTATGTATATCACTTACGCTAGCGAGCCAGCAAAGTCATCCGTGGAGATCTGGTTCGCCGGGTAAATAGAATCCTCCACGAGGTATGTTGTCCATTTCTTGAGGATGGGGTAGTGCTGTGAGAGATAGTCGTTGTCCTTAGCCTTCTGGGCGTAGGCAAGGGCCATGATAACCATGTTTCCACACTCCTCGAGTGGCATTTTCTCGTCGTCGCCCTTAGGATAACCGGTGGCATTCGGGTAGTGGGTTCCAATATCGTGCATGGCGTATGTGTTGGGATACTTTCCGTTCTCTTGAATCTCATAGATCGGCTTCAGAATCAGTTTGAGGAGCTCGGGATTGGTGTACAAAAAGATCGGGTGAGCAGGGAAGATGACGTCCACAGTATTCATGTTGCCATTGGATGAGATCTCCTTCATGAAGATGTAGGGGTCCTCGGGCGTCCCGGTCAATTGCACGGCAGCAAAGACTTGACGAACCGTGAGGGAGGTGATTGTCAGGTAGTCCTGGCCAGCGGCAGCAATGGAATCCTTGGATATCCGGTCATCGAGATCCTTCGATAGTGCAGCTGCTGCAGCATAATCATGATGGAAGAACTCAAGCTACAGGGATTGTCAGTTTATGTTCTAGGTCCGAAACAGCAGTGGACCACTCACCGCAGCAGTCGCAGTGCTGAAGTAGCTCTTCCAGAGTGAAGGCATCACGGTTGTTCCTTCAGCTTTCCCACTGTACTGAATGGCACTGTCCTGCGCAAGGCCAATGGAGAATAACGTGCCAGCAGACGTCTTCACCGTGCCAAGGTCGCGGGAGAAGGCAAACACAGGCCAATTGGTCGAGATTGCACGGTAATTTTTATCATCAGAATTCACCAACTTTCCGTTTTTTGCGAATGCCCCTCGCACATCAACATCCGGTCCGGACTGGTAGCTTAGACCATCTTGGTCGTCTGTTGCCCAGTACCATTCGCCCCATTCTGCCTGTTCAGTGTTCTCGGAGAACAGCAGCTGCGTTTGGCGGTAAACCTTGTGATAGGCGACGCCATCATCCGTGACACCATAGTCCCACTGCGCAATGGCATTTCGGTCCCCAGACACCCACTCTGAGGCCCGGTTAGATGGATATTCGCATTGTTCCAGGTGGGTTGTCATCTTGCTTACCTGCTGAAATGTCTGCGTACACCTGTATGTCATGCGCTTTGCCGTCGATCGATTCGACATTTACGTCCAGATAGGAAAACACAAGCGACTGTCTCCGGAGATCATCTGGTGTGATAGGGGAAAGGAATTTCACTTTCATTTCCACCATATCCCCAACACGCATCGTGAACACGCTCGACGTCGAGGTGTACTCGAAGGATGTCTGGTTCACCGTAGGGGTGTTAGGGATCGCCCCCATCCATGTGTAGGTCGAATTATCGACCCGGATCTGACCCGCCCAGCCGGTTACCTGGCCGCTGCCACCAGGAACGTGGTTTAGCCAATGTACATCAGGATGGATGTCTTCATTTCTACAGCTCGGGACTACTCACAACCAGAAGGTAGGCCATTGGCCGGCCAGGTACCCTCCATTACCGCCATCCGTGCCCGCAGAGAGCCATGTGCTCAAGTACGGCGACTTGACAGCCAAGGGCAGGGCGGGTGGCCTCGCAGGGGAGAAGGTTGACGCAGCTCCCGCATAAGACACCAGGGTGGCCACCGACAGACAAAACGAGAGGAAATGCATCATGATCCGTATTGAGGGATTCACACAGGGTACATCCTTCATTTATACACGTAATAATTCCAAAATTTCTTCAAAGAATGAAAGAGTAGGATCGAGATCCGCCGACAAACGTGCCACCGAGAATGTGGGCCTGAAGAATGCTGAAGGAATGTTAGGCACACTTATATAGTTGGTCCAGCCCGCATACCGGAGGGCAGGGCAGACAATTCAGGAGGGACTATGGAAGTTTAGCACGCTGCATGAGGGTCTAGAAACGGAGTGTGGAATGGGGGCGCGCATGATTGTGACTCCCCCAATATCGCCTGACCTGCCAGTCTCTGTGGGGAAGCAATTCATGCGGCCTCGATCCGCCTGCTTGACAGGTGAAAGAAACACGGAATTCCAGGAGAAGCCCGACAATTGGACAGGAGACAAGATCGGAGATTAACAAGCAAGGGTCGACGGAGTGGGAGTATGTACCTTATCCTTAGCCGCTTCGGGCTCGACCAGTCCTAGGCCGATATATTCTGGGGCTGCAGGCGATCTAATGAAGACAACCCGACACTAAACCATGATAGTCTTGGCTTTAGATCCACCTGAGCAAACAAGGAGAGGCCCAAGAAGCGCTAGTGGCTGGTGACTATGGGGTAGACCGAGTTAGTCTTTTCGGCAGTGATATGAGGGGAAAGCATATGACATTGATTACCTCGGTGCGCGAGAAAGAGAGCATCACAGACATCTTATATCCGGATCAATCTCATTACGCGATAATAATACGGTGAGAAACAGAAGCGAGGGTGATCCCAATTCCAACGAGGGACTAAGAATAGATCTCTTCTGGTAGCCGAGCTACTGCATCAACTGCGATAGGGTCGAAAGATCTGCAGCTCGATTTGGAGAAGTCGAATTGACAAAAGAAACAATCTTGGCCTGAGGCAAAGAGCCGTCAGTGATGCTCCCGTGCCCTAAACAGGAAAGTGATACATCGAGCTAAGATGGAGTCAATACTTGGAAGTGGGGTCACTCTTGCCGTCTGATCAGGGAATCTCCAGGGAATCCTACATGACGACAACATCTATACAACAAGAGATTTCCATTCTAAAGAGACTTGGGTATACTACGGTGCCTACGAAGTAGTAGTAGTCAGTCCCGTGTGACCGACAATTGTGATGGTATCAGGTGGCAAGGAGTCTATCGAGCCTGCAGTGTGACCGTGACCTCCTTTTCCCTGCAGATTTAGTGTTCCCAATCAAACTCATACACTAAATGTTAATGGAGGAGAAGAAGGACACAAGCATCACTGGTTCCACCCCACCTGATCCATCATGTCTGCCGCAGGAACCAACGTTGAGTTCCAGTTTGACTTCCCGCGAGTGGCTCCACGTCAGACATACATATCTTAGTACATATCTTAGGTGTGAATTTGTATATACTACGCTCGCCAGTATCAACATGGATCCATGAAACTCTTTCTTTGGCTACGGCAGTAGTCATACTTGCTGACCGCTTGATTCTTAGTAGGAAACCCAGTCATCGAAAATAATTCTAGTGAGGTCACTGCGCTTTGGGCATCTTGTGGGGTTATTATCGGTGGGTTCTGTAAGGGGACCATTCGACATTATGCCGATCAGTGGAGTTTATAGATACAGAGTAAGTAGATATTATATTCTTATCATGGCTGCCTGGTCGTCAATTTCAAATTCGGCCGTATATAAACATCCCGCGGACAAAAATAGCGAACTGCAGATTTCAATGGGGTCGGGCAACAAGGCAACAAAAACTTCCATCAACATGTAACATCCATACTATTATTAGAGGGTCATTAAATTCTCCTGATAACACAACTAATGTCACATTTCCCGCAATCCATCCAGCTTTCTTCTTTTTTTCCCCTTTCCCTTTTCCCGGGTTTTCCTTTTTTTTTTATTCTTTTTCCACCTTCCTAACTGCTTAGCCCTACGTTCTATACAGTGCATGCGTAACCATAACCAAAACTTGTCATCGAATCATGAGCACAAAATCCATAAACTCGTCAGTCGTGACCAGACTCCTCTTTATCCCTTTTTCGACAGCGCCTTGGAACTGCGCGCCAATCCAATGCAAAACTCCCCCCAGTCATCGCCGCTGCTGCTCGTCAACACCTCCTCGGCGATTGCCTCTTCCAGTCGCTCTCCGTATCTCCGACGGAATTCGCTTTTCACCTGCTCCAGATGGCGCGGCTCCCAGTGCAATCGGACCAGCCGCGAAATCAACAATTCCGATCGCTCCTTGCCCGTCCGTGATTCCCGCAGGGCCTGGTGGAGAAGAAGAGCGTCGCGCATGGGTCGGTTGATCACTCCGTTGAGTATATGCGCCAGAGTTTCACCCTGTTTCCATCCAGTTAATCAAAATCCTATTAAAAAAATATAATATCACGCCGAAAAAACATACCACAAGATTCTGCGATTTGGAGATCATAGCACGGGCGAAATTCCGGCCATAGATCCGCTCATACAAGCGGAGAACCTCCCGCAGATGGGAGTCGCTCCGGCGAACAATGATATAAATCATCGCGGTTTCGCCTCCATGCCGCGACACCAACGCCTTGTGCAGCTCGTGGACATCCCGTTCGATCAACTCGTCATCGAGGGGCTCCCGTTCGCTCTGCCGGGTTGCCTCTAGGGCCATTAATACAGCTGTTCGGAATTTGTCGGCCTTCAGTTCGGCCTTCATGCATTTCTCCAGACTATCAAGGTACCGTGAGTCGCGGAAGCATTCTTTGATCGCACGGATCTCACTGTTGCTCCGGCCAAACAGTGATTCAATAAGCAGCTCGCGTCGGGACGTACTTGACTGGTAGTAACAGTTGGCCCAGAACGCTTCGGATTCCCACCGGCCCAACGCGGTTGCATAGCACACCTTGCCAAAGGTACTATTGCCCAGCTTCAGACGAATGTGCTTGGCAAGATTGACGCTTTTGCCGTGCAGCTTCACATGCTTCTTGTACTCCGCCCGGAGGTCCAGGATCTCCTCGCTGGTCAAATGGGGCAGCACACGGATGAGCGTCTTGCTATCGATACTGCGGGTATGCGATAGGGCATCCTGCATGGCCATGGCATCGGGTTCAGGGTCATAGAAAGACACCTTCTTGCGCGGTGTGCTAGGTTCGATCAGCATGACGGCTTGTTCTTGCGAACCAGGTCGCTCATGTCGGACGCGGCTCCTCTCGCGCTTGGAACGATCACTTTTCGGCTCCTTCAGTTCCCTCTCATCCTTTGATTTCTTCCTCCGATGCTTTCTTAGCCCGCTCGAGTCGGAGCCGCCATCTAGGGGCTCGAGGTCCGACACATCTTCATCCCGTTTGGAAGGAATGACGATCGGAGAGGGCATAGGGGAGATACTCTGGTACGTCCCCTTGTATGGCTCCAGCATCGGACTAACCGGTCGGAGGCCGGGATCGGGGCCTGCGACCGAGAGATTGTTGCCCGAGGAGACGGAGTGACTCTTCGGACGAGTGCCCGTCCAGTCGCCGGGCACGATTTCAACATACTGTTGTCCGCTCTCCGGACGGCTGGTGGCAGTCTTGGAGAACTGCGGGTTGGCGGAGTATTTGATGTTTGAGTGCTGCGATGGCTGACCCCTGTCTGCTTCGCCCGGTTTCGTGTATTGGGGTGCCGCAGTATATGAGACAGGCTGCTTCGTTGCGCCCTTGGAGGTATATTGAACTTTCGGGTCAATCTGCGCGTATTGGAAAGCAGGCGGGTTGGCGTACGGGGTTTTCGCATTGGTGTCGCTTGATACAGCGCGTTTATGGGTCGGAGTACTGGCCGCGGGAGTGTACGCATGAGGGCCAGACATTGAGACGGGACGACCGCCCCATGATGGATAAGGGTTCGACTGGGCTTCCAGGTTCGCGTACTGAGGCATTGGAAACGCCGGCGCTGCGGTTGTCGCCGGCTGAGGAAACGCACCCGGCATGTACTGTTCGTCGGCTTGCGATGACGGCGGTACGAACCCTGGGCGCTCACACTCGGGAATTGTCGCCCAGTCCGGTTGCGCATGAAGGTATTGACCGGGCGTCGCATACTTCCACGCGCCCGGTTTGGCGTAGCTAGGATGGCCGCCAAGCGCTTCCTCGCTTGAGCGTCCCGAGGTGGGTTCCTTTCCGGCGCGCCGGTCTCCATTCAGCGCGCCAGACATCATTGCACCGTTGACTTGAGATGACGAGGTCCGAGGAGTAGCCATGTACCCATAGTAGTCGCGCTCGAGTCCACCAGGAAAATCCCCATAAGCCAGTCCCTCGTCGTCCGACTCCGAGTAGACATCATCCGGGGGAGCATCGTAGCGCACCGGGCGAAGGTTAGGGGACCGCGAGGGATCAGTGTTGTCGCGTAGATAAGTATAGTGGCCCAAATCCGGGCCAGAAGGAAGATGGCCGGCGCTGGTCCGGTAACCACGGCTCCTTGATCTCGCTCGCAGGTATTCGTCTGCGGGTTCGGAAGACAGATATGTATTTCCCAGGGCAGAAGCGTGCGAACTGGAGCGCTGTCGAGATTTGGAACGGCCACGCGACCGTGGGTCGTCGGCCTGGAGAGACATGGATGACAAGTGACTGGAACCAGCGATCGCGGCAAGGGACCAACCCAAAGATCAGGACGATTCCAACACCCCGCGCGATTTCAAGCTTAAATTAATTAGTGTATTACGACCGGCAGGGTCAGGCACGATATCAGAGCGACAGTAATAAATTCAGGCCCGCGAGAACAGAATAACAGGGGAGATAGATTAGCGCCGGCGGGATAATGCGTGGGCAATGGTAGGGAAAACAATAAGGAAATGAGAAGAGCGCGATCGAAGCGCCAGTCACCAGGCACACTCCACTATCTTTGAATTTAGTTTGTTGTGGCCGAGGCTGGACATAATCAGAGCTAGTTTAGTAGGGATCATCGGAGGTTGCATCCCATTTCAGGTGCAATAGCAATCGAATGGTCTCATGGCGCGACGCCTCCTCGAGCGCGACGGGAACGAGGGAAAAAGACAAGAAAAAGCAAAGATGGCCCTTGTGGTCATTGGATCATGGACAGAGGAGCTTTTCGAGTCCTCGTACTGAAGAGGAACGAATCAAGGCTTACCGCCCCTTGGAGCCGCACCAGAGCTACTGCATCCTATGAAGCTGACGGGAATTGGGGCCAAACCCACAGGTCGGGCGGTCAAAATGTCACGAATGACAGCGACGGTGTTTCTTCCCCACTTCCAATCACTCGCACTTGTGACTCCCTGCCGGAGTTGCCGCTGTTTCCCCGCCCGTCATTGGTCCTCGGAGCTGCCGCTGACAGTGTGGATCCATTCTGCAGTGCATCCCATACGACCTCCTACTATTATTTACTAGTACTAGTATACCTAGTATGTGTCCGTATATGTTTGGATCGTACAGGCACATTCAGCGGTACCACGTTGCGTAGCCCCCCATTTCTACGTGATCTTCCCCATAGGCAACAGTGCTACGACATCTCCCTCATGGATGGTTACCTCACGGCTACCTACATCGTGGGTATCCCCGGTGGCTCCCAGGGTAACTACTACGTCCGAGAATCAAGTAACACACTCAAGCCGACAAATGGCAATCTGGTTGGTATCAAGCAAGGTTGCGACATGCGCATAAGGGGAGAATCAAAAGTCTTTAAAGGTACAAGTGATCCCATTCGCAAAACCATCCTTCTCCGCAGAGCAAAAGATGGCTGCAAGCGTTAACACAGGAACCAATGAACGTCAAAAAATACAGGTCCTGAAAGTAAGAACGGGCAAAATTGGGGTTCAAAGTAACCAGGATAAGGAAATAATCAACGGGGAATACGTCGAGAAAAGAAACAAAACCATGGGCCACGGTCGGGGGCTCAGAATCGAAGACGTCGAAACATCAAGGGGTAATATCAGTAAGAACATAAATGGTATAAGGAGTGTCAACAGAGCATCACATAATGGGGATATCAGGAACACAATTCAACCCGCTTCTGTCAATTATGCTTTCAAGGCAAACGGAACCAGTAGAAACTGTACCAAAGACAAATGATGGAGTAGATGGGGGACCCGGAAGAGAAGATACAGGCATGCGTCGCTGTATCCTTTTGCCCCGGAATCCTTCAGACAAAAAAGGGCATCTTCACATCGGCCATCTCGCTTGCCTAAAGGTGTTCCTTGTGGAGCTCCGTTTGTCCCACGTACAAGAATGATAGGGAGAATGGAAATAAGAAAACAAAAAAATAAAAAATAGAAAGAGTAAAATAGTACCATGAAGTACACCAGGGGCTATTTTATCTCGGACCAACCAGAATATCAAACTGGCGGTTGAGATAGAGCTGACCCAGAGATCGCGTGCATTCGGTAAGTAGGGGGCTGGTACCCGTATGGGAATAGACATCATCAAGTGATCCTTGATTCGCCAACAGCATCCAGCAGAGTCAGAGGGCCGCTATCGTACTCGAGGCCCCTGGTCGAGAGGGCCCAGCCTCCCAGCATACATCTTCTTCGAGGGCCCAGCACTGGGGACGGGAGTGTTCCGATTCAAGCGGCTTGTCCTCCATCGCTCATACCAGACTACTCGACTAGCCTCGCGTAGTTCGGTACGCCAGTCGCTAAAGACGGACTCCTTGAGCCGGACGAAATCACAGTGCTCAGCGTCATAAGGATCCGCAAATCCCCAGGGGAATCTGCGACCGACGGGCTCATCGCCGGCCTCCAATGAGTGGGGATCAGGGGACAAGATGGAGAAGGGCAGAATCTGAGGGGGAGCTTGCGTTCCAGACCCTTGGCTCTTGGTGGATGGTGAGCCGGGCTCTTTCTGGTCGTCCCCGGCGTTCTCAGGTGTATCTTCTTCTTCTTCATCAGCACTCTCCGAAGACGTGTATTCTTCCTCCTGGTCCTCCAGGGTGAGGATCTCGAGGGGGTCAATGTTGGCCTTCTTTAAGCTGTCCCAAACCGCCTTTCGCAGATACGACATATGTGCTGTAGTAATCGTGTCGGCCTTGCTGATGACTGGGACCACGGTGGTCTTGCCCAACACGGTTCGCAGCACCTGAATATCGAGGTTCTCATCCAGAACACCAATGACCGGCGAGTCGGAAGCCTTGGGGGTCCCTTGCGCAGCTCTTTTTGCGGCCGCGATGTTCTCATCCAAGCGCACAGGGTCGAGGAGCAGGAATGTGCAGTGAATATGGGTGTCACGCACTCCGGGCGAACGAACGACTTTCATCTCTTCGCTCAGGGTCTCTTCAAATTTACTTTCCAGAAAGCCGGTCACGCCACGCAACTGGATGTCGACAATATCTCTCTCAAACCCCTGAGAGTCCCACAGTGTTAGCCCGACGCGTTCCCCATCGATTTCCGTTTCAAGGTATTCAGAGGTGTAGCCCTGGTTGGCAGGTTCATGTCGATGTTGGTACTCCATTTCCTCGGCGGGGCGAGAGGGATGCTTGTGGGCTGGCATGGCCAGAGAACTTTTCAGGAAATTCAGAAACTCGGTTTTTCCCGAATTGCGGGCGCCAATGACAAGGACGCTGTGTGAACAGTTAATACGGGTCTGAGGTGAAGGCTCTGAGTAGAAAGGGCCTTACTTGTACGGAGTAGGGTCCTTGCGCCGACGCAGCCTACGCGGGTTGTTGACGGCACTCACAGCACTGCTCGCATAGCTATAACGCCCGCGGTGTGTCATGCTTTCTGTGCGTGCGTAAGGGTCGTAGTCGGTACTCATCGAGTTGCGAGAGGGAGGTTGCTGTAGTTGGGGTGAGGGGGTGCTATTCGAAGGAGCGGTAGTGTTATTGGCGTGCCCTCGCTCTTCACCTCCAAAACTCTCCAGGATTGGGGCGGGAGACAAGTCGGGCAGGCGAGGAGGTTGCTTCAACATTGCTCCCTGTCGACGTAATTCCTCATCGATTGCTTGGGATTTGGAATTCTTCTTGTTCTTGCTTGCGAGTGGTTCGATGGACTTCGGACGACGGAGGAAACCTAAAGAGGAATTCCTGCGTTGATCTTTGTTGGTGCTACCGTTCTCAATGTCGGAGGGAGCATGGTGTCCCGGGGAACGGAGTCCAGAAGTTGCAGTAGCCATTGGGTCTTATTTTCCGGGTGGCTCTTTCCAATCACCCGATTGCTGGTAACACGGATGGGGTTTCGGAGGTACTTTGGCGCAAAAGTGGGGTAACTGTGAATGGCTTGTCTCAGATAAAAGAAATCCCCTTTTGCCCAATATTCACTCGATGTACTATCGTGACGAGAATGGATCTGGTCGACTCCGTTACCTAGCAACTTCCCCGAGGAAGTACACAGTCAGTCAATGTTCTCGAAGGCTCATGGGATTGTCAATGGTCATCCAATTGCATACGAACAGGCTCTCTTTTAGTCCTGCTCCTAAAAATACGATCAACAATCTAAACGGTAAGCACTTACCGATCCCGGAACGCTCAGCTGTCGCGAGCCGCACTCAAATCAATCTAGCTAAATATATGTATGTGTTTTGGAACTCCGTTGCACCAGCTTTTTTTTCGCAATAGAGTCCTTCGAATGACCCTGATGGAGTTCTTTGAATTCGAGTCAGGGAGCAAACAATCGGGAACGATTCAGCGGCAAACTCAAAAATGAATATGTCCAAATACGTCAGATTGGAATTGACAATTGACGACTGATCAACATTCACAAGCCCAGCAAGTGTCTGTTGAGACAAGCCTGATGTCTCTGCTAGAGGACGTCGAAATATACGCTATCGAAGCGACTGTTAGGGGTGAAGCTATAGCTCAAACGAACCACAGCTGTTCCGTTTTTCTTTTTTTTTTTTAATTTATTTTTCTGTACTTCGATCTTAGCTCGAAGGGAAAAAACCAAAAGAAGGTTGTGAAGAAGCCTGCTCACAGCATCCGACTCAAGCGGCGCATTAACACGAAACGCAAAAAGGGGAAACGAAATTTGAGGAGATTGAAGAGAAATAGTGGAAGGGACGAAGCGAAATGAGAGAGCGTTGGACGACTGATAATGATCGGCCTGAGAACGGATATTAGAAGGACAATGCTTTTCCTCTATCCGATCTGCCAATATCTGAGACTTTTGCTTCGCTCTGCGAGCACACACGAACTCAGGTCCAGGCTGTCTGGTGATTGTTCAGCTCGTCGGAACGTCAGAGCTCACCGATGCTGGAGATCTTTGTTTGTTTCTTTTCTTTTTTCTTTTTTCTTCTCTTCCCCTCGTGGACGGGGACCTTTTTTTCAGTACGGCGGAGAAGCGATTCAGGGGCAACGCAAAAGCAAAGCCGCAGGCTTTCCAGAATTCCCCCACTGCTCTTAGTGCCTTTTAGGTTAGGTTGGGCGCCGAGCGATGCTTCTGAGTGGATGAAGTGCTCGCCGTTTAGCTCTCGTCGTCGGGGGACACTAGCCGGTTTTGCGATTACAGTAAAGTTACTAAGTGCAGTACCCTCCGGAGTCCAGAAGAGCTTTG
The DNA here is from genome assembly GCA_009193525.1 of Aspergillus sergii. Classification (NCBI taxonomy): domain Eukaryota; kingdom Fungi; phylum Ascomycota; class Eurotiomycetes; order Eurotiales; family Aspergillaceae; genus Aspergillus; species Aspergillus sergii. The sequence continues at coordinate 437,480 of ML741785.1, forward strand.
CGATTGAAAAGGGGGGTGTTGTTCCTGGATTTGGGATGATAGCTATACTTGGGAATCCTGGAGGCAAACACTGTTGGAGCGGACCAGGCAATTGGCGCCATGGGCGATCCTCGTTCAACTTTCCTCATCAGTGGGATTTCTTGTGGTTGGTATACTAACCGAGTATCTGAAGTAAACAAACGATAGATGGAAAGATCAATACCGCATATAAGTATGGTACGATACGGAATTACGTAAGGTCCATATCTCAGCCGTCTTTTTCAGACTAAAGCACACCCTTTTTTTCGGATCAATTGATGATCAATGTCCACACGTGGGTATGTGACATCCCCCTCAACTCATTAAACGTGAGCGTGCTGCAGATGCCATGCATTTCCGCCCGCCCTGCTGTTGATTAATCAGAAATGCTCCATTTTTCCACAAATTCAATCGATCCAAATCCATGGACCTGTATAACCGGACCAACGACATGGACATCGTGCCCACCTCCCTTTTTCGATCGAGACCTAGAACCTGGTATCAGTACACGAGGTTTCAATACCGTAAGAACCGAGATTAGCTGGCAAACCACGTTTAATTGGCTCCAGCTCGGAGCTTTTTCCTATGAACCCGCATTGTGAGCTGTTCCAAACTTACCACTCACTCGTAGTCCAAGCTACCAAATACACTTTAGAGTCTCATCCTCCCCGTGATGCAATTTCCCTACAAGGTTTCAACCCTCAGAACTTAACCCCTGCCAATAAACCATGGATACCAATCTCAATGGTCATGGTTGACGGTCGAACATGCACTCAGACGGAATACGGAGGTCCAAGTCTATTCTTCCCGTTCACGGCCCGATAGTCTAATTCGTCCAGCACATCTTCAATGCCTTGAATCGCGTGGATCTGGGAGCCCATTAGAATTACTACACTCACCGACAACTGAAGCTTACCAAGCAAGGCAAAGCGGGGATCTGAAACAACAGCCTACATTGATTGCCATCCTTCCTCTTTCCTTTTCAAACTGGGACTCCTTAAAGTCTATCAACACAGATGTCCCGCAGTTAGGGCAGAACTTGTGCGGTTCTGTCCTGTTCCCGAATCGGTACTCCGCGAGCTGGTCCTCTCCACGATGGAAGACCACATCCTTTCGAAGAGGATACACCAGGAGATAGCTATTCTTCGTACAGATGGAGCAATTGCATCGGTTGATTTTGGTGGTCTTCAACGGTGCTAGGGAAAAGAAAAATCGAACGGCGCCACAGTGACAGTTGGCGTTGTACGTTTCCATGGCTAACTCTTTGTCTCAGATTGTAATAGCCTAACTCAGGTAAGATGAAGTTAACAAGGCAACAGATGGGGCTCTCGCGATAAATAAAGGCTATCAGCTTGTTCAATTTCAAAAGGGCTACAGCCAAGACGTCCGTTAAATAGCGGAATCTTGCGGACGAGGCTTATTCGGGACCCTCAGGTGCATAAGGCATGGCCGACTGCATTGTTATTGTTAATCTATTTCTGATAGACACGATGATGAAGCTACCGGTCAGGCGATAAGCTGATGGCATAGTCAACGTTGACTAAACATAATTCCCAAATCTTTAATTGGGTACTATTACTTGTAAGGATGAACCCCCAGTAATCAGGCCGACCAACGGAAGAACCAAGTATTCTATCTATACGTATCTCGGTACGGAGTAGATATGAATGGATATCCACATTCGTGTGGGGGCAAGAGATACTTATGATCATTGAAATCAAATGCAACGGTTTCAAGTGAAGCGAGGATTTATCAACTCCTTCATTGACTGCTTTTAAGATAAAGCTGTTGATGTATCAAATTGCGATTCAATTGAGAAAGAAACAGGCTCTCCTCCCACATAAAGCTCCGTACTCCAAATACAGTCCAAAAGACGCCTAAGGCGACTATAGGCAGAACTTACCTGACAGGTCACTAGGCCCGGAAGGGCTAGAGCCTTCGAATCTTAGTTGCAGCGCTAATCAATAGGTAGTGATTCTTAATTAACTAGGGAATACTCCGTAACGATAGTTCATTGTGTGGCCGGCATTTAATTACGATCGCAGATTGTCGCGTCGATCCCCATCATATGTGACACAATTGAAATTGGTCTGTTTGACTTCTGCAAATGAAAAGAGCGAACGCTATATAACATGTTCAACACATCCATTCAGGGGCACAATCCCCGAGATTAGGTCCCCACATCCAGCTTATGCAGCACAATGACCGTTGTAAAGGCAGTCGATCCGTCCAACTAACCTGACTCCGTTTGTTGTCAATGCTCTTCCAACGTCTGATTCTCCCAGATTCGGAAAGGAAGAACGACACATGGGCTACTCGGGCACACTTTGTCCCTCACCAGTTTCTTGAATTTCGGTCCATTCGGCCCCGCAACGTACTTTTTCTGTCCAAACAATTCTGGCCCTCCCGGCAGGGCATCGTCTCCCCACTGGCCGTTGAAATTCAACCAGTTGACTGGATACCCTGAGTCATAGGCCTGGAATGTTTCCTCAGAAGCATCATAGCTATAAACATAGGCACTCAGAATCGGGTCCCACAATGTACCAGAATCTGTCTGGTCCACGATCAGTCCATCAGGGAGGTTGAAGCCGGGAATAGTGTGATCGTGTTTCCTGAGTCAAGCCTTAGCCTCGCATTATCTATGGCCAGAAAACGCTTGGAAGTGCATACCCAGAAATGGCATAATTAGCATGGGTACCGTTCCCTGAATATGCAATCGGTCGTTTGCCGTTTTTCTCCGTTGCTCCATATGTAAACGCCTGCCCTGAGGCATGCTGGCTGTACCAGATTGCTTGTGGGACACCCTCGGAGAACCGTATCATATTATGCTCCCTGTCGAGGTCACATCAGTTTCTGAAGTCGATTTGCTTCTTGACCTTGTCACTGACCAGTCTCCAATATGGTCCCCGAACTCCATTCCTAAAACTGTGTTTCCCTGGTTATAACTACAAACACAGTGAGCGTGGGGAGAATTAGCACTGGTAGGTGAAAATCACTCACGCATAGAAGTAGAAGTAAAAAGCGTCCAAGGTCCCGTCCCCGTGGTCACGAAGAATGATGGTTGAGGAGATTGCGTCCTGCGTTCGACCGTCTTGGTCAGGTTTGACCCCTCCAAACCATGAGGGCTGAGGGTCAGCATCGATTCCTTCCTTTGAAGTTAAATAAACGCTCGTGTTTCCAAGGTTATTAAGCTGGTCAAGAGTATCAAGAGTTGTCGCCGACGGGGCCTTGTCGATAGGCTTCCAATTGACCATCGGCGTGGTGTGTACAAGCTGCTCCCCGATGTCAGAGGGCATATATGCCTCCTCACTATGTAACCAGACCATTGGTGCTAACGGATTATTAGAATACTTTGCGTAAAGATATTGCGTGACTCACCATATTCCAATACATAACTCGGTACTGTTATTGCAGTCACATCTCGTAGAGAGACATGGGATGTTGCCTCTACGGGATGAGGTATTGCACCCAGTACGTGTATTTGGAGAGAGGAAATCCACGAGAGAGTTGGATTCCACATCTTGAACCCAGTGTTATAAGGTGAGAGTTGGTCGCAATGGTAAGCGTGTCTTGGACTAATCAAACATTCCCAGCTCGTCTTTCCTACGCATCGCTCTTTCCTTCAGCAGCGTCCTGTCTCCCGAGTTTAAAAAGCTTTTGAACCTCCCCTCAGACTCGATCACGGGAGACAGGGTCCAATAACCCGTCATAGGAACTGATGTGGGAAAGTAATGCAGAATGCAGACCGCAGCTGACCATCCGATCACCTTCAGCATCCCGGGTCATCGCATCCGATTGATTCGCCCGTGTCTCATAAATCGGGCTAACTGATAGGTACCAGACCAATGCCTTTGTGCTCTTGGACCACGCACGGCTCAGAGCTGGTCGGATCGGACCTTATCTTTTGATCAGGATCTTCATCTCACTGCAGTCTGATTTTCGGAGACTCTCTCAGCCCTCCGCGACTAGCCAAAGTTATTTCTGCATTAGACAACATAAGCACGCCCAATGAATAAGATCCGAGGTCGAACGTGGCTTGTGACCGACAAGTCACGTTGGGCATCCCGTGATATCATCGGGAATTCTGCCATCCCTGCAATGATCACCCGCCTATCTCAAAGTATGCCTACTGACATCAGGTATATTATCCGATAGATACCCTACCTACAACAGCATCCCACCAGACATTCTGGTCATGTCAACTGCGCAAACGCTGACAATACAATTCATGCCCATACCCTATATACACAGAGCCCAAAGTCCAAAGTCCTGTTAACAATACACCTCATCCCTCCAAAGTCAAGCAACAGATAAACAGTCCCTTCCCTAGAATTTCTCCCAGATACCGGACACCCAACTGACCCATCTAACAAGCATCATAAAGCACTCTCGTTCTGCTTATTCTTCTTCTCTGCCTGTTTCATCAACTTGAAAACCCTCAAATCCAACGGGATCTTATCTCCCAGCCACGTCGCCCGCTGTGTATGATTGCGCTCTTCTTCCTCCTCATCTGTATTCGGGTGAAGCAGCGCACTCAACGGTCCCCGATTAATAATCAGCCAGGGAATGAACGCCCCAAACTGCGCCGGAGTGAAAATGTTAACTTCGAACATGGCAATGGGGTGAGGTCCAAGTGGTCCTTCGAAGAATCGGTAGATGCGTAGCTCGGGGACTATTGGTCATTGAAGTCAGTAACCACACTTCTCATGACAGCGCGCGGAAACCAAAAAAAGAAGGGTAGGTTCTACATTCACGGCGGACCCGCTCGTAAAGAGCCCTTGCGTATGCGACTTGGTCGGGATTATTCTGTTTGGTTAAGACCATGTCAGTCATGACCACTCATTCGTCGTATGCAATATGATAGATAGATAGATGAATAGATGGAAACGAACCTGGAAATGGTAGATATGAACATCGAATCCCCCGCGTCGATCTTTTGCCAGCGGATCGGGGAACTCTTCATATGCTTTGCTTAGAATGCCGTGTTGGGGGTTCTTGACGGTTTTGCCATCTTCATGTAATTCTCTATACGACCCTTATTAGTCTCATCGTACTTACTAAAGACAATAATAATATACTATACATACACAGGCAGCGGTTCCAAACCCTCATACCCCTCCAAAGGCGAGGGATAATCAAAAGCGAATTGATCAGTCATTGCGTTGAATCGTTGAAACTCTCGGTCGTAGAAAGGAAAATATGAGGGGCAAAAGTAGCAAGTAAAGAGGGGAAGTGCGTAGATATAGATCGCAGAGAGGGGAATCTTAATAACCTGTCCACTATACAAGGTTTATTATAATGTATTGGCGCAGGTAGATTATAAGGTAGTATGTATTTAGTAATAAATCAATTTCATGTAAGTAATCAGTTTCTTAATTGCTGATATATTCCAATGATGTGATTATGTGGATTTCTTGTGATATTGGGAATTAATTAGAAATGGATGGGGTTCGTTCCGCACTTTGACAAAAACGCGGAATAGAAGGTTTCTTGGCATGTCGATGGATCTGGGATCTTATCAGATCTAGACTCTTTTTGGTAACTTTTTTTTGGTTGTTTGTCGTTTGTCAGTCTATTTTAGGTTGGCGAGTTGGTTTGCGGTTGTTAATTTGACTTAAGGTTTTAGAAGTAGGATATTCTGGATGGTGTTGGTTTAGTTGGTCTGTTATGGGGCCTCATGATATATTTTTGTGTAGGCTACGGTGTTAGCGGTATTGGAGGGGCATGGTTCATACATGTATGCTCTTCATCTCATCGTTATTCATGATAAAATACTGGATGTGTAAAAGTATAAGAAAGATAATCCCCAATGGTAATAATCCCAGCTTCCAAACGCCAAACCCAGTTTACGCTTATTTTATGGACTTCATTACCAAGAAGCTTTAACATCAATATGCCCATCCTCATTGACATACTTTCCGCGGTCCCATTCTCGACCTTCGCCTTTCTTGGACCACCTCACATCCTCTAATCTACCCTCAGAATCCCCGGTGGTAGGCGTAGTGTTGCTTTTCCACTGCTTCACAAAAGCGTCATCGAAACCAGCTTCGCGCAATCTGTCCTCGCCTCTTTGCTTCCAACGGGCCCGGTCACGGACTGCTTCAAGAGCGAGCTCCCAATCATCATCTCCGGTCATAAGGCCAGCCACAGGGCGGCGGCTGGGCTTGCTACTAGCATTCTCGTCGTCATCTTCTAGCTGCACATCCAAAGTAGGGTCATAGTCAGGGGCGAAATGTGCGTCAATGTTGCTCATGTTGGGTCTGTAGGCACCCCGTCCTCGAGAACGAATCGGTGCTGCACCAGTAGAATTATTTGCCTGCGGAGGCAGGGGCCCAACAAGGTCCTCAAGAGGGTCTGATTCATATCCTGGCTGTTGATCTTGTATAGCTGCCGGGCGCAGCGGCGATGATGCCTTGACTTTACTCGTAGGACTCCTCTCTGGGGAGCCTTGCTCACGATCTCTGCGTTTGCGTCTATCATTCGGACCAAGCGATCGAGACCGAGACCTTGAAGGTGACCTAGAGCGCCTCCGTTGCCGATGGTGGCGACTGCGAGACTTCGTTTGTCGATCATCTTGCGGAGATCGACTGCGCGACCTGGAATAGGAACGATGCCGACGACTTCTTCGGGAAGATCTGTGTCGATCTTCATCCTCGCCGTAGGAATCACGCCTCCGCCGGTGTCGATGGGAGCGATCTCTGTCCGCCGAAGCCGAGCGGCTTCTATGCCTTCTCCGATAGGAGCTATGTCTATCTTCACGGTCGTCTTTTCTGTCCCTGTGCGATTTGCGATCGTCTGATCGGGGTTGACGGCTATGAGTATCTTTTCTTGAATCGTTTGATAAAGAAGCGGGCTGGTTCCGTAGCTGTCGCATTCGCTCTCTAGCTTCCCTCTCTTCCTTTCGCTTTAATGCGGAATTGTGATTGTCTGTTTCTTTTATGATGTGTCGCAGAAATCGCGTGTTCGGTTTAGGAGCAGCACCTGTAGGCCTGCGATGGCTGCTCGTCAGCTTTGGTGGATTTGAGACAGGGAAGTGGCTACTAACCTCTTCGGCATATAAGCCCCCATCCCCAGGGCAGAGTACTTTAGCGAACTGTCTCGCGCTTCATTTGCGAGGACTTGCGCAACGTAGTCATCGTCATCAAGGCTGCCATTCGCTCTCCCAGTGTTGGGTGGCATCGTAGCTCCGAGGAAAGTAGTGTGTACACGGGGCAAGACTGTTGATATAACCTGGACGGGGAGATCTGCTATTTACTAGTTAATTGGCAGAGATGATTTAACACTGTAGCACTGTACAATCCAATTACAGCATGAAAAGAGCACCCCGTCGGTTGCACCGATTAGAGATCGGCGATGTCAGGGAAATGGCGAATTAGTCCATCATACTTGCCGTCTTTGCCTGGGGAAACCCTTCACCGCCTTCAGGGAAGATCAGCGTGTCTCACTATTTTTGTTTATCTCCGCATATTCTGCCGACGCGCTACAATTATCAGCGCATTGAGGGGCTTATCGTTGACATTCACTTCGGTACAGCCCAAATACACCAGTCAGTCGACTTGTACCTTGCCACTTTCGCAAAATACTACCACACAGGCGTCGCATGCGAAATCATGTCTGATATTAACCCCGCGGAAACACTGGAACAACTCCAGCAACTACAGAAAGAGAGCGGAGATTTAAAATCGCAGCTCGCGATTCTTCGTATCAGCGAACCGATCTTCTCGCCTGATGCCGAGAATCAGAGTCAATCCTTGTCCAAACGCACTTCGGATGCTTCTGCAATCGATAACCCCACGCCGGCTTCCCTCGAGGCCGACCTGACACACTACAAGGTGCGGATGATGTTTGTTTGCACTAGATACGCATACTGATGTTTGCGGCGAAGGAACTCTTCTCAAAATTACGCTTTTCATATGTCGAGCAAGTGACGAAGGAAAAGTTTCTGCGTGCCATCGTCGGCGATCCTCCCCTGGTAGTCGGTCATAATGAGAACGTGGAACTTGAGACGCAATTAGCGGAGGTGAAAGCGGAGCTTAAGGCAAGCAAAGAAGAAGTCCGCATGATGATTGAAGAAATGGAGAAAACAGGCCGAGACCTCGCCAATCGTAAGTCTTTCATGTGTTTCTTACAATGCTCCCTTTTATACTTTTGGTTCTAGCTGCAATCCGGTAGAGAGCACAGAGGAAAAGCAAGATACACTGACGATTATGTCACCACAACAGGATACAACAATGTCGAATTGCAGATGACGCAGCTCTCTACTTTGCCCGAATCCATCGAGAATCTAGAGTCTACAATTGCCGAATTGCGCACCAAACAGGCATCCGATTCAGAGGCTTCGTCTTCCCAGAATCTTCCGCTTCCTGCAACTTTGTCGCTTGTGGCTGAGCGAGAAGCAGAACTTGCTGCGCTTAACAGACAGCTTGCCGCAGTGCAAAATGCTTTACCTCGCAAAACGCGAGAGGCGGAAGCAATGGAGCGAGAGCTAGGTGTCCTTGAACGACGGAAGTCAGAGGCGATCACCCAGGCTAGAGAGGCTGAGAGGAAAAAGCAAGAGGGAGAAAGTGACGGACTGGAAGAGACAGGAAGATGGTACAGGAGTGCGGAAGAAGCACTTAAACACTTGGTGGGCGTTGAAGGATGATATCCACTTTGGCTAGGGTTTCAATGACTATAATATAATCGGGAATGGGCGTTACGGTAGTTATGGGGCAAAGATACGAGGATACAATATTACATTACTACAAGTACTCTGGAAAGTTGAGATTCGGGTTTCGAAATGAGCCTGAAGGCTATCTTTTTGTTCATTGAATGGCATGATCGTACAACATCATACGCTATGCTGCAGTCACAGTTGAGGCCCCACATTTTTATGTTCCAAACCGAAACCCGTCCATACTCCGGTTTAAATGATTTACTCATCATCCTCCTCGGCGGCATCATCACCACCCTCGTTGGCAGAAGCGGCCTTCTTGCGCTGGACACGGCCAGGGCGACCACCACCGTAGGGAGAGGTAAGAGCGAAGTCGATGTGCTTCTGGGAGTCAAGGCGGACCATGAAGGAGGGAACGTTGACAATCTGCTTGCCGACGCGGATGTGGCGCTGCTTGATCAGGACACGGGCGTGGTGGATGGACTTGGCAAGGCCAAGCTTGTAGACACAGGTCTGGAGACGACGCTCCAAGAAGTCCTCGACACGGAGGGCCAGGACGTAATCGAGCTTCATGCGGGACTCATCGAGCACACCGATACGGACCAGACGACGAATCAAAGCGTTACCTTCGAAAAGACGCTTGGGGTCCTTCTCGTCGAGGGTGAGCAGCTCACTAAACTTGCAGTCAGATTCATGTCCGAACAAGCCCTATCATGATGTCGGGGGTATCGTATCGGGAATTAAGAGGCGCATACCGAGCAGCACGACGGATCTTGGACAGGGTGAGCTGGACACGCCACACCTCACGCTTGTTGCGCAGGCCGTACTCGCCGACAATCTTCAGTTCCGAGTCACTAGTGAAAACAAGTTAGGAACATGAACACACGACATAAACAGAAGCACGCTTCTGATCAGTGGCCGGAGAGTACTAACAGACGAGCCGACTCGAAAGCTGCAGAGACATTAGCATATGAACGGACTCCTTGACAAGTTATCAGATCTCAAATCGACAAGGTTACTTACGACGACGGGGGACCTTGTAGGTCTTGGAGTAGACGCGACTGTGATTCAAAAACGATTAGAATGATGCGACACAGCATTCATCATCATGAAGTCGTATACTCACGGAACGGGGGCCATGGCTGCTTAATTGCGCGTTGTCGCGGAGTTGTCGATACACCAAACTACACGAAAATCGTAGAGCTTCGAAAATGAGGTTGCGTTTTAGAGCGTAAGCGAGAGTGGATCGTAGTGGATCCGAAACCGGCTTAGTGGCAGAGGGTTTCTGCCCCAAGGCCCTAATCGCCCTGACTAAGACTAGTCCTGATACCCTCAACTGGAAGAGGCAATAGGGCCTAGGGCTACAGCCCTCAGCGTAAGCGGGACGGCGCACTAAGCATCCGAAGAAGTCTACACCATCGGGAAGGGCGGCAGAGTGAAGCACTTCGTTGTCGACAAGTTCCCAATTCCAGCACCACCAACACCGCCGACATGGGTCACTCTCACGGTTTGAGATCCGGCACTCGGGTATGTTTGCGAATGATGAAATCAACGATATTGTGCCGCTCGATGGGAAAGGGTGCGCTGACGACAATTTGATATGATAGTATGCCTTCAGCCGTAACTTCAAGGAGCACGGCCAGATCGCCCTGTCGACCTACCTGAAGACCTACCGGTACGCCGAAACTTATCGCAAAGATTGAAGTGATGTGTAAAATGTGCAGGATCTGATATATATATAGGGTTGGCGACATCGTGGACATCAAGGTCAACGGTGCCGTTCAGAAGGGGTCAGTTCATTCCGCCCATTGAAAAGCGACAAGTCCGTTGTTGAAGCGGATTTGCGATTTGCCCTTGAAATTGCGTGGGATCATTTGCTGAGACTGGAATAGTATGCCCTACAAGGTCTACAACGGTAAGACCGGTGTTGTCTACAACGTCACCAAGTCCTCCGTCGGTGTCCTCCTCTACAAGGTTGTCCGCAACCGCTACCTCGAGAAGCGCGTCAACATCCGCATCGAGCACGTCAAGCACTCCCGCTCCCGTGAGGACTTCATCAAGCGTGTCAAGGAGAACGCCGAGAAGAAGAAGCAGGCCAAGGAGCAGGGTGTCCACCTCCACCTTAAGCGCCAGCCCGTCGGTCCCCGTGAGGCTCACGTCGTCGAGGCCGCCGCTCCCGAGACCATCACTCCTATCCCCTACGACACCCACATCTAAACGAATAGAATGGTCAGGTCGATGCGGTTGCTTGGTGTTTCTGGGTTTTGCCATCTAAGGGTGGATTTTGCATTGAGACGAAGCGAGAAAGGGTACTCGGATGTACTAGCACAACTCAGCCTGTGCATAGATTCCCCTGAATGAAACAAAAACAAAAATTTCGATTCCCTGTTCAGCAAACTCATCTAGGGCGTTCGCCTGTCTTCCTTTGGCGTCGTTCGCACAGCTCCGGAACCTTAGATTTGACAAGTATTGGACGCCTTGCGCCCGCCATGTCCTCAAATGCTGAACTCTTGCCTTGCGCGTGGGAATCTGATATGAGATATGGTTGTTGTGTTCCACGAGTTACGCTTGTAGTCAGGGCACTTACGACACCAAATAGCGCTATTTCAATGACAATACATCTGCCTGGCAAAATACAACCGATCTCTTGTGGTCTGAAGATCAGTTTTGCTGTCAATTACTCAGCGAATGACTGAAGCCTCACCCAAACGTATGCGTAAAGTAACATGCCCAATGGTCATTTCGAGTACCAGACTTTCACGTATTATGCATCCCTTCTACTCCGTACTCTGGTGCAAATAGTAGCCCTTAATGAAGGGTGGCGTAGCTACTAGTACTCCAGTAGCGTAAAATTTCCAACCGGAGGCCGCCCAGACATCCGCCCGAAGTCCGCCAATGGCAAAAAAAGAAAAGTAAAAAAAAAAAAAAAAGAAAAACAGTCGCGGTCAATCCAGTACCTAGGTAGTAAGTAACCTCTAGACAATTGTCTGGCCAGCTTCACACGACCTCTTTCTCTTCTCATTCCTAGATACATTCTCAACAAATGTTTTAATTTTGTTATTCTGTACTTTATAGTTCTTGGTCTCCGGTTCTGATTAGCCTTCGCGGCTGCTGATATGCCATTCTCCGCTACTCCCCATACCAGCTCTGCGCAGGCGCATCTGGCAGTTGACGACGCCCAAAAGAACATCGGCAAGGATATAATCGTCCAGTCCAGGGAAACCGGCGATGTTGTCCCGCAACCCTCACATCCCTCTGCTGGGGATACCGACAAAAAAGACCAGGCAAAGCCTTTTGCCCATTTTGTCGCTGGTGGGTAAGCATATATTTTACAACACGACTCCGTCATTCCATACAACTTTGTGTAGCATGGGTTGACATCTCGTTCCATACAGGCTTGGTGGCATGACCGCTGCGACTCTTACCTCTCCTCTTGATGTCCTAAAAACCCGCTTGCAATCCGACTTTTACCAAGCGCAGCTGCGATCGCTCCGCGCCGCTCATCCCTTGCCGCCATCTTCGTCGCTGTCATCCCTTCCTCGGAGTGCTCTTATGCACTTTAACGAAACGTTCCAAATCCTGCGGTCGATCCACGTGCATGAAGGTTGGCGTGCTCTGTTCAAGGGTCTGGGACCCAATCTGATCGGAGTGGTGCCTGCTCGTGCCATCAACTTCTACGTATACGGGAACGGGAAACGGATTCTGAGCGACCACTTCAACTATACAAACTCCCAAGAAACACCCGTCGGAATCCATCTGACCGCCGCGGCTGTCGCCGGAATCGCCACGGGAACCGCCACCAACCCGATCTGGCTTGTGAAGACACGTCTACAGTTGGACAAATCACACGCCGAACACCACAATGGCCAGGGACGGCAATATAAGAACAGCTGGGACTGTATCAAGCAGACGGTGCGCCACGAGGGCATCCGGGGGTTATATAAAGGACTTTCGGCATCGTACCTCGGCGTGACAGAGTCGACGCTGCAATGGGTGATGTACGAGCAGATGAAGATGTTCCTTGCACGCAGGGAGTCGGCCAAGCGTGCCGATCCCAACTATACCTATGGCACCTGGGACGATGTGGAACTATGGAGTGGACGAATCTGCTCCGCGGGATTGGCCAAGCTGGTCGCCGCGGCTGCCACCTACCCTCATGAGGTGGTCCGGACACGCTTGAGGCAAGCGCCGACTGTGTCTATTGGAGACGGCAAGGCGGTGATGAAATACACCGGTCTTGTACAGTGCTTCAAGACCGTCTGGAAGGAGGAGGGCATGGTTGGGTTGTATGGCGGCTTGACACCGCACTTGCTGCGTGTCGTTCCGTCCGCCGCCATCATGTTCGGAATGTAAGTTGCTCTGGACCGCACGGCTTCATGACTATGACCATCATATCTAACCATCAACAGGTACGAGGTAATCCTCCGCCTCTTCGGAACAACATCTTAGTGTTCCTCTCACGCAGTCTCTAACGTACCTTTACGCCACTCTTCTCCGAAGCCCCTGTATATTATCACAATTGTCTGTTATATTTTCGGATATGTTTTTCTGCTTAGAAGGGTTAAACTGCATGTTCACGGCGTACAGTTCTTGGGTTGACTTGGCATTATCTGTTCTATCTGGGGCCGGTGTCCTGCTCATCTGACATTCTTTTTGCTCGGCGATCTGCTGTTATATTAATCCCGATGAATGTATATTAGCAACAAATAGAAACGCATCATTTTCGTTGGCATATTCTAGACCGTCGTCAATTCAGTAACATATGGACAAGAGCAACTATCCCGAGATATATATCTGCAGCCCACAATAGACCATCACGAGAACCTAGTAATACCAACACCACATAAGAAGAATGCATAAACCAGCAATTGTGCAAGATCTAGAACACACACTTCATCCCAACAATTACATTATATTCTAATTTAATGTCCACATCTCACCAAAAGAAAAGAAACCGACTATCTAGAACCTTAAGAAGATATGCACTACACCGGCAAGACCCACTTTTCCCAGGTCGTCGATGTGTCTAGATCGTGACACAGAAGGTCCAGAGCTCCTGGGGTTAGGGACTAGAATCGGTGATTAGATGCGGGTGTTGTGAGTAGGAGGGAGATATG